>ULGU01000002.1:2646668-2809120 GCA_900519015.1 Yarrowia osloensis | reverse complement strand
GGGGGGGGGGGGAATGGTTGGTAGTTGGAATTGCCAACTAAGGAGTGGTCGCATCGTCAACTAAAGGAGTGGTCACATTGCCAACTAGAGAAGTGGTTGGGTAGTCACACACCAACTAGAGAAGTGGTTGGGTAGTCACACACCAACTAGAGAAGTACCAGAGCTAGAATCGCACTGCTCGTCTGCTCAGAGACTTGGCCTCGACTAGCTTCTCCACGAACAGAGAGGCCTGCTGGCCATCCATGCTCTTGAGCCGTCCCATAGAGCCCGGGCTCACACACCTCAGAATGCTCCTCCGAATGATCTTTTTGAGCTCAGATCTCCTCCAGTAGCTTGACAGCAGTGACGGTGTCAGCGCTTTCTTGACACTAACTAAAACTGTTTCCCAAACTCCTCCTCGGCCGCAGACTGCTAGAGTGCCCATCCTTGAGAGACTGCGAGTGGGAGGCTTTGGCACAGCTGAGGACCGAGCATCAGGGCGATATCTCTCTCGAGCTTGTCTGACGTTCAGAGATACCTCTGTGCGAGTACCCCTGAAAAACGTCTGCTACCTCTTTGCTCCTGGATATCCGTCTGAGCACTCCTGCTCCGTCTGCTCTCCTGACATCTGCTCTCTCCTCCCTCCTCCTTCCTCATTCCACTCGTTACCTGTGATACTCACCATCACCGATGATTCGACGTTCGGTCTGGGCGGACATGATTCTCTGCGCGTAAAGCACCGTGGACTGGTACAAATGAAGACGACGGTTTCAGGCACAACAAGATGTTTCAGCCGTCCTTGGTCAACAATGCAAAGCCTAAACTTAGAGTTGAGGGTGGAGATTGTTTGGACCGCAAAAGTATGCATAGATGCAGCCACGCAGGAACAGGCGAGGGTCTTCATAAAGGAGCAGTGTTCCGAACGACCAGCTCATTTCTCCCACGTGATCATTCCTCTCACGTGATCATTTCTCTCACGTGACCGTTTTTCTCAAGTGATCTGACTCTGCGGTTGACATTTCCACCTTCCTGTTTGGGTTGAAGTTTGGCCTAAAACAGCCAAAACCAGAGCTAATCTAAGCTTCCATTGTGAAGCAGGCCCGACACACTTTTGAGATGATACTTCCCATATACAACCACTCATTTTGAGGACGAGTATTAGTAAGATACAAGTACGAGATGACTTGTAGTGAACTTTGGAGCTCAGGGCTTGCCATACATCCAGAAATTAGTACTACGACAGGTCGACGGTTTTTGTCGTAAGAAGCAGAAGAATCGTTCGAACCGGACTCCAAGAACATACTGAGAGCTCATGATGAGGACTACAATTGATTGCTGTATTACTTCCGATGGGTAGCCTGTTGTGTTTCTTTACATTACTGTGCTTGTACTGTACTTGTAATTAATGTGCAGTTTGCAGCCAGGGACGGGATTTTTTTGGCAATTAAGAAAGAAACAAAAATTAAACTATGATAAAATATTAAACTATCAATTATCAAATCAATATATGTAAAAATGATTTAAAATGATTTAAAATGATTTAGAATGATTAAAATGATCAAAATGATAAAACAATGATATCATTCACATGAATTTTTATCATTCTCGTTTCAGAAAGACGAAGATATTATTACGGTGTATATTAAATCTGTCTATTTCCTACAAGTTCGTGAGTTGACGTCTCTTTGATTGTGAAGACTCATCTACTGTACGTAGAGACGATTTCCTCAGTAAACATGTCATATAGTATGTCGCGTCAACTAGAATGAGAGCTTCTGGTGTAATCTGATGTCTAGATTCCTTTCTCGTGGAGTCAGTCTCAACCCCAAAGCTGAACAGCACCCATCCAATAATTGTCAGCTACCTAAATCTCGCCCAACACGAGTTAGAACCACCCACCCACAGCCTCATACATACAATTTGTTTCTTCAGTATGAACCCAAGAAGCCCGCCGCCTGGATGACCCATGTGTTTGATCATTCGTTTCGCTCATGATCCGGTTATGTCTGTTCGATCATGTGTTTGATCATTCGTTTCGCTCATGACTGTTCGATCATTCGTTTCGCTCATGACTGTTCGATCATTTGCTTCGCTCACGATCCTGAATATCCGTGTTGGTGCTAAAATCACTTACTCTGTTGATGATCAGTCGCTCCTAAAGTGGTGTGTCACAGTAAGAGCTCTGAGAGCGGGGAGGTGGGTAAAGTGAGGTGATTAGCTTGTGCGTTGGTAAAGATAATAAAAGGACATTAGGGGGCGCAGCTCAAGACGGAAAAGTGACATTAGGGTGAGTTGGTAAAGACGGAAAATGGACATCAGGGTGCGTTGGCAAAGACGAAGATTACATTGAGGATAGTCGGCACAAGTGGTCTAGACTGATGCTAGAGAAAAATGGAGCACAAGGTTGGACTCGCAGGAGTCAAGTTGCAGCACAAAAGTGGAGTCCGATTTACCATATCTGTCTTCCTAAATCATCCAGGTCCTCCGACAAAACCCTTCTCTCTACCTCATCTAGCTGCATATGCACAACACCAAACTTTACAACATCTTGGTGCATCTTGAACATCACAACTAAAAAAAGCTCAGCATCAACCAAACCAAATAATCACAGCATCAACCACACCACAACTCACAAAATCACAGCACCAACCACCATGTCCCCGCTCCCCTCATACCCATCCGACATTATCATGTCCAAGCCATATCTCAGCGAAAACGCTATCCAGCAAATCCAGGCTCATTCCGTCTACACCACATACTCGCACTACATGGCTCAAGCGAATACGGCGTTCAAAGTCCTCGAGGCGACGTGCAAGAGCCTGTTGCTGCCCGTGCGCTCGTTCGGCACGGCCATGGTGCTCTTCTCACGCTACTGTCTGCTCAACAAGTCGCTGGACGGCACCTTCGAAGAGGTGCTCATAGCCTGTCTCATTTGCGCCTGCAAAATCGAAGACACAGCCAAGCGCGTACGAGACGTGCACGGAGGAGTCTACTCGTACTCTAAAGTGGCCACGGTGGCCTTTGACACGTGCAAACCCAAGATCATGACACTAGAGCTGCAGATTCTCGAAACTGTGACTTTCGACTTTCGAATCAGACACCCTCAACCGTACATTATCAAGATCGCCAAGGCTCTGGGAGCCTCTAAAGAGGTGGCGCGGCTGGCTTGGACCATTTCCATGGACACATACCGAACTCACATGCACATGAAACGTCCTCCACATACCATTGCGCTGTCGTGTCTGATTTTGGCCGGCAAGTTGAAAAACGAGACTAACATCTTCCCCATCAAATCTGAACCGTACAACTCGGACCGCTTGTCGGTGAACCATGCGCTTCTGGACTTGCTGGATCTCTACATGGTTTATTTGGACAATACTAAGCTGGGCGAGCACAAGTACGAAAAAAGCGTGTTTTCTCAGCTACGAATCGCTGTATCGAAGGAAGTGGAAAACTCGCACGTGGAGGAACACACGCTGAGTCACGACCAAGAACAGATCATTTCCAAGGCACTTATTCGAGACAAAACTCGGTCTGATAAGGGAACTGTTCGGTACGTGTTGGATTGGGAAATTCATCAGCTGGGAAAACACGAGGAGGTTAACTAGAGATGTTCTACTAGAATTATACTGATAGGCACTTGACGATATTTGTAGAACGGTTCATTTTCTTGCACTTGTACGAGATACCTGTAGTTCTCTTCCTAGCTCTACTGTACTAGTCATACTTGCACAAATGGTAATGCAATGAGATACTGACGGGCCCACATCCAGCTCTGGTGACTACGGAATCGGTCTCTGACAGTTCCCGCACATCCAGCTCTGAATCTACGGTATGGTCGCTGACAGTGCCCGCACATCAGCTCTGACGCTACGGTATGGTCGCTGACAGTGCTTCGCACAATCAGCCCCCGCTTCATGACTAGCTCGCCCACTATCAAGCGCTCACGTGCTCTTTCTGGACACTGACACTACGCTGAGTTGCAGACAGAACATGGTTGCGTGAAATGGGGTATCACAGTGGAAACGGACGTGTTGGTGGCAGCTAGGCTAGAGTGTTTGAGGTGGCAGCTCTACGTGGTGTGGCGACGAGAAGGGGGTTGACTGGGTTTCTTCACAGTAGAAGACGTCTTAACGGTGGAAGACGTCTTAACGGTGGAAGACGACGACTCAGTCTCTAAAGTCGCCGCGCCATTTCCTTGGCCAGTTCGGCCGAGGGAAAGACGTACTTGTAAGGTGAAGTCGACGAGGGAACGGGGTACTGCTCGAGGTGGTAGGGGAACGAGACACGTAGGTCGACGTGGGGGGAGGGGGATGGGGAGTGGAAGACGAAGTCGAGGGAGAAGGAGGACAAGGAGTAGGGCTCGTGATCATTGTAACGGTCTCGTGACAGAACCGCTACATTGTCTTGTGACGGTATCGCGACAGGTTCTGTGTTAGTTGTGGTATCTGCCGAGCAAGATGTGTCTGTCTCTTGGGTATCACTCACGGTGGTCGTTGTCTGTTTGTGTCACGGCGTTGTCAGTGTCTGTTTGTGTCACACGGCGTTTTAGAGTGAAGTGTAAGAGGAAGAGATTTAGAAATGGGGAAATGAAATAAGAATAGAGTCGGACAGTCATTTTACAATGCACACTACGCCGGCTCTTCTTTATTAGTTGACACGGCCGTTAAAATAGTTGAGAAATAAACCTGCTGGGGGTCGTTATCTTGGCTTCCAGGGGGTCTATATGAGTGACAAAGACGTCGTTTTGTAGCAAATAATCATGTTGCTAACAAATACAAGACCTTGTAACATGTTGCCACACAAAACTTGGAGCTGGCAACAGTTCAACTTTAGGCAGGGGTGTAGGTTTAGTTAAGGTATCTAGTTGAGGCACAACATTGACGTCAGAACAGAGAGAGTGGTTAATTGCATGACATCAGCTGTCGTGCTCTTAGTCAAGACAGGCTATGCACAATGTCTAGCAGAAGTGAAATGGTTATGTGCTTTGCTGGAGCGAAGGTAGTGATCGGAATCTAGAGTGGTCAATATTGGTGCTGATTTCTGGTGCAGGATCTGGTACTAATTTCTGGTGCTGGTTCTGATGCTGGTGGCTGCTTAAAAGTTCATTATCAATACACCTCTCTGACTGTACTACCTACCTGGTACGATGCTGCAGTCACACTTATTTCCCCTTTTCAATGCATTACTAATCACTGGTTACTAGCTACCAAATCACCCGCATCCGCACCAACAACCTTTTGCCAATCTTCATACTGGCCCTTTCGAAGAGAATCCGTCTCCTTGAGCTCATCAATATGTTTAGTCAGACTCTGTCTCACATTCTCAGGTATACTCTCTTTCTTGAGCTCGAACAACATGATGGTGTAAAAGACAATCCAATAAATGCAATGGCGACAGTCCTTTTCGTCCTCGTACAGCTCCTCAATCTCCTTGATAGTGGACTCAACCACTTCCACGTGGTACTGTGTGGAAATGTCGGGATAGATAATCTCCGGCTTAGTCAACAACCACCGTAAGTACAGCCACACAGACTGGTCATTGGGGTCCATGAAAATGGCGTTTTTCACGTACTCCATTTCCGAGGATAAAAACGTCCTGGGATGGCTCAGACGTTCCACCAGCTTCTCATCGGAGCATTTCCCCAAACGAGTTTCCTCCATGAGTTGTGGAATCACCTTGGATCTCTGGTGCCAGGCCGAAAAGTTGGAAAAATTCTTGTTGATCTTCTCCTCGGTGAATTCAAACTCCTTGGGCTTGACCCCGCCTCGGAGGGTCTCGGGAAGAGTCTCCTCGTACTTGTCGAGAACATATCGTCTGTAATTCCAAGCGTGGAAGTTTCGTTCGTCTTTGGAAAGAGCATAAGTCACCATAGCAAGCTCCTTTTTCCAATCCGGCTTGATGGACGTCTCCAGACACCATTTACGATGGTTCCAGAGCCAGTACGTCTTTGGAAACCGCATCAGACACTCCTGGACAAACTTGAGCTCTCCGTCCAGAAAGTCGTCTTGATCTTCCAAATCAGGCAGGATCCCAGACGTCAGAATTTCTCGACGAAAATTCCACATTGTGTAGAACTCGGGGTTGATTTTGATGAGCTTAGTGTTGAGATCCAGGGCCTCCTTGTCGAGTTTTCCTTCGCTTCGAAACTGGTTCACCTGAGTGGACAAGCCCTTGTAGGCGTCGATTTTGCCCTTTTCGAGCGCTTTTTTTTCCACCAGCTGCTCGGCCGTGTATTTCTGCTTGCGGACGTTATGCTGGGTTAGTCAGATGGGGCGAGATGAGCTGGTTTGAGACACTTACCATGGCTTAGAGATGGAGACGTGATTTGGTGATGTGATTAGGTGCATGTAATTAGAGTGTGCATGAGGGGGAGAGGGGGGAAGTTGGTCAAGTTGATGAGTAAGCAGGAAATGCGGACAAAAATTGGACTGTAGCACTATGGTGGCTCATTTACCGTCTGGTAAAAGTCTGGATTCAATCAGACGACTCCACGATCTGGTTTATATTCTCCATCTCGTCAGATTACATAAGAACCTTATCTACAGTATGTAACCTTATATTACTCCACCCAAGTTAACCTCCCAATTGGGAGGTGAATATACAAACGGATCGTACTTGTAATTGTAAAAGATCATTTTCGAACTTCAGAAACCACCAAATCCAAAAACCACCAAATCCAAAAACACCAGCTCCAATGAACAAAGCACCAACCAGAGACCGATTATCGATCCGGGGCTCGTCGAAAACCGTGGCCGAGTTCTTCGAGTACTCAATCAACACAATTCTGTACCAGCGAGGCATCTATCCGGCAGACGACTTTCAGCAGGTGAAAAAGTACGGCATCAATGTTCTGGTCACGGTGGACTCGGAGGTCAAGGCGTACATTCGCAAAATCATGGGCCAGCTACACAAATGGCTGGTGGGCGGCAAAATCCAGAAGCTCATTGTCGCCATTACTTCCAAGGAGTCTGGAGAGGCTGTGGAGAGGTGGCAGTTTGATATTCATGTTTCGGGTGGAGGAGGAGGAGACACAGACACAAATGGAGGGGATAAGAAGACCGACAAAACCGACAAAACCGACACAAACGCAAACTCCAGCCACGACACAAACGCAAACTCCAACCGCCCCAAATCCGACGACCAAATCCAGCAGGAAATCCAGGCGATTATGCGACAGATCACCGCTTCGGTTTCATTCCTACCCGTTCTGGAAGACGAATGCACATTCAACGTGCTGGTGTACGCCGAACAAGACGCTCCTGTGCCTCCTGAGTGGGCCGACAGTGCCAATAGAGAGATCAAGAACCCGGAACAGGTCCAGCTCAGAAGTTTCTCTACCAACGAGCACAAAATCGATACTCTGGTGGCCTACAAGCTGGATAGATGAGGGGGGGCAAAACGAACCAACAACAGGGCTTCAGAGACTATGGACTTTTCTGTCTCCGAAGTTTATCGCCGAATATAAGTGGACTTGAGTCGGTGACTATGGATTTTTCTGTCTCTACAGCTCTTTGGAGACCATGGGTGGACATCTCAGAAGTGTTATCAGCTCATTGGTGACTTTGTGGCCTCAAATGAACTAGTTGTACCCACTTCAGCACCACTCTTATAGTCCACCTCAATGCATACCTTTCTATAGAAATAAATCTAACATACACCGTCTTTTGAGGAGGACGAAATCGCTGAATCAAACATATCACTGATACTTCTGTCGACCGCCTCCTGGTGATAAACAACAGGTGCTAGGTGAGACTTATCGGTTCAGCTGAATCTTGAATTAGATTATTTAAAGAAGAGCTTCATCAAACCAAGAGATTAGACCAATGGCCTACGAGTATTCCCCTTCAATTGAAAGTCGCAGTTCAGACTGCCAATATCCTCGTTTCAGAGATTCATCCTAAAAACGCACCTGAGTCGTGTGTTCATGATGGCTCTGGTCTATGGCTCCGGTTCCTAGCCAAGGCTCTGTATCGACTCTGGCTCTGTCTATTATCTCATGTCAGGCGTGTGACCCTCAGTGCCTCAATGGGAACCACGGTCGCTCGCCCTAGAGATCACAGCATTGTGCGTTTGGCACTTGTTGCTCTTTCGTCTCACGGGCTCTTTACTCTCAGCTCTTCGCAGGGCTCTGTGGTTTTGAGGCTTACTGTATATACTGGTCGAGAATAATGGCCCTGAAGTGATACAATGTTTGGCAGTTTTTAGAAGGCCAGTTGTGATATGAATTACACGGCTCGATTAGGAATTTTCTGCTGATTCGAATGATACCAAATACACCAGACTCGACACTGATAACCGCTAAATAAACTGCTCTTGTTCTCTCATCTCCACTTCAGTAAGCTTGACCGATTGTGCAAGTATGTACTCTAATTTGACTTATACATACGCACTTTCAGTGAGCTGTGATCATGGATACACAAACACTTCCAGTAAGCTTTGTACAGTACAAGTAATCAATCATAAAAATTCCACAGTTGATTTGACAGTATTGTCATTGCCATTTATTGTTGCCAATCAATCACTTACGGTACCGGTACTTGTACTTACTTGCACCGGTACAAGTATGTTCATACTACCGGTACACTCATCTCATCTCATATACACTAAGATTACCTTTATTAGGAAGCAATAATTAAATACTCTACATTGAAACTCTCCTATCATAGTTCCGAACCCTTTTAAAGCTCATCGTGGAAAGGAGCCTCATCATCGTCAGCGTAGAATCCACCGTCGTTGGACTCGTCGGCTCCACCCTCTCCGCCCTCGTAGAGCTTGGAGGTGATGGGGTAGGCAATGGCAGACAGAGCCTCCTTCTTCTCCTCAAAGTCCTCCTTGGTGGCAGACACGGAGTTGGCCTCCAGCCACTCCAGAGTCTCGGTGACGGCGTCGGTGAGAGCCTCCTTGTCGTCGGCGGAAATCTTGCCGCCAAGACCAGACTTCTCGGCAACCTGGTTTCGCAGAGAGTGGGCGTAGTTCTCGAGCGAGTTCTTGGCCTCAATGGTCTCTCGGATGAGAGCGTCCTCCTCGGCAAACTTCTCGGCCTCCTCCACCATTCGCTCAATCTCGTCCTTGGACAGACGGCCCTTGTCGTTGGTGATGGTGATGGTCTCGGACTTGCCGGTGCCCTTATCGTGGGCAGTCACTCGCAGAATTCCGTTGGCGTCCAGCTCAAAGGTGACCTCGATCTGGGGGACGCCTCGGGGAGCGGGGGGGATGCCCTTGAGCTCAAACTTGCCCAGCAGGTTGTTGTCCTTGGACATGGTTCGCTCGCCCTCAAACACCTGGATCAGCACCGTGGACTGGTTGTCAACGGCGGTGGAGAAAATCTGGGACTTCTTGGTGGGGATGTTGGTGTTTCGGTTGATGAGCTTGGTCATGACACCACCAGTGGTCTCAATTCCCAGAGTCAGGGGGTTGACGTCGAGCAGCACAATGTCCTCGACACCATCCTCGCCGGAAAGAACGCCGGCCTGAACAGCGGCTCCGTAGGCAACAGCCTCGTCGGGGTTGATACCCTTGGAGGCCTTCTTGCCATCAAAGAACTTTTCGAGCAGCTCCTGGACCTTGGGGATTCGAGTGGAACCACCAACGAGCACAATGTCGTCAATGTTCTCCTTCTTGACGCCGGAGTCCTTGAGAACCTGCTCGACGGGCTTGAGGGTTCGCTTGAACAGATCAATGTTGAGCTCCTCAAACTTGGCTCGGGTCAGGGTCTCGGAGAAGTCCTCGCCGTCAAAGAAGGACTCAATCTCGATTCGGGTGGACATCTGCGACGACAGCGTTCGCTTGGCCTTCTCGACCTCCCGCTTGAGCTTACCAATGGTCTTGGCGTTCTTGGTGATGTCGACGTCGTGCTTCTTGTTGTACTGCTTGACAAAGTGCTTGATGACTCGGTAGTCAAAGTCCTCTCCTCCGAGATGGGTGTCTCCGGCGGTGGCAAGCACCTCAAACACACCGGACTCGATGGACAGCAGCGACACGTCAAAGGTTCCTCCTCCGAGATCGTAGACCACAATCTGCTTCTCGTCGTCGGTGTGGTCCAGACCGTAGGCAATGGCGGCGGCGGTGGGCTCGTTGACGATTCGCAGCACGTTGAGACCGGCAATGATTCCGGCGTCCTTGGTGGCCTGTCGCTGGGCGTCGTTGAAGTAGGCAGGGACAGTGACAACGGCATGGGTGACCTTCTTGCCAAGGTAGTCCTGGGCAATGTCCTTCATCTTGGTGAGAATCATGGCGGAGATTTCCTCGGGCGTGTAAGTCTTCTTCTCGCCCTTGTTCTCGACCACCACAACGGGCTTGCCGTCCTGGTTCTTGACCTTGTAGGGGAAGTGCTTAATGTCTCGCTGGACGGACTCGTCCTTGTACTTGAGGCCAATCAGACGCTTGATGTCGAACACGGTGTTGTAGGGGTTGTTGGCGGCCTGGTTCTTGGCGGCGTCTCCAACCAGACGCTCGTCCTCGGTGAAGGCCACGTAAGAGGGAGTGATTCGGGATCCCTGGTCGTTGGCCAGAATCTCGACTCGGCCGCCCTTCATGACTCCGACACACGAGTAGGTGGTGCCCAGATCGATTCCAATGACGGTGCCGTAAGAGTCCACGTCATCGGCCTGGACACCGGCCTTGGACATGAACGGCAGAAGGCACACCAGGAGGGCGTAGAAAACGACGCCCCACGAAGGCATAGAGAGCTTCATTTTTCGATGTGTTGTGTTTGGTTGAGGTGGGGTGACACAAACAGGTTTGTCGAAAGATGCAGAAAAGTGAAGCGCGGGGGGGGTCACCCTTCTATATAAACTAAGACTCGGGATCAAGGTTAGTCATTACGTGTCTTCAAAAATTAGGTGGGTGCGTGGCAGGGTTCTGGGCCGGGTAAGTGAGGGTGGGGGAAGTTTATCTGGGGGGGAGAAACCGATTATAGGATGGTTGGTGGTTGTCACGTGACGGCAAACTATTTGTGGACGCGTATTAAGCCATCCAAAACCCCCCTAAATTGTCTGCTCCCTCACAGCTCATTACTACCGCCTTCTACGGCCTCCCATCGAGCTCAGTAAGCTGCTCTTCTCTTCTCTCCACTCGGTTACGTGTCCGAACCTTAACATGCATTTGGCGTGCTTCACAGAAGTGGCAGGCAGGTAGTGGCAGCGGAGGCAGGCAAGAGCAGACAAGCTGACGAGGCGGATTTGGTCTCTTGCCACGGTGGCAGTTTGGGTGGCGTTTCCAAACGACTCACCTGAGCCATTGTTGCGGTTGAACGTGTGTGACGTGTCCTGACTAAGATTTTTTTAGTCGTCCTCAAATGCGGTTCAGAACACCACCACCTTACCTAAATACACATCGACTTCTACAATATTCCACGTGATGGGAGATGGGGAGATGGGGAGAGTTGGACTTCAGTTTGTGTTGATATAGAGACACAGGCTGAGTGACACGGACACAAACCCACCCTACTCATACACACCATTTGCCACCCAGAACCACCTCATTATTTTTTTTATTTTTTTTATTGATTCTTCTCCCATTAACACACCCTTACAGTTCTCCAGTTCCTTAGTTCCTGCACGCCACCACTCAAGGTTCCGAGTTGAGTTGGTTAACGACAAAAGCCATGCAGGTCACGAAACGTAATGGTCGTATTTATTGAATGATGACGTGTCCCCAGATGAAACGAATCCTCGAGACATTGCCACCAGACGAAACATCCCGGTGGCAAATCTCATTTTTGCTCTGAGACCGAGAGGAGACCTAGTCTTCTCACACCTCCTTACTTCCTTACTTCCTTTTCCTCATGCAACGCGTCCCATCTCACAGCAGCAATATGAGCCCAGGATAGTCGTTTGTTACATGACACACATGAGTCTCACCACAGCATGTTTGCACACCGTCAACATCACACAGTCTCTAGATTTGTACTCTTTCTCGCTCTCAATCAATTGGCCCGAATTATGATGATCGAGCCACTATAATTTAACCGTTTCTAGCGCCCACCACCTCGATACATGGTCCAAGACTCTTAGTTCGCGACACCAAATTGAAGACACGTTTTTTTTTGGCCCTCGACGATCACCGACGATCTCCAACTACATCTGTATTCAGTGAGCGCCTCTGTCATGTCGCCCATTAAAAATAATAGGCCCGTATGTGCAATGTGCTTAGGCTTTCTCTTATTCGTTCCCCTTGATTAATTTATGCCACGCGTTGAACCAACGTGAACTCTAATGGCAGATCGGAAAAGATTCTGCACCAACGCTGAAATTTCCACATGACGACAAAATACCAAATCCACTCGGGGTTCATGGAGGAGGCCCTCGAGCAGGCCGAACTGTCGCTAAAAAACAACGAGGTGCCTGTGGGATGCGTGTTTGTGCACAATGGAAAAGTGATTGCCAGAGGCATGAATGATACCAACAAAAGTCTGTGTGGAACTCGTCACGCCGAGTTTCTGGGCATTGAACATATTCTCAAGACTCATTCGGCCGACATTTTTCAAGAGATTGATCTCTACGTCACAGTCGAGCCCTGTATCATGTGTGCTTCTGCCTTGAGACAGCTGCGGATCAACTGTGTGTATTATGGATGTGCTAATGACAGGTTCGGAGGCTGTGGAAGTGTCATGAGCATTCATTCCGACGTTGGAGTGGATCCTACTTACAAGGCGTACCCCGGTTTTTATCGAGAAGAAGCCATCATGCTGTTGAGACGGTTTTACTGTCAGGAGAATGAAAATGCTCCTGAGGAGAAAAAGGAAAACAAAAAACAGCGGGAATTGAAGACGGCGTTTCAGCCGTTTGATTTCTCCAAATACGTGCATTCAGAGGAGGAGTTTGTCCACGTATATGGCCACGAGTATTTGCATTTGTACCAGGAGAGTCTGAAGGAGAAGCTCAAGGAGACGGGTAAGGGAGAGAAGAAGAGGAAGACGAGGAAGTAGGAAAACAGGTAGCATTATAGATTTTAACAGGCGGTGGACAGTGAGGGAGAAGGGTACTGTGGAGAAGGGTATTGGTGGAGAAGGGTACATACTGGTTGTTTAAGAAACATCTCGCGTTGAGATTAGAATTCATCTACAAGTATCTTTATAATGATGTGTGGCCTAGATGTTCTCCAGACGAGCTTGCCAATTCTGTGAGCTTGTACGGCTTGTAGAGAGTCATAATCTTCGTACCGAACTTGTACGGCTTGTATCTTGAGAGCCGTAGTCTTTGTACGATTATGTATGTACTGAACTTGTACATACTCTTCCCTCCTCTGGCCACTCCATAAAACTTGCTCGTTCCCCCTTCACTACTTTCTCATAACTGTCATTATCTATATACCCGTCGTGATATGCCCGGATTACTGGGTAAAGCCCTGGGTCTGGTACCTCAGCCGCTGGAATCGCCGGCCCTCGGGATCAATGTTGTCCATGATTTTCTCGAGCTTGACGGCCGTGTCTTGGTTGAGAGGCAGCTGGCCCTGGGCGTCGCACAGGAGCCCAAACTCGGACTCCATCAGCCGGTAGTATGCGGTTTCGTCTCTTGAGTTGAGAACCAGCGACACGATCATCTGCGCGTGGGCCGCGTCCGTCTTGGTGTCCCTGTGGCATCGCTTGAGCAGCTTGAAAAACGAGGTCCACGCGTACGAGTTTGCGTAGGCCGCGAAAAAGACAAACAGCGTCTTGCGGTTGAGCGTCTGGACGGCCAGACTCTCTTCCAGCAGCTTGAGCCGCAGATCGAGCGGGTGTTTGGTGGTGGTGGGCTTTGCCAGAATGTCCAGCCCGAAAGATGCAGAGGTCCGTTGGGTGAGCGACCGGGCCATGCGGCGGACAAACCTGTCGTTGCCCAGCAGCCGCACGGGGGTCACGAGACCAAAGCTCTCGATGAGCTGCTTCATGATCTGGATCTTGGCGTCCACCACCCGCTGCCACTCCGTCAGAGACGTGACGCCCACCTGTTCGTACTGGGTGGAGTCGATGGTGGCCCGGATGATCTCCGAGACCTGCGAGTTGACCACCGCGGCTCCCGACGCCTGCTGAGACACCAGAAAGTCGACCAGAGCCTGGGTGGGGACGCACTTGTGGTTCAGCCTGTAGGCGTTGACCAGCGCGTTGAAGGCCTCTCGCCACTCCGGGTTGGACGCTTCGGACGGCGAAAAGACCTCGAACACCTCCTCCACCGCCTGCGGCACGTCGTTGAAGCCGGTGGTGGGCAGTTTCAGAAAGTTTTTGAGCGCAGACAGCACGATTACGTTGCGGTCGGCGTGCGGCTGCAGATCCGCGTACTTGGCCAGAATCTGCCTCTTGTCGCCCTCGGCAGCCCACTTTTTGTACATGAACAGGGGGACGATTGAGGGGTGGGGTTTGGACTCCACGGATGCAGAGTCAAAGTCCACAGCAATGGCGGCCGAGGGGGCCGAAAAGTGAATGCTTCGTGTAGCCGAAAAGTGAAGACTTCGAATGTCAGCCGAAGGGGCTGAGTGAACATTTCGAGTAGCCAAAAAGTGAACACTTCGTCTTTGTCCGCTTCCGATTCCTCCGTCAAACGGGTTGTTACCCGGCTTCTTCGGCAGACCCGTGATTTTTTCACTCCTCAGAAACGGATCCGACTTTTCCTGGCCCGACAGAAACTCGTCGCCGTCAATGACATTCTTTCTGCCCTGCTCGGCCCAGACAAAGTCCTCCGGCGAAAACTCAACCTCCTCTTCGTCCATCTCAAACTTGTAGAGGTCCTCCAGATTGACGAGCTCGCGCTTGGAGGCGGTGAAAATATGTACATGGAAGCCCATCTGCGAGTCGATGACGACCCACTCCGAGTCCGGAAACTCGAGGGTCTGCTTGCGCGCCTTCTTGAGCATGCGTCGGTACGACATTCGCTGGGCGTTCTTCTTGAACAGGCCCTCGGCCGTGGGAAGCACGTCATGCTGGTGTTTCAGCAGACCCATGACCTCCCGTCCAGCCTTGTAAATGTGCCGACTGGACTTGCCGGAGCCGATGATGAGGTCCTGCTCGGCAATGTACCGAATGTCGTAGACGGCGTCGCGAGCCAGCTGCTTGACAATGTCGTTCATGGCTCCGTCGGGAAGACCCAGGTCGATGTTGGTGGGCTCTTCCTTGACCTGAGGTTGATCTCGCAGGTACCATGGTTTTGAGGGGGTGGGGGGAGTTGAGGGGGTGGGGAGAGTTGAGGGGGTGGCTTGAGCTGCAGACGGGGTTGACGGGGTCTCCTGAGCTGTGAATCGGCTTTCATGAGCTGCCGAGTGGCTCACACTGTTGTCGTGCTCAAAAGTCTCGTCCCGGCTGATCTCCTGCTTAGCTCCGTTTGGAACCCCCAAAGTAGACCCTTTGTCGTCGCTGAAATGCCGCAGTCGGTGCGGGGCCGTGTACGATCGCAAAACCCGCCCTTGGCGCAAAAAACATCGAATCATTGTGAGGTGAGTACGATGGCTGACGAAATGGTATTTCGAGCTGACAGAATGGGCTCTGCAAAGTGTGTTCAGGGTTGGGGTTGGTGAGACTCACGCGAGGCAGCAGAATTGCTTGCAAGTGATTTGGGTGTTTTTCAGACTGTCGCCAGCACCTTGTGGTCTTACGTAGACAGTGACATTTTTTTCCCTGCTCAAAATGGCCCAAATACGACAACACATCATAACCTGTATAGTCCATACCTGCATATACTCATGCGGTATGTGATGTACGAGCCCAGCACGAGTGCGAGCAAAGTAAGATACTTGACTCCCAGACTTTTATGGTTGAACAAATGTATTGAATGAATGTATGCCCTAACAACGTGGACAAAACTATAGGACTCTCAACGCTCGTATATACTGTAGGTTAATGGATATTATGATTATGAAAAAAAATGAGATAAAACATACTGGCTAGAGAGCACGACTGGAACTTTTTCCAAACTTCCACTACCGAGGAAACGAACGTATTCAGCCATCGCGAATGCGGTTGTCCATGAACTCCTTCTCCTTGTCGCATTCTGCAAAAAGATCATACACCTTCTGCTGGTCTCCTGGACCTCCTTCTGTTCAATCTCCTCGAGATACTCTTGTTGGAATACAGGCAACTATTTCGTCATTGCTTCACCCATAGTTACCTGATCTATCGCCAATGACTTACACTACCGGTGCCAGTACTTGTAGCTCTCCAAACCAAGCCTGAGCCACGGAGAACACCTTTTTTGTTTCTTTTTTTCTCTTTTATATATATATCACATAATTAACTTACAAAATACTGTATAATTATACGGACGTTGAGTCCCATAGTATTGCCAACCTCATCGCTTGAGGTGAGCCGATATCGGTGTCGGGCGCGGGAGAGGATAGATTTGGCTGAAAAATTGTTAGCAGACTATATCGATTGTTGCGAATCCAACGCAGCTCTCAGAATTTCGCTGGCTTGACTGTAGGGCGAGATATTGGTTTCGTTGTCTTTCTCCCTCTGGACTCAGCGTGGCTACTTGTAGATTGGGAGTGGAGAGAAGTGATCCCACATTGAGCCGAGTCTGAGCTGTAGCTGCTTGGACGTTGATCTTGAAAAGTGAGCCGTATGGACCGATCCTAATCACGTGACTTTACTCATGGCGGTTTGAAACGTTTGTATCACGTGACTTTACCCGTGGTGCTTAGAAACGTTTTTAATCGCGTGACCTACTCTCAACCTGATGCTTCCTCACTCGTGTTTCCTCACCCGTTGTTCCTCCTGCACAACGCGCTTAAATTAATATCACGAAGAACGCGTTTAGCTGTTACACCATTTTCACACACAACCATCTACACCACACCAGAGTTGTTTCGGACAGGGGAAATGGACATTCAGACGCTGCGTTCGGAAATCAAGGCGTGGGAACGAGCCTACGCCGAAAAACACGGCCGCAAACCGACTCCTAAAGAAGTCAAGGCGGATCCCATTGGTGAGTGAGAGAAAAAGAGAGGAGAGAGGAGAGAAGACAACAGAGAAGACAAGAGAAGACAAGAGAAGAGAAGGGCGAGAGAGAAGGAAAGAGAGGGACGAGAGTGTGTGTGTGTGTGTGTGTGTGTGTGTGAGAGAGAGAGAGAGAGAGAGAGAGAGAGACAAGAGACAAGAGACAAGAGACAAGAATGAAGACGACAGTGAGAAGAGAACCATTCTACACAGCGCTAACCCAGCAAAAAAGTACCATCTCTACAACAAGATGAAAAAAGCCGACGGTGAGTCTGCTACGCCGAACGGTGGGCCTGCTACGCCGAAACGGGCGTCCAAATCGCTGTCGTCGGTGAGTTACAAGCCCGTGTCGTTTTCCGTCAAGACTCCAGAGAAGCAGACGACAAGACGGAGATCTGTTTCTAAGCATCACGGAGACATGACCATGGCCCCCCACCCACCATTGAACTTCTCCAAGGCCCCGGCGCTGTCTCGAACGCCGATCAAGACGCCGAATAAGACCCCGGAAAAGTTGCCCAAACCATCGCCGAGTGTGCCTCTTGGACCCACGCCTAGCATTCACGGAAAAGTGGTGAGTTTGCTGGACGGACTGGACGAGACTCCTGTTAGGGAGTTGGCTACTCCCGGCAACATTTCCACTCCTGTTAGAGAGTTGGCCACCCCCGTCAGAGTCGTCGCTATCGCCACAGATGACGAATTCACCACCCCCGCATATCTCAACCGCATTGCCGTTGACGTTTCGCCGTTTGAAAAGCGGCTCTCCTTTGCCGAGCGAATCAGACAGTCTGTTGTGGAGGAGCCGACAGAGATGACTTTTGAGGAGCCGGTTGAGAAACAGACCGAATACAACGACGACGAAGACGCCTGGAGAGAACTGGAGGGACTGCCTCCAAAGCCCCAGGAGATTGACGGAGAGCCCGGTGTGTTTGGAGAGCCCAATGTGTTTGGAGAGCCCGATGAGCTGGACGAGATTATGGGCTCTGTGGAAGTACATAACCCTGACGCGTCGGTCCACAATCCCTACGACGAACCCGTTCAAGACGACTTGGCGTGGGTTCACGAAACGGCTCTGGAGGGAGAAGCCGCTCTCAGTGCGCCTGTCTACCGAGAGGGCGGAGTCAAGAAACGCAAGCACCAGACCCAGAAGCGAACCACCAAAAAGGCGGTTGTTCGGGTCGAGTCCGAACAGCACAAGAAGGCCAAGGTGGACAATGATAACTTCACCAGCACCAAGAAACTCAACACCGGCTTCAAGGTCAATATGGGCCAAAAGGCGTGGGCCTCGAGGTTCAAGAAGTGACCGTGACGTGACCCATTGACGTGAGCATTGAACATCCGCATAAGTAAGCATTATAGACAACATTGAATATACGCATTTAGTAAGTTGTAGCCACCCCCAGTATGCTTCTCGATACTGGACAGTTTGAGTAATAATCAACAAAAATTCGAGATTCACTCCTCCAACAAACGACTCCGATCCGGTGACTACCAACAGCTCAAGTTGAGAGTCTGTCGAGCTCTCGTGCAGCAGGTGGCTCTACAATACATCCGGTGTGCGGTGTCTTTCAAGGACCATCTTGAAAACCAGACATATCGATCAATTGTAGTGCTATAGAAATGAACGTAGTACAGTAAGTTCACATAATTGGCAAGGTCGTTTCCAGGTTTTGAAGGACATTTAGGCCACAAGTTATTATGGTGAAAGGTGAAAAGAATTATAGATTCCGATTCGCAAGACTCTTCTGCTTCTTATAACACACTTATATCGACTTCTTGTAGTATTAAATTCTGTAGATATATCAGGTTTTGTTGCGCATAACAACCTTGCCAATTATCCTCTCAGACTGTACCGCTAGAATCAGCAGAAGATTCTGAGTCGACAGATGCTCTTTACATCAAAATCCGCCACATCATCTGTCTCTGACGACAACATGAGGTCAATACTCTCACTACCCATAGCTACCATGATTCCGTAACAGAGGTGATACAGTATTCCAATCTGGAAGCTATAAGCACACCAGTATGTAGGTAGCTCCTACAGGACAGACAAACACCAGCACTAACCGTACTATACCAATCTATTACAATGCATCCATCCTATTGCCATCCTACTACTCGCTCTAAACACTGAGGAGCTCCAACATACCCTGGATCTTCTTGCTCTCCTTGGCGGTGTCGACCTCGGCCTTGAGCGCGTCGTAGAACTCGGACACCCGCTCCTCCAGTATCGGGCTCTTGGTGATGACGGAGGTGTACATGTCCAGCACCACGGCCACGTAGTCCGCCACAATGTTGATGTATCGCGAGTCGCCAATGGCCTTGGACGCAAACTCGAACAGCGGCTCCAGCGAGTCCTCGTCGCGGTTCAGCAGCGCCGCCCGCACCTTGCCTCGTTTTTTGAGCTCCTCCAGCGCCAGCACCGACGTTTCCAGATGCTCGCCGGACAGGGCCGCGTCCAGAGCGTCGCCCCACCGGAAGCCCAGCAGCAGGTTTTCGTACCGCTTGAGCAGCTTCTTGTTGGGCCGCTCCTGCTCCTCGACAATGACATGCTCAAACTGGCCCTCGTACTTGGTTCCGCCGAGCACGGGCCCCTCGGCCTTCTTCTTCTTGTCCTCCTCGACGGCGGCCTTGTGGTCCAGAACCCGGCCGTTGCTGATCTTCTCGTCCTTCTTGGGCTGCTGGGTTCGAACCGCCACAATGCCGGACACCAGACCGGCGACGGTATGCTGGGCGTCTCGCGACATGCCCGTGCACAGCACGCCGCTGCCGTACTTCCAGCCATACGTGACCTTGAAGGTGGTGTCGTCAAAGACCTTGACGTGGCCGTCCAGCGAGCCGGCAAAAAAGCCCGAGGCCCCGTGGGTGGGCGCCAGACACGTGACCGTCTTGCTGAAGTTGCCCATCTGGCGGATCGTCTTGCCCGTGGTCATGTCCCACGCCTTGATAATGGGTCCGCCCGCAGACAGCATCATGCCGTTGTGGTAGAGCACGTCCTCGACGGGATGGTCCTGGGCCAGCGACGAGATGGGCGACTTGCCGGATCGGGCGTCGTACAGCCGCACGGTGCCGTCGTACGAGCCCGCAGCAACCACGTTGGCGTCCACAAACTCGCCACATCGCACGTAGTCCTGGGCGCCCTCAAACTCCATCAGCGGAGCCGAGCTGGTGATGTCGTAGAGCTTGACGCTGCGGTCGTCGGAGGCTGTGAGCAGAGTGGTGAGGTTGGTGGGGTGGAACTTGGTCACGTGCGTGGCCAGCTGCGACGCCTGCAGAGTCACCAGAATGTTTCGCGACACAGCGTCGAAAATCTGCACCAGGCCCGTCGCGTCTCCGGCCACAATCAGCTTGCCGTCGGACCGAAACTCGCCGCAGTACACCGTGTCCTTGAACCGCGAGATGGTCTTGGTGACCTTTCGAGTCTTGCCCGAAAAAATCTGGATTCGGGTCGACGACGTGACGGCGAAATCGTTGTGATGGTTGAAGGAAACGTGCGAAATGGCATTGTACTCTTTGACGAGCAGAGGCGAGCGGTACGTTTTCCAGAACTTTTGCTCGGGCGTCAGATCAGAGCCCTTCTTGACCTCCTTGGCAACCGTCAGCCGGTTCAGAGGAGCAGACATGACGAACTTGGATGTGTGGTGGTGGTGATATTGGAATCTTGAAATCTTGCAGATGATTTCAATTTTTTTCTGCTGCATGTACCTTAACCTTATTGGGACGGCAAGTTGGAGATGAGAAGTGAGACTGTGAGAGACTGTGAGAGACTGTGAGAGACTGTGTAGGAGCGAGAGAGAGATGAGTCAGCTGAGGCACTATTGTAGTAGTCAGCATCTTCCAGCGTGTTTTTTTTTTTTCTAAAACCTCACCTTCAAGTCGGTTTGACAGTCGCATGCTCAGCCTTGTATTTCCACACTACTTACTTGGGTATGTACTTAACAAACGCTGCTTGTGACACCATGGGCTACAAAATCACCTGTACCGAGCCGCAAGGTCAAAATATTGCACACTTGCCCGATCTCGTGAAAAGTGGTCTCAATTTGATCAGCAGCAGAATCTGAGTGAGTTTCATTTTGAAACGGCCTTCCCAACTTGATTCTGGCAAAGCCCCAAATGCACATCTGATCATTATTTAGACTACGCACCATGGAGAGAATGACGAGAGAATGACTTGTGGAAGAAGGAGAAAACACGGGTACTGTACCTGGTACAAGTGCAGTACAAGTACAAATGCGCAATGACGACATCACGTGACTGAAAGTCCGCCACTCAAAATCTTACCGACTAAACCCCCCATCTGTATTTAGTTACAGTTTTGTTAAGAAAAAATGTCCACTGGGGGGTACCAATTCGGTGTTCTAGATATGTCAGCAGTGTAATATCGGTGTCAGGGGGTTGGGGCGCCCTTCTAGAAACCTTTTTTGTCTTCATTTTAATTTCGTTCAATACATGATGTTGAGATATCGACGTTTTCCGGCCCAAAGCCATTTACGTTTACTTGGAAGCTTACTTAGAAGTGCATGAGCGAAGCGTATGTCTCGATTGTCATTTGGAAAAATGAAATTCTACAGTAGACGATTATAAGTCATTCGCTTCGGCCATAGCTACAAGTGGGACAAGAGGCTTGTTTTTGTACTTTTTTCTCGACATATTCAATACATTACTCATATTTCTACAAGAACAGTGAGTTCACCGAATTGGCAAGGTCGTTTTCAGGCGTTTGAAGGACATTTAGGTCACAACTTATTATGATGACGGGGTGGAAAAATCAGAGCATCCGTTTTGGAAGACTCTTCTACTTCTCATAACATCAATTTGTCGACTTCTTGTAGTACTAAAATCTGAAGTTATGCCTGATTTCGTAGCCCAAAACAATCTTGCCAATTTGTTTCCCAGACCGAACATCTGAGTGCATAAAAACCGGCAGAATTAATAAATGCAACAATGTTTCATGTTCATGTATACACAGCATGACGTCACCACCATATCTGACACGTTTCATCCATCAATCAACTCGACTCCTGATTGTCCATTCTCCACAGACCCACTCTCCTTGTTTGGAGTCTGTCACGTAGCCGTCTCATTAACTTCCGGCGAAATTACAGTAATGTTGGAAATAATCGTTGGAGGCTTATATCCAAAGAGACGAAGACTAATATTGCAGACGAGCAACATCCCCCCGTAAGACAGTGTTCATCCAAAGCCAATTGGATAGAGTGCAAGAGGATCTGAGAGCACCAGCCAACAGCCCGTAGTGCCTCCTGGGGCCGTCTGTACCGCATTTAGCCGCTAGCCGCCCCGCTCGCCTAAAAAAATACATTTAGACCGGGATCCAGCGATGGAGTTAGACGCACCCACGTGGATTGCGCTTATCGCTATGCAAGGGAGCAACACTGCGAAAGAGTGGGTGCGGCCTACTTTTGAGGAGCGTGTGAAAAATTGACACACACGACACTAAGTGCAGCTACTCCACCCACCGCCAGTCCGCCCGAACCATGACGCAACAGGAACGAGAAGCCACCCGAGCCATCCGCACCACCAAGGCGCCCTACAAGCCGTGGATTAGCTCGCCCAACGTGGGTCTGTCCTTCGTCTACCACCTCGTGGGCTTCATCTCCTTCGCCTCGTCGTTCCACTTTCTGGAACAGTACCCCAACCCGCTCAATGCCTCGTACGGCGGCAAGTACCAGTACCTGACCATTCTGGGTCTGTGCGGCAGCTATCTGGTGTTTCTGCTGGCTCTGCTGGCCGACGCAGCCTCGCTCTACTCCAGGGACGTCAGCAACCTGTTGTACCAGCTGAAAAACTCCGTGGCCGTGGCGGTGACGCCCCTCGAGTGCGTCATCACCGTGCTCTACTGGTCGCTCAAGCTCTACGACCCCAAGCTGCTCAAACACCCCGCCGTCAAGGAACAGATCCCCCTGTGGCTCGACATGTCCATCCACCTGGTTCCCGCCGCCGCCCTGTTTCTCGACGTGGTGCTCATGGGCCAGCCCTGGAACCTGACCACCGTCCAGGCCGTGGTGACCAACTTTGGCCTGTCGGCGGGCTACTGGTTCTGGGTCCACAAGACGGCCGCCGTCAACAACTTTTTCCCCTACCCGTTCCTCGGCCTGGTGACTACCGAGGTCCGAGTGGGCGTCTTCATCGGAGCCGGGGTCATTGGCTACATCAGCTACATCATCATCCGAGGTCTGCAGTCGACCTTTGCTCGATCTCCCCTCGACCAGCTCAAGGGCAAAAAGAGCATCTAGCCGGTGCGACACATGCTTGTAAATAGATTATAGAAGAGAAGAATAGTACAATACATGCGATTAAGAGATATGCAAGTACAATAGAAGAGAAGAGTGTACAATACAATGCGATCAGCAAACGAGTAAAGATCAACGTGTATGGATTTGGGTAAGTACGCTAACCAAGTTGGTCACAAAGTCCGGAGGTTTTAGTTCAGTAAGTATGCAATAAATAGTAAGATGGTCTCAACGCTCGGACCAAATGTACTCGACAAACGCCATCACGTCCTCGCACCGAAGACTCACCTGAGCAGTGCTGTTTCCTAGACTCAGAGGAGCAAAGTAGATTTTGTTGGTGGCCCGGTCGATCATGGCAATGGCATCAAGCAGCATGCGTCCTCCGCCCATGGGATGCAGAGCCCGGAAAGCCCGCGCAAGTGCAACTGTATGGTCGCAGATGAGGGGAATAGAGTAGTCGTTCTGTGAGACATGGGCGTCGGTAGTCATGGCAACGACAGTGGCTCCCAGCTGCGCCTGAAGAACGGCCCAGCACTTTTCCAGCTGTTGACGAATACCGGGCTCCACCTGGTCGTCGAGGAAGAACAAAAAGCCCAGCTCGCTGGAAATGTCCCGCAGCTTGAGAGTCGTCGTATCACTGTCCATCACGTCGCAGTGAGGCCCAAAGTACCCAACGTCACACTCGAACGTCAGAGGAACCTGCCGAATGCTGTATACCGATCCCTGGCTGATATACCGAGGAATCTGGGTCGTGCAAACATTTGTGCGCCGTTGGCTGTGGCCCTTCAACCGCTTTGTGATCTCCTTGACGTTTTCCCCGGAAAGAGCAACCTCGTCTTCCTCGACATCGTCTCGAACTCGTCGTCGAGCTGTCGGCGTCGCAGCCCCACTACAGCTCTTGCGAGTAGGTGTGCGCGGCTGTCTGGGTATGATGTTCATGATGAAGAGTGTGTGTTTGTGTCTGGGTGCGTCGATGCAGAGTATTTAAATGTGTGTGTTGTGCAGAGTGTTGTTTTTCGCGGCCCGCTCTTTGTGTTTGACCCCTCACTGTATGTTAGTCACCGGTGATCCAGGGTCCAGACTAGTTCTCACCTCCCCCTCCCGGGATCACCTTCTTTCACACTTAGCATGCATGCTCTCGAGGATGTCGCTTCTTTGTTTGTCACTTGCCCGATTGGGTAATTGCTACGTAACCCTAACCCTCTCCCCACAGACTATCAAGGGATAGGTATGCATCGAATGCAGCGTCGACGACATGAAAGTTGGGCAGGAACAATGACGCCACCAAGACATGCCGGTCACGCCATACCCCGCAGCAGTAATCATTAATGCACACCTGCTATTGGTTTTCTCGGCTTACTAATGCTCCGGCTACAGTCTTGGCTTACTAATAAGCCATCTACAATCTCTCTCGGGGTTCTCGCAAATACGTTTAAATAGCTATATACTTAGCCGACTGGACTCTATCATTTCAAAGGCAAAGTTTTAGATCCTAGCTAGAATGGTTAGTGATCGTGTAGTTCAAGAGAGGGGGAGGGGGCTCAGCAGAAACGCACTTTGTGCGCTTCCCTGATGGGTGATGTATACTTACTTGGCAGGAGGGGGGTTGACAATGAACTCCTCGCCCTTGGCAATGTTGCCGTAGAGACCGTCAATGGAGACCTTGAGAAGCTTCTTCTCGTAGTCGTTGGCCTCGGGAAGGATGTTGTAAGCCTTGGCGGCACCCTCGGGGCCGAACTCGACGGGGACGGAGAAGAAGGCAGTGCCAACCTCTCGCTTGATGTCGGAGGCGCCATCAATACCCTCAAGGTAGATGTAGGCGGGCTCGATGATGCCCTTCTCGCCAGCGGCACCCTTGAGGACAGCCTCGGCGAATCGGAATCCGGCCTGGGCCATGGAGAGAGTGGCAGATCCAAGACCGTCCTTGGCCTGGACAACCTCGTCACCACCGAACTGGATTCGCTTGACGAGGTCGTCGAGCTTGTCGGCGGGGATCTCGACCTTGGGCTTGGTCAGAGACAGGAGGGGGACAATGGTGTCTCCGGAGTGGCCACCAACAACGGGGATGTTGAGCTTGGTGGGGTCAGACTCGCCGACAACAGCGGCGGTGAAGGTCTGGGCTCGGACAACGTCGAGGGTGGTGACACCGAAGAGCTTCTCGGGGTTGAAGACGTTGTGCTTCTTGAGGACCTCGGCAGCAATGGGGACGGTGGAGTTGACGGGGTTGGAGATGATGAGCACAAAGGCGTCGGGGGCGTACTGGGCGACACCAGTGACGAGGTCTCGGACGATACCGGCGTTGATCTTGAACAGATCGTCTCGGGTCATACCGGGCTTTCGGGGGATACCGGCGGGGATGACGACGATGTTGGCGCCAGTCAGGGCCTTCTTGAGACCGTCATCCTTGGGGAGGTAGCCGGTGACCTTGGCCTTGGTGGAGATGTGGGAGAGGTCGGCGGCAACACCGGGGGAGTTGACGACATCGTAGAGAGCAAGCTCGGACACGTAAGGAGAGAGCTTGAGGAGAAGAGAAAGGGGCTGGCCAATACCACCAGCGGCTCCGGCAACGACAGCTTTAACCACTGAGTTAGTTTCTGGGGTTCAGGACACAGACACGGATGTGCGGAAGTGGGGAAGGGGTTGCAGGGAGAGTGTGGTGAGGCGGGCAGAAACAATGGCGCATCGATTGGGCCCGCTTTTGAGCCCGCTTAGTGCTCTGCAATTGAAACTCGACATCTGCTCAACTCATCTGTGTCGTGAGGTAATTGACCCTTTGGTAGCAACGCCACAATGTCGTTAACTAGGCACAATCGCTGGATGTGTTTCGAGGGTGCAATGAGAGGCGTCGTGGGTGCAATTATCGCTTTCATCTCAATCAATTGCCCCCGTCAATCACGCAAGATACTCACTTTTGAATTTGTTAGTTTTTGATATGTGGAGAACGGGGCGAAGGAACACGTCTGTCTATATATACTGTCCCCAGTGTTGGGATGATGCGTGTGCTGAGGTAGTCCCACACACATAATAACCATATAACCTTGTCTGTAGCCCGGGTTCTGAGAGAGGGCGGGCCACGAAAGAAGGAGTGCGTTATTGCAAGAGCGCTGTGGTGGGCGGGAATCAATTCAATTGCTCTCAAATTACATATATATACCCCGCCAAGTCCCCGTTTCGGCTCCACCCACTCTCCACACCACGCACCATTTCGACGTCTCCTCAACTACCCAGCAAATTGCTCGGCTCTTCGGTCAGTGCTGGCCAAACCCAAATCCCCCAAGCTCTGTGCGGGGTGCACATGATAATGGCGTGCTATTGGCTGGGGCAGGTGGAGAAAGCCAAGGTCTGACGGGAGCCCCAAACCGCTGGGCCGCGTTTTTGCGCCGCTTTAGCCGCCTCAACACTCGCCCCAAGGCGCTAAAAACCTCTCGCCGCCAACCGCTCGGCATGGAGTTGCTTCGGGCAAATCACACTCTCGGAACCGCCCGGAACATGCACGTAGCTGCCACGATAATGTTTCCGACTAGCCATGGAACGGGGTAGAAGTGTGGAGACACGGGGTGGAGCGGAGAGTCCGGGCTGTACCTGTGCTGCTTGTGTTTTGCGAGCCCGTAAGATGAATTCTTATACACCATCTCGCTTGCATTCAGCCGCACGGTCGACGACATGTCGTTTTGTCTCCTCCTAGACTCATCAGGCCCACTACATAATAATACTGTATTGCGCCATGATCGACACAATCTGGGGTGCCTGGGAATAGCATGGAAGGGTGCCTCACCGTGTGACGTGGACCAAACCCTCTGGGCAGTGTCTTACTTGTACTTGAAGTTTGCGTCATGAGTTTTTGAGAGATGAGTTGAGCAGTGCGAGTATGGAACGAGTGAGCCGATGCATTAAAGCGGTGAATGTTAGTTTCAGCTAATGTCGAACACACATCAGATCAATGGATTAATAACAGCTGTATCACAGAGTTGGTAGTCATAACCTGTGTGGCTCATACTCGACGTAAGCCTGCCACTAACAATCAGACACACAGAAGTCCGCACAAGCCACTTATTCTCCTCATCAAGCAAACCGTTGTGAAATCATATTACTCAACCGTCGAATCACCATTATTATTCAACAACGATTCCAGCCAACGGTTTAGGTTGAGATAATGCAGGGCCGGAGTTGAGGGGATGAATGTGGCAGGTGGTGGAATAATCGGAGAGTGTGTTTTGGTTACAATTGACATGTTTGACCATTTGAACAGGGTATATTCGTGTGGTCTAACAATTATACACTTGGCAGATCTATCCTGATACAACTCTCTGACATGTATTCTCAGTGTGCCATGTGGATTTCTCCAACGTCATACCAATCATATTCAACAAGTCAGATCAGACACGTGACTTGAAAATGATTTCATTTCGATATCGAACGGCGTCAGCAGCTGAAACGTCTTCAACATTTGGAATCCCATCACTGGAATTCGTCCCTCGACACTTTTTCATTACCTCAAAGCTCCCATTACTGTATGTACGAATCAACCAACCCCAAAACATCTTATTTTGCCGCCGTCGATTCGCCTACGGAGTACGAACATCGATCTCTCTCCCAGCCCTCCCCCTCTCACTCACTCTCTACTCGGCTACGTGTCAGGCAGTGCAATATCAGTGAAAGCCTCACTCCAATACATTATTTTTTTACCATACTTCAACTAGGTGATAATTTAGGCACGGTTTCGGGCAGCAAACTGCTTCTTGGAAACAGTGGCGGCTCGCTTGATGGCAGAAGCTCGGACAATGGCGTCGTAGATCTGCTCGTCCTTGTAGCCCTGGACGGTCTTGGAGACGGCCTTGGCGATAGATCGAGAAGACTTGGTGGGCTTGAACTCAACAATGTGTCGGGACTTGGCGGGCTTGTTGGCGTTCTTGACGACCTTGGTGATGACGCAGATCTTGCCGGAGGGCTTGCAGTAGTGCACACCGACAGCCTTGTCGTGAGAAAGACCGGACTCGAAGTGAGTGGGCAGGTTGTTAAGAGCGTAGGGGTCTCGAGACAGAGTGGTCTCGATGCCCTTTCGCTTGACGAGGTAAGCGTTGGTGCTCTTGGTGCACTCCCAGATGAAATCGTTAGAGACGTTGGTCATTTTTGAGCTGTGGTGTGATGCGACTACAAAGTAGGGTGCGAAGATTTGGGTGATTGAAAATGTCGGGAGTCTGCGTGCGAGGTGTGCGTCCCGATTGGGAAGGAGGACCTGGATCTGCGGCCGGGACAGAGGTTACTTCCGGGTAAGTCATGTGATGTGCGAGGGAGAGTTTTAGGTGTCGTGAGTTCGATTCCAGGTGGTGACGTTTTTGACTCCCGATTAGGCTGATCTACAGAAGAAATCTTCGGTCAACGACAAATCTGTGCGTCTCCGAAAGAGGCATATTGAGGAAATGAGAAAGAGGAAGATTGGTGACTGCAGCTGACGAAAATTCGCTTAAAGCACCGCAAAAGAAACTGATACATTGAAATTTGGCGACATTCAATATCGGCTATAACACCCCAGGACCTGTCACCCACCAATAAGAAGCAGATGGTTCCGTCGAAGAGATGTTTTTTTCGGCTGCCGCATCAGTGGCGCGTCAGAAAGGTCCTTCTCGTGAGTTTGTGGCTGGCGGATTCCGATAAGATGGAGCTCGGAGGTTTTTTCAGGGGTGCTGAGCTACTGTAGCGGGAGGAAGATGAGTTGGTGTGACTGAATCGCCATGAGAGCTTTGTTGCTCTATCGGTGAGTCATGGTTACTCACTCGTCTGTGTCTCTCTCGTCCAAGTGTCTCATTCATGTATTGATGACCATTCGTCGAATTACGGCGCTTGCAAACACCTCCTATAAGGGACAGGTTAGAGATAACTGAAAGCTAAAAAGCTAAAGTGCCATTAATTTCGCTTTTGCCATCTTCCCACAGGCCTTGTCTGGCAGACGAGCGAGGAGGGCGACGGAGGATGACAGAACGGTGATTTCGGCGGTTTTTTGGCGCAAAGAAGCCGGAAATCACACGAGAACAGGCCCCATAACATCCCCCATGTCACCGGACTCCTATACCCCCCCCGCCCTCGCTTGTTTGCTGCATCGTGGGTGCGAGCTAGTGCGTGTTTAATAGACTCATTCTTTGCAATGCGCACGGCACTGCATTGTATGCAGCCCCACCCCCGAGCGAGTGGTGTTTGGTAGATAGCAGATTTTTTGTATAAGACGTGGCTTTTGCGCAGATTGACAGGGCTTTCAACTTTTGCAGCCGCCCCGTTATTCGACCCGCTGTTCCGTCACGAGTTTTGCGTTGTGCTCTGAGACATTCGTTCTGAAAAGAGTCAAGTGTGTGGGAGTGTTTTTTTTGTGTGCCGTATTAACTACACGTTCCTTTATCAGCGTTTAATTTTCGCACCAACCTTTTGGTTTCTAACTTTTTCAACTTCCATCACCATCGCTCCTCTCCACCAACCCTCCAACCTCCACCACCATCCATGTCATTGAGCTGCGAAAGTCCCCTGTGGGATGGCAGCGACGTGCCGCGATGTAGTCGGCAAATGTGAGTACTTTTGGCGCTCTTTGCCCCAGATCAAAGCCACAGAAAAGCACTTCTTGTACCCCACCTCCCCCCTACTAACCCCAGATACTTCTTCTTCTACCCCTACGTGGTCACCATCGCCATCTCGGTGCTCCTGCTGGTCACCCGGACGATTCCGGCCTCGATAAAATACCTCGCACGACAGTCTCGAAAACGCGACCCCTCGGCCAAACCGCTTCTGGCGTCCGAAACGTTTGTGGACTCCGACACCGACGACAGCGATGAACTGCTGCCCGTGGCCTCCGAGACGTACGGAGCCGTGCTCGTCAACACGCAGCAGCGTCGATTCTCCGTCCGAGCAGACCGAGCCCGGCTCTACGGAGGCCAAAACCCCAGCTCCAAGGACGACACCTCGTACACCGTGTGCCACCGAGGAGTGTTTGGAAACGTGACGTTTGCGCTGGAGGGCGTCTGTGTCATTGCCCAGCTGGTTCTGGCCACGCTGCCCTTCACCATCCGCGAGCTCTACCCCGTCTACGAGGGCTACCCCTACAACGTGCTGGTGAACATGGTTTTCTGGCTGCTGGCGGTGTCTCTGTACGCCGCTCGAGTGTGCGCAAACTGGTCCAAGTTTCTGGGCGCCCAGAAGCTGTGGCTCCACTCCACTCTGCTGTACACCGTGGCCGTTTTCAGCTCCGTCATCTTCTTCCGATCCGCCATTGTGGACCCCCAGACGCCCATGTCCAAGAACTTTTTTGTGGCCCAGTTTGGCTTCTGCTCTGTGTTGTTCCTCATCTCCATCACAGCCACCTACGCTGACAAACCCATTGTTCTGACGGCCGTCAAGGGCCTGCAACCCTCTCCCGAGGCCGTAGCCAGCATCCTGTCTCGATCCACCTTTGGATGGCTCGATCCCATGGTGTACGCCGGATACAAGCGGACGCTGGATCTCAAGGACGTGTGGGACCTGCGATCCGACGACCACGCCGTCGCCATTCTCAAGGACTTCCGAAAACTCAAGCGATCGGCCGGACTCGTCTGGCGATTCACCTTCTTCTTCAAGGGCTACCTGTGGGCGTCCTCCATGTGGGCCATCTTCTACTCGCTGGTCACCTTCATCCCCACGGTGCTGCTCAAGTCGCTGCTGTCGTACGTGGATGATCCCTCCGGCACTCCCAAGAACGTGGCCTGGCTCTACGTCATCGGCATGCTGCTGGCGTCCATTCTCAACAACGCCGGCCAGGGCCAGTGTCTGTTCATTGGCCGACGAATCTGCGTGCGAATGCGGTCCGTCATCATTGGAGAAATCTACTCCAAGGCCATGCGACGAAAGGTGTCTGCTGCCGAGACCAAGGAGAAACCCGATGAGCCCATCTCCGGAGAAGCCGAGGTCGACGCTCTGGCCGAAGAGAACAACGGAGAAGGACCCCAGCAGGCCAACCTCGGAGCCATCATCAACCTGATGGCCGTGGACGCCTTCAAGGTGTCCGAGGTGTGCGCCTACCTGCACTTTTTCGTCGCCTCCATCGTGCTGTTTGCCGTGTCCATCTGGCTGCTGTTTGTGCTGATTGGCTGGTCCGCTCTGGCGGGCTCGCTCGTCATGCTGCTCTTCATGCCCGCAAACTACCTCTTTTCGGCCCAGTTCTCCAAGGTCCAGAAAGACCTCATGGGCGTGACCGACATTCGAATCGAGAAGACCAACGAGCTGCTGCAGTCGATCCGAATCATCAAGTTCTTTGCCTGGGAAGACAAGTTCATCGACGGCGTCAATGAGGTGCGAGAGAAGGAGCTCAAGCTGCTGCGCCGACGAGCCATCACCTGGGCCGGAGCAGGTCTCTTCTGGTACATGGCTCCCTCGCTGGTCACCGTCGCCTCCTTTGGCGTCTACACCTCTGTTCTCGGCCATAAGCTGACCTCTCCCATCGCCTTCACCGCTCTGTCTCTGTTCAACATTATGCGAATCCCCATGGCCCAGTTCACCGAGATGCTGGCGGCTGTTTTGCAGTCCAAGGTGTCCATTGACCGAGTCGAAAAGTTCCTCTCCGAAGACGAAACCTCCAAGTACGTGCAGCTGTGCAACCCCGTTCGAGGCCCCAACTCGCCGTACATTGGTTTTGAAAACGCCACTGTCTCCTGGGGCAAGAAGGAGTCCGACTTCAAGCTGCGAGACCTCAATCTGGCCTTCAAGGTCGGTCAGCTCAACCTGGTTATTGGTCCTACCGGATCTGGAAAGACTTCTCTTCTGCTCGGTCTGCTTGGAGAAATGGAACTGGAGCAGGGCCAGGTTTTCCTGCCCGGAGCCGAGCCTCGAGAACAGCTTGCCATCGATCCCTCCACCGGTTTCACCGAGTCCGTCGCCTACTGCCCCCAGCAGGCCTGGCTTCTCAACGACACCGTGCGCAACAACATTCTCTTCTCCTCGGACTACGAACCCACCCGGTACAAGGCCGTTGTTCACGCGTGTGGTCTGGAGCGAGACTTTGAGATTCTCGAAGCTGGCGACTCCACCGAGGTCGGAGAAAAGGGTATCACTCTGTCCGGAGGCCAGAAGCAGCGAATCTCGCTGGCCCGAGCTCTGTACACCCGTGCTCGTCACGTGATTCTCGACGACTGTCTTTCCGCCGTCGATTCGCACACCGCGGCCTGGATCTACGAACACTGCATCTCAGGCGAGTACATGGCCAACCGAACCTGCATTCTGGTCTCCCACAACGTTGCTCTGACCATCACCAACGCCGACAAGGTGATCATCATCGACAACGGACGAATCAAGGGCGCTGGAACTCCCCAGGAAATGGCCGATCAGGGTCTTCTTGGCGACGACAAGCACATTTTGTCGTCTGCCTCCGTTTCCGCCTCCAAGAACGCCTCCCACGTGAACCTGCCCGATGCTGCTGAGGCTGCTGCTGCCGATGCTGCTGCCGAGTCCGATCTGCTGACCAAGGTTGCCTCTCGAATCGCCGAAGAAGTCCCCTCCGGAGCCGGAAAGCTCACCCAGGAGGAGGCCCGATCCGAGGGAACTGTGCCCTGGTCCGTCTACGAGGGCTACATGTCCAACATGGGCGGTCTCATTTTCTGGGGCGGTCTCACGATTGCGTTTGTGGCGTCCCAGTCCGCCGAAATGTACCAGTCCTTCTGGATCCGACAGTGGGCCATTGGAGTGGGTAACCCCGACGACGAGCCCGGCACTCTGCTGTCCGTCGCCAAGGTGGTCCAGTCCTCTCCCGTGCTGCAGTCTCTGTCCGTCTTCTACCACAATGTCACCTCCAACTTTGTCAGCGTCGAAGATGAGACCCACGCTGCTCACTCGGCCGGCTACTATCTGACCATCTACTTCATTCTGGCGGTCGTCTTTGTCTTCCTGTCTGTTTCCAAGGAGCTGTACATTTTCTTTGGCGGTCTGCGGGCGTCTCGAAAGCTGTTCAACGAGCTCATGCAGAAGGTTGTCTACGCCAAGCTGCGGTTCTTCGACTCCACGCCTATTGGCCGAATCATGAACCGGTTCTCCAAGGACGTGGAGGCTCTGGATCAGGAGACCGCCATGGCTGCGGGAATGATGGTGCAGAACTTTCTGGCGTGTCTGGCGACCGTGGTGCTGATTACCATGATCACCCCGTCTTTCCTCTTCTTTGGAATCATCATTGCCGGCATCTATCTCGCCATTGGTGTCTTTTACCTGACCACTTCTCGAGAGCTCAAGCGGCTGGACTCCACCACCAAGTCACCCATCTACCAGCACTTTGGAGAGACTCTGGTCGGCGTGACCACGATTCGAGCCTACGGAGACGAGCCCCGGTTTGTGCGAGACAACCTGGAGAAGGTCGACACCAACAACCGGCCGTTTTTCTACCTGTGGGTCGCCAACCGATGGCTGTCGTTCCGAGTCGATCTGGCCGGCGCTCTGGTCACCTTTTTTGCCGGAGCCTCCATTCTCATGGCCATTGGCAAGATTGATTCTGGTCTCGCCGGAGTGTCTCTCACCTACGCCATTCTCTTCTCCGAGAACGTGCTGTGGGCCGTGCGGCTGTACGCCGTCAACGAGATGAACATGAACTCGGTCGAGCGAATCCAGGAGTACCTCGATCTGGACCAGGAGCCCCCCGCTGTCATTGAGGACAACCGGCCTCCTGCCAACTGGCCCTCCAAGGGCGAGATTGAGGTCAACAACCTGTCGCTCAAGTACGCTCCCGAGCTGCCCGATGTCATCAAGGACGTGACTTTCCACGTGCAGCCGCAGTCCAAGGTCGGCATTGTGGGCCGAACCGGAGCAGGCAAGTCCACCATCATCACCGCCTTCTTCCGGCTCATCGAGGCCCACCAGGGCAACATTCTGATTGACGGCGTGGACATTGGCAAGATTGGCCTCAAGGACCTGCGACGGGGCCTGGCCATCATTCCCCAGGACCCCACGCTCTTCACGGGCACGATCCGAACCAACCTGGACCCGTTTGACCAGTACTCGGACGAGCAGGTGTTTGAGGCGCTTCGACGGGTGCATTTGGTCGAGGACGCGGCCTCCAGCTCCGAGTCGGACTCCTCGGCCGTGGCCAACAACGAAAACAAGAACCAGTTCAAGGACCTGTCTTCGGCCGTGTCCGAGTCCGGCTCCAACCTGTCTCAAGGCCAGCGTCAGCTCATGTGTCTGGCTCGATCGCTGCTCAAGAGCCCCAAGGTGATTCTTCTGGACGAGGCCACGGCTTCCATCGACTACGAGACGGACGCCAAGATCCAGAAGACGATCCGATCGGAGCTCAACGACACCACCATTCTCACCATTGCCCACCGGCTGCGATCCATCATCGACTACGATCAGATTCTGGTGCTGGACGCCGGCGAGGTCCGCGAATACGCTCCTCCTCACGAGCTTCTGCAGGACAAGGACGGAGTCTTCTACTCTCTGTGTGCCGACTCGGGCGAGTTTGAGGCGCTCATTGACTTGGCTAAGGAAGCCTACGAAAAAGCATAGCATGATAATCAGCAGACCTGATTTAGTTTATTAGATTTTAACATTGAATAGGAAAGGTGTAGGTGGTCGTGTTCACTGTGGAGGGCTTAAGAAATACAAGTCGATGTCCATGCGACGATACAGGTCGAACTCATGTGAGGTCAAGTACAACAAAAACATTAAGTAGATTCCAACTAACTAAGAATAAGGTTAATTAACACCTGGGAGGCTTAGTCACCCACCAGAGATATCAAAAAAACAGCTCTACAGGCAGCAAAAGAATTGCAGCACCTAGGATTCTCGTATGGTCTCCCACTACAATACTAACTAGGCTCTCTGGTGCTTGACTATGGCTGATCGGACGGGAAGCCGTATTTTCACCAGGATATGGCCGCAACTGAAAAACGGTCAATTTCTGACCATCTGCACGGCCAGAAAAGTCACGTGAGCACATTTTACGACGCAATTGAGTTCCCCTTGGTCTCCTGGATATGGCGCTAGCTCTTTATGGCTTGTAGCGTTATCGTGTCTTCACTGAGTGAGCATCACCTTAATTTGACGATACCAGAAATCGTGTCTTTTCTGACTATACAGCGGTGGCATGTTTTTATGGAGCTGATAGTCTAAACCATTGAGATTCGGTGAATATTTTGGTACTAATCACGACCCAATCTGCTCCAGTCATTGTTCGTTATTTTGGTAATTTGAATTTGTAGCAGTTTCACTTCTCTCACTCCCCACACGTCGCCACAAGATACCCGCTTTTCAGCTGCGAGATAAGAGCCACAGATTGAGCTAGCGCGAAAGTGCTTTTTGTGGATCGGCAGAAGTCTTGAACGCTTTACGCGATATTACCAATGTCTCAGAGTCTGATGGCTTAGCGTGAGGAGAGGTACGCTGACGAGAGGTTCTTTAATGGTCGTCGAACGGTTCTAGTCACCTTGGAAATCGTCAAACGACAATGGAGGAGATTCTGAACCTCTTCAAAGGTGCCCTTGAGGCGGCATTTGAGAAGCACCATAAATGTGCCCTTGAGGCGGCAATTGAGGAGTTCCATGAGAAGCGGATACGTCGTGAACGGTCTCGACACGGGGATGAGACCATTCCAGAGGACGACGCTGAAGAGGAATCGGCTGTTGAGGAAGATGGCTCGGAAGAGGACGCTCTGTTCGTTCCGGATACAGAACGTCGCCCTCGAGTGAGCAGAGCAACATCGAGAAAAGGTCCTGTTGGAAGAACTGCAGGAAGAAGACCGGCCGCGAGAAAACACCAGGTGGAAGCGGACTATGGAAGAATACAACGACGGGAAACTGGAGGGACGAAATCTCGTGTCAGAAAGACTCCTGCTTCGGTTCCTACAACTACAGCTTCATCCAGAACCCGTTCGGCCAGTAGACACCCTCCAGCCACCCCGCCCTCTTCCCACTCCCCAGAGCAGTCTCCTATTCGGCCCAAAAAAGAGAAGAAGCCAGCGAAAGTGACGACAGAGGCGATTGAAGAGCGTTACAGTCATCTTGGCCTGACACTTCCAGTTTTGGACTTTGAGTCGCCCTGTTTCTGGGAAGGACTCATGAAAGGTATTCAAAAGAACATGGACGTCGGAAACGGCGTCCGGGTTACATTCCGAACACTCATCAGAGATATCCCCCTGTCCTCTGTGGCTGAAATCCCAGTGGCCAAATTCCCCAAGTGGCTTTCTACAGACTTGATCACCAGAACTCAGTACTACCTGTATCTTAAGGCCTGCAAGAGATTGGACAAGGTCATGACCATCGTGCGAAAAGCTCACAAAAAGTCGAAGGACACATGGCCCGATTGCTTCTTGTCTTCCAAGACGGAGAAATTTGAACCTGAATTGAATCTCCGCATGGCTAAAGATCTCGACAAAGAGAAAATTCAACCATCCCAGAAGCAGACCTTCTCCCAGGCCGGAAAGAAGACCTTGGGCGGTCTTATCAAGACGTTTTCCGATTACTTGATTCTCAGGTACAAGGAAGGTGGAGATGCAGAGGAGAGTGGAGATGCAGAGGAGATTGACGAACATCGAAAGAGTGGGAGCGACTCGGATGTAGAGATGCTGGACGTAGATGGAGAGGAGGAAGATGGGGAGCAAAAATCTGCAGAGGAACAAGATGGACAGGAAGAAGATGACGTGCCTCCCACAGTGTCGTCACGAGAGCTTTTGCAGCATCATTTGGGCGAAGACGCCGACCAAGGGAATCTTCGACAAGTGATTATGGCTACTCGAGAACTCGCGCCAGTAGAGACAGTCGTCTCTCAACTAAACCGGGTTACTCTTACAGAAACTGAGGAGCTTGAATAACGAATCGAATATCTGACATAGCTATAATGGAGTAGATAGGGGAGTTGGGCAAGTAGATGTGGCGTAGTTTCACCCTATTGTTTTGGAGTGAGTTGAAGATGGAAATCAAAAAGTAGAGACTCCAGACTTTGTCTAGTGGTCCGTTGAGTTCAGTAGTCCAATGTCTCACTCTTATTCGTTTAGCGTGAGGGAAACTACTGATATGTTTTCTGGATGGAGGTCAAATGGCGCTCCAGGTGTTTGTGACTGTTCGTCGACAGGCTCTAGATCATTACCAGCATGGACAGCGGAGCTCTACAACGATTGATTGCGGAGGTGGACGCGGAAAGAAACTCTCAGCTTCAGGAGGGACTGGAGAGGTTGGTGGAAGAGCAGGCGAGGATTATGTTGGAGAGAGTGGCCCAGGAGCAGACAAGGATGATGCTGAAGAAACTGGAAGAGCAGTTTCGAAAGACGCGGGAGACGGCGTCGCTTCAGAAGCCTGGTCAGCTACGCATAGGCAATGGAGGAGCTCCAGAAGATGTGCAATCTGCCAAGTCTGAGCCAGTCAAGTCAGAGAGACTCTACAACTCGAGGTTCCCAGTTGTTTACAGAAGTCAGGGCTACAAGGGTCTTGATGTTCGCCTTGCAGCTCTCGATTTCAAGTCCGACACCTTTTGGGCTGATCTCATGAAGAGGAACCAAGCCAAGCTCGAAACCCGTCCACATCAGACTTCTTTCCGGAGACTTACTGGGACACTGCGTCTTTCATCAAAGATCAAGATACCCCCATGGCTAGCCAACGACTCCAAAACACACAAGCTGTATCCTCTTTATCTGAGGGCTTGCAGGCGTCTCGACAAGATAGTTCTCCGTGTTCGCAACATTCATAAAGATCTTGCACGTCAAGGATACTATTGGAACAACCACTTCCTAGACGACAACTTGTTGGCATCTGACATTCGGATGCGAGTGGCCAGAGATCTGGACGAGCTAGGACTTTCGCTCAAGATCAAGAGGAGGATGGCTATTGATGAGGGATATTGTGCAGACATACGCAATCTCGTTGTCTCTAAATTGATTGCAGCATACGATAAAGGAGTGCTTGGCCAGTCTGGTTGTGAGGAAGATGAAGGAGAGTGTGAAGATGAAGGAGAGTGTGAAGATGAAGGAGAGTGTGAAGATGGAGGAGAGTGTGAAGATGGAGGAGAGTGTGAAGCTCCTGGGCGATATAATGTGGGGGAACAAAGTGTACTGAGCGAAGAAGATAGTGAAGAGGATGATTCGGAATGAGTGGTGGTTTGATTTCAATCGAGTCCCTATTAATGGTTCATACATTAATCCTACATTCAAGAGTAAATCATCTAATCAATTGGTTATATAAGTTAACAAGCTGGGTGCTTATTTGGCAACGTGCTCCTTGTGCTCCTTGTCGTCTCCGTAAGCCTTGGTTCCGTAGTGGCCGTTGATACAGATGACGTCCTGGGGTCGGTAGTTCTGCTTGCCGGAGAAGTAGACCTCGAGAATGTTCTTGGTGCCCTCGGCGTATCGGCCCTGGGCATCGATGGAAGTACCGGAGATATGGGGGGTCATGGCGTTGCCGCCTCCGTACTTGTTTCGCATGTATCTCCAGGGGTGGTCCTTGGGGGCGGGCTGGGGGTTCCAGACGTCTCCTCCGTAGCCTCGGATCTTGCCGGACTTGAGAGCCTCGACAATGTCCTCGGTGACACAGATGGCACCTCGGGCGGTGTTGACGAGCCAGGCGCCGTCCTTCATGTGGGAGATGAGCTCCTTGTTGAACATACCCTTGGTGGAGTCGTGCAGAGGACAGTTGATGGTGACAATGTCACACAGAGACAGCATCTCCTTGAGGTCGGGCACGTGTCGGCAGCCAATCTCGGACTCGACGTCCTTGGGCATGGGCTGGTAGTCGTAGTAGAGCAGCTCCATGGGGTTGAAGGGTGCGAGTCGCTTGAGCACTCGCTGGCCGATTCGGCCTCCTCCAACGGTACCAATGACCTTACCCTCAATGTCGTAAGAGTCCTTGGCGACGGCAGCAACGTTCCAGCCGCCCTCGATGATCTGCTCGTGGGCAGGGACGAAGTTTCGGACCAGAACAAGCATGGTCATGACAACGTGCTCAGCGACAGACTGGACGTTGGAGCCGGTGACCTCGAGAACGGCAATGTCTCGGGCGTTGGCAGCGTCCAGGTCGACGTGGTCGGAACCAACACCGGCAGTGACACAGATCTTCAGCTTCTTGGCCTTGTCGATTCGCTCCTTGGTGATGTAGGCGGGGTGGAAGGGGGTGGTGATGACGATCTCGGCGTCGACAATCTCCTTATCGACGGTGGAGTTGGCGCCGTCCTTGTCGGAGGTGGTCACCAGAGTGTGTCCCTGGGACTCGATCCAGTCTCGCAGACCGAGCTCGTTCTCGGTACATCCGAGAAGTCGAGGCTCGTCCTTGGCGTGGGAGCCGGCGTCGTAGAGAACAAGAAGGATCTTCATATTTGTAGTAGTAGTTGTTGTGTGATGGAGTTTTCTGGAGGACAGGACCACCCCTTTATATATCCCCCGGGCTGACACACGAACCCGTACTCCCCATCCGCCCGCACAACCTTACGGCTCTGCGTGTATCCGCCTTGTTCGAAGCTTCGGTGGCTGATCGAGCAACTGGGGCACCCGGCCATTGGGGAGAGATGTGGCCCTCCGAGATTGGGTTGGGGCTGACCCCCAAGTCTTCTATGCCTCGCTAAGGCGAAGAGCTGCTTAAGCGAGAGTGAAGAAGGCTTGGCTAGTTCAATGGCGTGACAAAACGTCCAAAAAGGTGCTATCGATTGACCTAGTGGCAGATTTGCAACGACTTCTAGCCCCAAAATGCTCCTCCATCCACGTCCTTCCATAGCCAACTCTCCCCTCAAACACAAACCCAGAGCTAGACGTTTCCGAGCCGCACAAAGCCTACCGACGCCGGTGCACAAAGATAGTGGAGGCGATTTCATTTGAGCCGCCGCACCACACGGTCCGGTTTCAGCGGGGTTCTGGAACATGGGGTAGGACTCGCAAGTGGCTGTCAGCTTGAGATCGTAGACGCTAGATTCACACTACCCTGGTTGAATTGCAACAACCGCTCACGTCGGCGACATCTCCACCATTACTCCTCCCCGCCTGCAATACATATCCGTACATATCGTGCTAGGCACCGGAAGCCCTTCCCTCGATCACGCCCCTGAAGGTTTAGTTGCTGCTACGGTACGAGTGCCTGCGATTGGACATGAAGGTCTGTACAGCCTTGACGAGTGCCTGGGTTATGCGCGGTATTATGGGCGATACTGATATGAGAAAGATGTAGATACCTCATTGCAATGGAGACATGTGAATCAATAGCTCGAAGCGCTGAAATAGCACCCGTTTCATAAACGCCTGTATCTTTTGGCTCTCGTCAAACCCGTCTCGTATCCAACTAATACATGACGTTTATGATTCACCCGCGGACAACCTGGGGACTGCTGCTGCTTCACACGCTCTTCAACAGCACATCCACATACCGGACAGGATCCAGCAATGTATGCTGCTGCACCCCAGAACCTTGTGAGACTTTTGTCGGAGGCCCAAAAGAGCTCAAACCGGAAGATTGAGCGAATATGAAGTGAAAAACACTCTCAATTGATTCAGCCGAGCCCATGTGTGCAACTTTCCTTATCAAAATCGGCCGCACACAGCCAATAATCCCATGTTACCAACAATCACCAACCTCCAAGGCAGCTACTCTATCCCGCCCAAAGTTCCATCTTCATTGTCAAAAGCTAGAAGGCTATCATTTCGGCCAACTCACAGGTGGTGCCTTGACTCCAAAGCCTGGTTATCGAAGGCCATGGATGTCTCATTGGATACGTCGCAGCACAGAGTTCGACCAACGGCGCTCCGGCAGCTGGGAATCGACCCCAAAACACGTCTCCCAGATGCATCACTGGAGACTTATTGTTGCAGTAGCCGGCATCTTAACACGATCAAGATTTGCACCAGCAAAAAAAAAATAAAAAAAAATCGACAACTGCAGGATTCGAACCTGCGCGGGCAAAGCCCAACAGATAGTACGTTAATTCGAATCTGTCCCGTTAACCACTCCGGCAAGTTGCCACTCGGCCACGAATTTCTGGCGCTGGATTTTCTGGATTTTCTACGCATAAGAGCCTGGAAAAAGCGATTTTCAGCGCGATTTTTTTGGTCTTTTTTGAGTGATCTGGACACATCAGGAGTGAGAAAATGTGATCCCCAACTGAATAATGGTCCAGGCTATCACCGTGATCTACATTTTTCTAGAAAGGCCGCTTATTCACGTCTTGCTGACTAAGCAGGTGTCTGTCGCTGGACGGAAAACGTTGTGAACAACCTACTGGGCTACTGTTGATACTCAGAGAGTCACCTAATTATCTATTCAAACTATCTACAGCTTGGGGGGCTTGTTGCCCTGGACAATGACGGTGTCGGGGTACGTGGTTCGAGCGGAAGTGTGCCATGCTGCTCCGTCAATCACCAGAGTGGTTCCTGAAATGTAAGAGGCTGCGTCCGAGAACAGGAAGACGGTTCCGTTGGCGATATCTTCGGTGGTTCCGAATCTCTGCACGGGCACGAGCTCCAGGGATCGCTTTCGAGCGTCCGAAGGAAGCAGTCGTCCGAGACCTTCAGTTCCGTCGATGGGACCAGGAGCGAGACAGTTGACGGCGATACCGAGAGGACCCAGTTCGACAGCCAGAGCCTGAGACAAGGCATCAATACCTGCCTTTGCTGCTGACACGTGCGACTGCAGCGAGACGCCTCTGTAGTGCAATGTGGCGGAGACAAACAGCACCTTGCCCTTGTTCTTTCTCAGCTCCGGAAAACACGCCTTGACGGTGTTGTAGGATCCCAGCAGGTCGATTGAGATGACGGACTTGAAGGCGTTCGAAGAGAGGTGGTTGAAGTCGGCCAGGAAGTTGCCTGCAGCTCCTGCAATCACGTAATCGATTCGGCCCAGTTCCTGCACCGTCTTCTCGGCAGCGGCTGCCAGCGACTTGACTTCCCGGACGTCGCAGTTGCCAATTCCAATCACTTTGGCGCCCGGACGCAGCTGCTGCATCTCCTCGGCGGCCTTCTGTGTCACTTCGGGTCGTCGTCCGATCACGGCGGCGTTGGCACCCAGCAGAATGAGAGCTTCGGTCTGCACGCGACAAATGGTGCCTGCTCCTCCAGTCACAAACACAACCTTGCCCTCAAACAGGCCGGGGTTGTAGACGCAGGTTTTGAGCCATTCGGGAGAGAGAGTGTTGGGCATGATGGTGTTAGTGATGTTGATAGTGTCAAGTCAAGGACGACTTCCTATATTTGTACTGTCTCCCCAACAAGGTTCAAGTGGGGTCAAGGTTAGGTGGGGGTGAAATATAACGGAGATTTATAGGATCTGGGATATGCCTCGGTTGGAGAAAGCGACAGTGGGACAGCTTGCTGAACCCAGAGCTGATTGACGCACTTACTTGAACTGATTAGGTAATCGGACGTTGACATCTCCACCTTTATCAAAACTCATATATGCAACTGACTTAACTGCCATATCCAAGCTGTTTCACATTCACACATGAAAACACCTCGAACCGGCTCAAAAAAACATACACCACTACAACAGACCCACAGAATCATCATAATGCTTTAACATCCCGTAAATCACTTCTCTACAACCAAAAACCACGACTCTCACCCTACAAGTACCCCACCTCGGCCCCGACCGTGCATCGCCCTGCAGCCCACACGCACACCCGCTGCCGGCTACACTGCTAACTGCGTTAGTACCCTCCCAAATGTCATAATCATAACGAATAAATAATACCTACAATACACTACATGTTGACGGCCAAAAGAATGGCCAACATACCCAGAGTCTCCCGTCCGTCGGCAATGGGGATTTTCAGCAGCTCCAGAATCATCTGGATGTCCTTGTTGAGCAACAGAACGGCGTACTCGAAACGATACTGTAACGACGAGGGGAACAGAGGAAAGGCTCGTGATCCGGTGATGACGCTGACAGGATCGAAAATGGCATGATGGGCCCCCACACGCGTGATGGGGTACTTTAGGGGGATCTCAAACAGGCCCGAGAGGAGCATCAGAAGCTCACAGGTCAGAGAATATGCAAATGTTTGTTCGTGCTCGTCGGTGGAAGTTAGTGATAGACCTGCAATGGCGTAGGATCCGTTTTTGTGGGTGATGGGGAAGATTTCGCTGAGCTGTTGAAGAGAGTCTTTCCTGACATTGAAAAGAGCCCGTTTTTCGTCCTCAACCTGCCTGTGCAGATCCCGGGGCACATCTTGTAGGGCCTCCTTGGCTCTCTCTTGCAACATGCCTCCACTTTTCAAGTACGCTCGTCTCGTCTCGATGTCCTGCATGAGCTTTGCCTTTTTTTGGTCCAATTTGAACTTGGTGGTGGCCAATTCCGCCTGGGCGTCTTTGATCCGGGCGATTTCGGCCTCTGTGTAGTTGTGACTGCGTTCGGCCATGGATATCAGCTCCCGATTACGCGTCAGGGTCTCGACCTCCTTGGAGATTGTCTGTCGAGTGTGCTCGGCGTCTTTCACGAGATGTTCCATGTTGAGGACCTTGAGCATCTGGTCGAACGACGTGGCATTCAGGGGCTCCGCGGGTGTGCGTAGCCCAGACGAAGAGGACACCTGATGTAAAAATGCAGACGGTGTTCCTGGAATGAAACACCCATCATCAAGAGTCAGAACCAGTTGGCTCTGTCGTCGGGCTGCCGTCTCGTCCTGGCCAATGTATCGCAGAGACGACAAATCGACTTGGTACACCGACGGTCTGAACAGCTCCGTGTCGTCGCTGTCTTCGAGCCACAGCACCACCACGATCTCTCGCAGGTCTCTGTAGTTTTTGTCAAACTCGAGGTCCACGCCAAAGTTGGACTCGTGCACAAACACGGGCGACACGTAGATGGGTTTGTCTTTGTGGTCCGGGTCGTGGATGGAGAAAAATGCAGTTGGGGGGTGGTACTCGATGAGCTCGTCGTTTAGGGAGTCTGAGCTGGGGGCTCGAGAAATCTCGACTTCAGGGGTGGGTGGCGGGTACTCGGTGATGCTGGTGATAGTTGGGGCCGGCATGAGCTCTTTGCCGTTGGTTTCGGGCTCGATATGGGCTCCATTCTCGGGTTCGGACTCGCCCTTGGTCGTGATGGAGACGTTGGTTGACGTGGCCTTTTTGGCGGTGACGAACGGGAGAAAGCCCTTTTGGGAAATGCGGAACTGGGAGTCGTGGTTAGTGATGAAGGGCGACGCGGGACGGGTCGGAGGAGTGTCCAGGGGCGTGGCGAGCATGGACGAGATGCTTTTGGGGTCGTTTTTGCGCACACAAACGACATTGGCGAAGGAGAGGCGATGGACGTGGCGAAGCCGGCGCTTGGACGACGCTAGAGTCAGTTTGTGTCTGTCTCTATGTCCCATCGCGGAGGGTTGTCGAACTCGAGGTGGTGGTGTTGACAATACGAGTTTACCCTCACCGTGCATACGATTAGCTGCGTCTGTCAAGATTGCGCTGGGTGAAGTAATCCGTCTTAGAGTTAGTTGGAGGGGGTCGAGTAAATGGGAACGAAGGGGGACGCATGTTATAGCGCCATCGGAGACGGTACACGGCTGAAACTTGGGAAATTGGTGGACATCAGTGATCCAATCCAATTATCAGGAAATGTCGAAATTCCGCTCAAAACTGTTACTTTTGACCGGGGCTGGAAAGTTGGGGCTTGAGACGTACGTTGCGTCCGCCATGTCCGCTTTATGGGTGATTGGAGGTCTGGGTGGGTGCCGATGGGGTTCAAAATGCTTGTGTCAGCTCAATTGACCTACGGGATGCTCTTGCAGTGTCATTCGTCGTCTGACAGTGTCTTATTCGTCGTCTGTAAAAGCCCACCTCTTCACACCATTGCTCACCTACAGTGACCTGTCATAAGTTTGGGCCAATTAAACTATAAAGCGCGTCGCGCGTCACCACACCCCTAACTTCAGCACCACACCATGGCACCGGTAAGGAACTTCCCGACCCCGTACGATGGTCATAATGAAGTCCGAGGTCCCGAATTATCGCCGTACCAACGGGGAATCATCATTGGCTATCATCGGGCTGGCTACACCGTCTCCAGAATTAACGACGAAACTACGTTCTCGCGGTCAGCCGTGCGTCATACTTTGGACACCGAAGAACTCCGCGACGAGGGCCAAACTTTGCCACGAAGCGGTCGCCCCTGGGTTTACGATGAGCGTGACCGTCGATACATGCTCTTAAATCTTCGTTTCCACCCCAAGTTGACCTACGAACAGCGCCGACACATGACCGGTCTCGCCATGAGCGACTCCACCATCCGCCGCATTGGGAGGGCGGCTAACCTCAACCACTGGCGAGCAATGCGACGGCCGGAGCTATCAGAGAAAGTAGCAGCCACTCGACTAAGCTGGTGCAAAATTCGGGAGCACTGGGACGTCGACATGTGGAGAAAACTCATGTGGAGCGATGAGTGTTCTGTGGAGCGCGGAAAGAACGGAAAGCCTGTTTGGGTTTGGGGCCAGTCTCACGATAAATGGAAGCCCTCTCACGTCCAAACTTACAAGAAGGGTAAAGGCATGTCTGTTATGGTCTCTGCTGCCTTTTGGGGTCAGTATCGACGAACGGATCTCCTGATTTTGGAGCGTGACTTCGAGTCGAAGAAGCATGGGTACTCCGCCGAGTCCTACCTCACCCTACTCGAGCAATTGGTGGGCCCTCACTACGAGCCTGGTCTCATTTTCATGCAGGACAACGCCCCTATCCATACTGCTAGAAAAGTCACCGATTGGTTCAGGGACGAGGAGATTGAAGTCACGGATTGGCCGCCCTACTCGCCTGACCTAAACCCTATTGAACACGCCTGGAAAAGACTCAAAGATGAGGCGTGTGAGAAGTTTCCCGAGGTCTGGAACGCAACTGGGACGTCCGAGGCCGATCGATCTGCCATGGAGAATGCTTTAAAACAGTCTTGGGCCGCTATTCCCGATGCTTTTTTCGAAAACCTGGTGCAGAGTATGCAGCGACGAATTAAGGCCTGTATTGCGGCTAAGGGCTGGCACACGAAGTACTAGGTGAGCTCTAGGCAATCCCAAGAGTGCATTTTGTAGCCTTGGTTCTTGCGATCACTCTGGTATATATATTGTACATATCCATAGACTAGTATTTAGTATAATCGCATTTTTACCTCTTGACCTTTTTTTCGATTAAAACTGAGTTTCTCCCAATGGCCCTTACTATTGACGTAGTACTGTACATCTCACATCAAATCTATAATCTATTAGTGTCCTGTATCTTCACATCTCCACCTACTTGAAAGCCTTGGCGACAGTCTCCCAGAACTGCTTGCCCTGGATTCGAGCCACGTTCTTCTCCAGCTCGGTGGGCTTTCGAGAGCCGTCTCCTCCAGCAAAAGTGCCAGCTCCCCAGGGAGAGCCGCCGTGGATCTCGTCGAACGAGGTCAGCAGAGGAGCAGCCTCCTTGTAGCCGAGAGGCACGTAGATCATGCCGTGGTGAGCCAGGGTGGAGAGCGCGTTGATGGCGGTGGTCTCCTGGCCTCCTCCGGGGGTTCCGGTGGACACAAAGACGCCTCCGTACTTGCCGGCGAGTCCTCCGCTGGCAAACAGACCGCCAGTCTGGTCCCAGAAGGTTCTCCACTGGGCAGGCTGGTTGCCGAATCGAGTGGGAATGCCCATGAGGATACCGTCGTACTCGGCAAACTTCTCGGGGGTGATGACGGGGTCGTCGGCCTTGGGGGGAGCCTTGATGATCTCGAGCACCTTCTCGGGAAGGGTCTCCTGGACCTGGTAGAGGGTGGAGGAGCCTCCGGCAGACTTGATGCCCTGCTGGATCTCGGTGGCCAGAGTTCGAATGTGTCCGTAGACGGAGTAGTAGACGACAGCGACCTTGGGAGCCATTGTGTGTGTGTGTGCGATTGAGTGGAGAACAAAGTTGGGGAGGACTACACCTCTATATATACTTGGGGATCGCGGCCTTCCGTTTTGAGCCAAAAAGCAGATCTGAGGTTGTCACGGCTGTAGTCAATCTTGACTGTGCATTGTGGATGTGGGAGGCCCTTGACAAAGAAAGAGAAGCCAGAGGGACGATAGAATTTAGCACCATAAGGCTCTGCTATTGTTTGCTCATACATGAGTAATGAGGGGGGGTTTTGGCTGACAAACAGATACTTAGAAGACGCTCTTTTAGTTGCTCCAATCTATCGTAACCGCAAATGCGCAAATGCCAAATGCCAAATGAACGTGTTCCACTTTGCTTTTTGCTGCTTGATTTTTTTTGACCGTGCTTCTCCCAGGCACAGTCTTTTGTCAACCGGTTTTGCTCCGTCCACGTGTTTCCACCCTGAAGGAAAGAGACCAGTTTTCAACTGGACAACAAGGAGGCGGCAAAAGCAGGCTGAAATTGAGCTAATATTGGGTCACCAGAAACAGCCCAATTCCTCCGCTACGCTTACAAACCACAATGCAGCTCCTTACGCCTTCCCCATCGTCTTCCTGTACACAGCCCCTCCAAACTTACTGTCAACCATCGCTACTGCAGAGAACAGAGCTAATGTGAGTTTATTTGTGTGGAGAGAGTCGAGTCAGACATGACGAATGGGTTTAGTCAGCTGTGGGGTAGATGTGAACCTGGAGTGTTTGTTGTTGTTGATTTAGATGCAATTTGGCGACCGAGATACTTTAGAGTATCCGCATCAGCTTGGAGAGAGCTTTCAAGAGGTGACGTTCATCAAGGGTCAGTGAATGTGTCCCAAGCTCGCCATTGGAGCATTTCTTCCTCCTGAGTGCTCGACCATCATCTACAGTACATTTTCCGCTCGATCACGAGTACTACAGCCACTTCCTTCTCATCAGTGACACCAAAGCAACGATTCATTGTTCATAAGTGTTCAATACGCCAGCTCATCACTGGCCTCATCCACGAGCTCCTCACTCACCTCCTCACCTCGCTTGACCATCTCATAAGTCGGCAGCTCGCCCGAGTCCCGAAACCAGTAGTAATGCTGGATCATGAGGATCACGTCGAAGAAGATGGTGACCCAAGCAAGAAGAAACTTGGCCACGTTCTTATAGATACCCTCCATGTCATGATTGATGATTCCGTCAAATACCAGCTGGCCCATTGACAGGAATCCTCCTCCTGTGTCGAGCAGAACACTGGCAATGGCAAAACCCTTGGTGGACTTACGCTTGTAGTTCCACGCCAGCTGTGGAAAGTACTTGCACGTGCTCATGAGCACCTTGACCGAGCCCGTCACGTATGTAAAATCCACCCATTGGATACCCCACTGAGGAAACAGCCAAGCCGATAGAGCGGTGAAAACAACCACAGCCACAGTTCCCCACAGAAGGCTGAGACCCCAAGTGGACACCTTTTGGGTCGGGCTTCTCTTGTAGCCCCAGAAGTAGACCTGGCTGAGAGTCAGCAGCGTCAGAAAGCAGCCGTGGATGCCGAAACAAATGTCGTTGAACTGCATCAGAGGGTAGTGCTTGTCTCCAGAGGTGTCTGAGTGTCGAGAAGCGTACTGCTCTCGGGTGGTTGTGTCAAAGTACAACAGCCAGGCTCCCACGATCCAGCATAGGTAGCCCCAGGTGTTGAGATAGAGAAAGTCGAGCGAGATGCCCTCGGTGGACTTGAGCTTGATGTTGAGCCAGATGGGCGGATAGAAGGCACAACTCCATAGAACAAAGTAGCCCCAGCCCATGAGCTGGGACATGATCTCCAGGGCGGATGTCATGGCGAAGGATGCGTAGAGAAACAACTCATTTCTCTCGAAAAGCCACAAGATGACTCAAACTACATGCCTTTCAAGCTCGCGTGCTCTGTCTCACTTCGAGCTTAGATTGAACGTAGATCATCGGAGACCACTTGGCACACAGGTTTGGTGCAGGCACGTTCGAGTGGAGGTGGGGGTTATGGATATCCTTCTAATTACTTGAGTGGTCTATTAAAGACCCGCCCTGACATTTCTGACCGTTTTTCGCTCGTACTTCTCACTGCAATCGAACCCCCTTCCAACCCACCTTCCGCTAGAGTTTCGGAGTCCGCCAGAGTTCCGACACGGATGCTCCGAACAAGGCGAAGCGGGCTCAAAAGAGGGCCCAGGTACGAACTTGAGTTTCCCTCATCTCCAAAAATTGACATGCGGCACTTGTTGTGTATCTTTGTTGATGAAAATGATATTGCTGATAATCTTTGAGGGTTGAACCACCAATTATAGGTGGCAAACAAGTAGATATGGCGATAAAAAATGGGTAGCGGTGACAATTCGGCATCTACATTAGCGGTGTGGTGGACCCTAACCTTTCGTCTCTTTCCCCTGACGTCTTTGTCAGTTTTCGTCTGCACATCTCTGGCACCAATCACGATCAGATAATCATTATCAGAGCGGAACTCACGTTCTGTGACAAAAAAGACCCTGGCAGAAATCATAATAGCTTTGATGGATTACTGAAGACTGACTTAATAGCTCCATGTTTTTCAAAAACCTCAATCGGCCTTCTGAAAGCCCCTAAAGCCTTTTGAAAAAATCGGTCACGTGACTTAAATATATGGTTGTGTATTCCCAAAAACCCGTTTTTTTACAACTTTAAAAGCGATGTGGCGCAGTGGAAGCGCGCAGGGCTCATAACCCTGATGTCCCTGGATCGAAACCAGGCATCGCTAGTTTTTTTGCCCTATTTCATGGAGGCGAATTTTATTTTTTGTTGGTAGAGTAGCCGATATTTTTGCTGTTGCAAATATCGTTGAACTACCGTTAGCGTACTCGCTGAAGTCAATTAATTGGAATCATTTTATTATGTACCACTTGCGCTAGTCTTAGTGTGAGATAAGGCATGCGCTGGAAAAGTTGAATCTATCCTATAAATACGATGTTGAATCATACTGAGTATTGTATGAGTGCCTTCTTATTCAAGAGCGGCGCAGAAACCAGTAAGGAGGCCCTCGTTCTTGGCCCATGCGAAGAAGAGCCGCACAAACTCCTCCTGTTGTTGTCGGGTGAAGGTGAACATGAGTGTGTTGAGCAGCGTCTCCACCTTGGACACGTGGTTGGACACAAACGTCTCGTAGTACAGGTACGAGAAGAAGCCCATGAGGAACTGGCAGTCCATTCGGTCCGTGATTCCTCCGTGGCCGGGGATGGTGTCTCCAAAGTCCTTGACCTGGAACGCTCGCTTGAGACCCGAGGCGAAGAAGCCTCCAAAGGGAGCCACCAGGGAGGCGAAAGACGCCAGAATGCCGACATGGAAGTGGATGGGCGCGGCCGAGAAGGTGGTCTTGTGGGTGAGCTGTCGCAGGAACTCGGTGGGGATGGGGTACTCCTTGGCAATGAAGACCGGGTTGGGCACACAGGTGAGGTTGGAGAAGAGGTTGGTTCCCATGTCTTCCACGGGGCAGATGAAGTAGTCGAATCGGTAGAGGAAGACGGAGAAGATGACTCCCCAGATGATGGTGCAGATCCAGGCGCCGAGGAAGCCCTCGACGGTCTTCTTGGGCGAGATGGCAATGAGCTGGTGCTTACCAAAGGTGATGCCACACAGGTAGGCGAAAATGTCGTTGGAAATGACGAGGCCGGCGGGCACAAAGAACCAGAAGAGACCCTGGAAGATGTTGTTGACGATGAAGTGGGCCTGGACCACGCCAAACAGCAGGGTCATGTGGGTGAGGCAGAACTGGGTGAACTGGAACCGGTAGTGGTTCTTCTCCAGAGAGGCGACAAAGAAGACAAAGCCGAGAATGTAGAGGCAGTAGGACAGGAACCGGTGGTGCAGGAAGAGGGTGTTGAGGGTGTTTTCCAGGTCCGAGTTGTTCTGCTTGATGAATCGGATGATGTTCTCGCCCTCCAGAAAGTAGATTGTGGTGGCGAGAAAGTACCAGTTGAGCGATCGGACCCAGGGCAGCTTTTTCTCGCTGGCGGGCTCCGAGGCCAGATTGATCACCTCCTTGAAGGTCAGGATCTGGACCAGGCCGACCAGAGCAATGACCCAAATGTGGCCTGCCGCCAGCACGGCGAAGAAGAAGACAATCATGACCAGCGACCAGATGGTTCGCACAATGAACGCCTGCTTCTTGGACTCGGGCGACGAGTCCTTGGCGGCCTTTTTCAGATACTCGGCCTCTCGTGACGAGTCTCTGGACGTGTTGAGCGACGACACTTTGGAGTTTGCTCGCGAGGTGACTCTGGAGACAGAGGCCGAGTCTGCTCCGGACGTGTGGGCGTCAATTTTTTCAGACATGGCTCATCAAGTCGTGTCGGGGATCCACGGGGTGTGCAGTTTGGAGCTGCGGCGAAGGGGGGAGGTTTTTGTGGGGTGGTGGGGGGAGGAACCTGAAGAGCGGTTGTTGGAGAAACGTGGTTGGAAAATCATGTCCGCTGTATTTTTACACTTTTTGCTTCACCTGAAACTTTTGTCTTTTTTAACCTCCCAATTCCTCCCAAGGGCTCTTTGCTTGACCCAGCCCGTGTGGGGTCTCTACGACTTCCTACCAGCTGTCAAGGTTCTTGTTGAGCTGGAGAATGTATGGGTGAGATGAGGCGGGTCCAGTGGGCAATACAACAGAGGAGAGATCACGAGTCAACACACGAGACCGCTGTAATCTTCATCCTCCACCTGCTCAATTCGCCACCTCTCCGACGCCTAGTCTGCCGCTGCTACTCGTGTCTGTCGCGCGGAGCTGCACCCACCAACACACCCAACGTCATGCTCGGAGATGCAGTCTGCAACGTGAAAAAAACGATTGGCTGGCACGTTTGGGGGGACGACTCCAGCAGACGAGTGGGTGGCGATTGGTGCGCGGAAACCGGCATCTGGGGAACCGCTCACGTGACCGCCCAATGTTGCTGCAACGTCACCCTCTTCGCGGGCACGTGGCCCTCACTTTGCTTCTGTGTAATGTTACCTTTGGGCGTGAGTCCCACGGTGAGAGAGTTGCGCCAACTGCGTTTTTTGGAGAGGCTAATTGGAGTGTCTGTGTATGGTGAGTTTAAAATGATGAGAGGGAAAACAGACAATTGAGAACACAGATGCAAGGGACACAAACAGTCGGGGCGAATACTTGAAGAGAACCATATTCCTCTCGATAGGTCATCACATTATTCATCCCAACCCCACATGACGTCACCAACACGTCAGATGGATTTCACAGGCCGAAATCGAAAAATACGGGCCCTCACAGCTCCACTGCATCCGACCCGGCTCACGAAACTCAAAGCGGAATGTACCAGCTGGGGAGACCTACAGGGGGTGTTTATTGAGCGGGGTACGGCGCAGTTTTTGAGACAGTCGAAAGATACAGCCGGTTCAGCGCTAGCCCGGCGGTCACGTGATTTCGCCGGCACGTGTCGCCCCATTTCCAGTGCTCAAACTCACGCCCAGATTAGCACACCGCTTATGTTTAAGTTGGTGCACGGGTCTCCGATGCAGAGATCCGAGGTCGGTGTGCTCGGGCGTGTTGAGCGGTTGGAATTATCGCGCGGTCAACGGTCAAAGTCAACGGCTCAGGGGTGCATATGTTTGATTGCCTTTAATCTGGGAGGGTGGAGTGTGTGGAGTGAAGGCGGAGCCGAGTCCAAACTGGATCTACGGTGAGTACCAACACTTGAACTTGTACGAGCACCAGATTCAAAGGTGGTCTTTCGAAGAGCTCTGCAGGTGAATAAGTGGCAGGTGACCGTGGTGGAAGCGAGGAAGGCACGAAGGAACTAGTGGATGGCATTACCGAGAATAGCTGTACTGGATGGTCAAGAGTGGGAGAGGCAATTCACTGGACGAGTGATTGCAGTCTGTAAATTCACTTTATATAGCTGTCCAAGTCTGGGGAAGATTCACGCAGTTCACGGTTTGGTCAGCTCGAAGATCTTGGTGTCAATGACTTCTCCGAAGATGATCTCCCCGCAGACTCTACTCCTTCTGGCGTGGTGTGTCAGTCTGGATGAGCTTACCATGCCTTCCAGCTTCTCTGGGTGTTGCAAGCGACGACTCCCATCCCTGGAACACGATCTCTTCGAACCCCAGTTTCAGCAATGAGCTTTCCAGATGTTTGACGGTCTCTAAAGCCATGATGGACTGGGGCGACGACTGGTAAAGACTCAACCATTCGCTTCAGAGTGCTGGTTTCAGCGGTGCTATAACGTGTTCACCCCATATCAAGACATCTGCTGGTACAGTGTACATACAGTGTTGTATCTCTGGGTTCAGTCATTTAGATCTCATTGCCAAGTTTTCACTCTGATCACCAACTTGACTCCTCAAGAGCTTCTCATCACTACAGATGATTAACGAGCCACACCTTTGCACACTAAAGTTGTTGACTGGTGAATGGTGGTTCAGCATGTTTCATGTGTGTGACTGGCTCGTTATCCCCATAAGTCACTATGGAGTCCCGGTACTATGGGTCAGCTTGCTTTCTTGAGGTTCACACTACAAGGGGGAGCACGGGTGGGGTGTATATGCAAGTACGATACTGAATCTGTTTGAATCTGTTTACAATTAGAAATCGCAAGAGCGATAACCGCAACGACAAGTTGTCCTGGTATGAGCATATAATACAATACTTCTTTGAGAGTAGCTCACTTGAGAGTCTTGAGCTATAGCTTCGCAAACGGTACGATGCAACACACCTCTCATTCCCGTATTTCGCAGTCTCAAGCGGGGGAGCTTTGTCTCCGTACAACACTCTTGCTTCATGCTCACAAGAAAAATTCAAGCAGCATTCGTGCTTTACACTGCTCGATAATGTCATTCGTGTTGCACATACCATCTTAGTGACACTTGTAGATGCTACAAGTACAGGCGCACGTGAAGGCTCAGACAATTTTACCAGTAGGTGCTGCAAACGCCCGCAGATCTATAAACACTCGTGAATTCTACAGACACTCGTGGATGATGCGATACTCGTGGATGATTCAAGCACCTGTGGGTGCTTCAACGCTCATAGCTGCTGTTATACTACAACACTACAAGTACCGGTACCGTAGTGCTTCGTACTTGTACTCGTACTCAAAGCACTTATGGATGATACACACTCATGGATGCTACAAACACCCGTACTGTACATACTTGTAGATGATACCAACACTCGTAGATGATACAATCATTCGTCGATACAACCTCTCCTTGATGATACAGCCGCTAGGGAGTAGTAAGTGACACAACCACTCGTAGACGATACAAGACTCGTAGATCTACAAACATTCGTGTATCGTGGATGACGAATTACAAACACTCGCACTTGTAGAGTGAACGAGCACTCTTACCTGGTGGATGCTTAAGGCAATCGCTGGTACCACTTGTTAATGCTACAGTTCAGTCACTCATGCCTCGCACTCTTGGATACTACAAACAGTCATGCTTCACACTCGTCGCTACAGTATGTACAGTCACTCATGCTTCGCACTTGTGTAATATACTACCAGTACATACAGCTTTCACTCGTGCTTCGCACTCTCTACAACCACTCGTGCTTCGCACTCTCTACAATCACTCGTGCTTCGCACTATGGTCTCTGCTAACATTGACAAGGAGATTTACATTGAGCCATCCACAACATTCAAGGAGACATTCGGAGTCACACCACATGAACATGATTACCTGCTCAGAGTGAACAAAGCAGTGTACGGACTGAAACAATCTGGTTATTTGTGGTACAGTCTGGGAGGAATATTGGCAAGGTTGTTATGAACAACAAAACCTGGCATAACTTCAGATTTTAGTACTACAAGAGGTCGATAAACTGATGTTGTAAGAAGCAGAAGAGTCTTTCAAAACGGAAGCTATGACTTTTTCACGCTATCATCATAACAAGTTGTGGCCTAAATGTCTTTCAAACATCTGGAAACAACCTTGCCAATTCTGTGAACTCACTGTACTTGTGTTTTACACAGTTCCTGACCAAGGAGTTGGGGTTCGAGCCATCCAAAATAGACCCATGCATCTTGAAGTATGAGGTTCCTGTTGACGAGATTGAAACATCAGTCTCTACAAACACTCGTGCTTTGCACTATGGTCTGTGAAATCACTCGTGCTTTGCACTCGTGGATACTACAGCAGTCACTCGTGCTTCGCACTCGTGGCAATCGCCTACAATCACTCGTGCTTCGCACTCATGGTCTCTGTAGTGCAGCGCCAAGAGCTGAGCAGTGGAGTTCAGCCGTAACGCTCAATAATAGTCGGATGGCGATATAAATGGTATCGTTGCAAATTCCCGAGCAAGCTGATTGCAGCCATCTAATTTATATCCCTCCAGCTGGACTGAAGAGCTAGCTGATGACTTCCTCTCCTCACACCAATGTGCATTTTCCATCTCAAGAGGTGAGGGCTTCAAGGTGGGTGTGATGGGCAGACTTTTAGACAGCCCCTTCTCTCCTTTTCTCAACTCACAGAAAGTCAGATACAGATTATCAGTTAACAGATTATCAGTTGCCAGATCTCTTTGAGAGCTCCGAACTGGCTGGAGACAGACAGTGATGGCGCACTCTCTACATGGTCTCTGGACGAGGTCTACAGCAGATGCCCCCCCCTCCCAAGGTTGAGGCTTCTGTTGGTACGGCCATCATCAAGGGCCGATCCGACAAGGGTCTGACCTTCAGACACACTCCATGATCCAGTTGGGGATATGTGCCTGGCAGTCTTGTTGGAGCTAGAGAACTCATCGGCCCAGTTAGACTCTTCTGTCTTCACTGAGGTCTCTCTGAGGAGCTTTAAGTGGGTCTTGGTGGGGCAAGTATCCACCAGTCAGCTTTGCACTCTACAATCACTCTACAATCACTCGTGCGAAGCTACAATCACTCGTGCGAAGCTACAATCACTCGTGCGAAGCTACAATCACTCGTGCTTCGCACTCGGGGTCTCTACAATCACTCGTGCTTCGCACTCGTGGCTACAAACACTCGTGCTACGCACTCGTCGCTAAGATACAATTTTTACTCTAAACTACATCTAAAATCGTCGCTTCTGGGAAGAGAGGAAAGAAGAGTGGGTCTCGAGGGGAGAGGGGGTGAGGGCAGTCTCGGCCCACAGGTTGGGGGTCAGGAAGCCGTAGGTGTTGGCAATGGCAATGAAGGTGGCCTTGAGGGTGTTCTCCAGGGTTCGGGTGGAACCGGCAGAGGCAGTGTAGACATCCTTGATACCACCGAGCTGCAGCAGCTTCTTGACGGCAGGGGAGGCAACGATGGAAGAACCTCGGGGGGCGGGGATGAGTCGAACGTTGACGGATCCACACTTGCCGGAGGTCTTGGTGGGGACGGTGTGAGGCTCACCGAGAGAAGAGCCCCAGTATCCTCGTCGAACAGGGATGACGGCGAGCTTGGCAATGATGATGGCGGCTCGGATGGCGGTGGCAACCTCCTTGGCGGTCTTGATTCCGAGACCAACGTGGCCGTTGGAGTCTCCAATGACAACCACAGCCTTGAATCGGGTTCGCTGACCGGCTCGGGTCTGCTTCTGCACGGGCTTGATCTTCATGACCTCGTCCTCGAGAACGGGCAGGAGCTGGTCAACAATCTGGTACTCCTTGATGGGGAGAGCGTGCAGGTAGATCTCCTCCATGGACTTGATGTGACCAGCCTTAACCAGTCGACCAAGCTTGGTGACGGGAACCCATCCCTTCTCCTCGTCCTTTCGGCCTCGGCCTCGGCCTCCACGGCCACGGCCTCGTCCGCCACGGTCACCTCGACCACGGCCAAATCCACCTCGGGGAGCAGCTGCTTCAGTAGACATTTTTGATATTTTTGTCGGTTGTGAAGATGAAATTCCGCCAGACCTTTTTTCACTACCTGCAGTTGGGAGGAGCGAGTCTGTGACTGTTTTCCAAATTGGGATGGGTCATGTGACAAAAAGCGAACCTTATTATGAGTGGTCGGGATATTCAAATTAATTCGAATAAATCGATGAGGTGAATTTGAGAGTGTGGGAAGTGAATTGTTTTTTTGGGGGATTATGAGCTGTGATTTTCAACTCGTATCTGTTGGGTTTCGTGAGATATACCAAGACTACACCTAACGACGGTGGAAAATAGCACAGGAAATCGAATAAAAACGATGGGGCTGTTTGGAGGGTGTCGAGACGCTGCGACGGTGTTGATACACCTCTTCATGCATGAGTGGGTTGTATATAGGAAGTGTCATATGAGAGGGTTGTATATAGGAAGTGTCATGCATGAGTGGGTTGTATATAGGAAGTGTCATCTTCAGCACTTGTGTTACATTTCGCAACTCCCGGTTACGGTTCTATGGTCTTCCGGTAGTCCATATATCAAAGATCAGTGTCTGAAAAATACAGGGAAAATCAGTTAAAATCGACATCCCTCAAAAAGTCTGGAATTGGTGTCACTACAAGTAGAGAGGTCTGTGGACGTTGGAGTAAAATTTACAGCTATTCAGTCACCTGGTGCTTCAACATTCGCTCACAGTGAATTTTACATGAATTAATTTAAATAGTCTGGTAAATCCAAAGAAATCCAAAGAATTTCAATAAAACACCAAATATCTCAGGGAGACCCCCCTCACAATGGTAATTAGCCGCCGGCCTCTCACAGCACCCCCGGACCTCTTAAATGCCACTACCACCACCTGACACGACGATTAGTCATCTTGACGACTTACAGCCGAATACTTAAAATAATTGGCGAAAAAGAAAGGAAAAAACAGGAAAAAAATCAGAGACCCATTTTACTCGTTCGCACGACAGCCGTAACCAACGAGCCAAATCTCAAACGACAATCCTCTTCAGATTACGAGTTATTGTAAGGAAAGGTCAAAACATTGTGTTTTTACAGTAATATTGAGATTGCCTGAAAGTGCTCATCTCAATGCGCCACCTGAACAGCACATCACGCGACCTACCCCACGTGATTCTCCGTCCCTCTCCTTCCCCTATTTCTATTGTTTCAGTTCTATTGGGGCCACTTTGTTTCTGACAGTTCCCGACAGCTCGTATATTGTGGTCCACCTCATCGCTTGTTACAATGCACATTGTTCCAGGCGTGCATGACCGGGAGTCGTAAATTGACGTTAATTGCACATGTGGAAACCACACAATGGAGAGCAAGATAATAAGCAACTAAGCTGCGGAATATCGAGGGCGAGTTTGTAGTGTCGATGATAGCAATCTATGAGTGGGTTGTGTCTTGATAGCAATCCATCGCGCTCGACCAACGTCATCGCCTCAGCAAAGACAATAGACGATCAGGATCATCGCCGCTCTTTTGCGTCTCAGCCAGCCGCCGCAACAGCAAACAGACGCTACAGCCCCGTTTTATTCCGTCCTCGGCCGGGTGCATGAGACCTGTGTGTTTCGACACGCCACTGCAGCAGCAAACATATCACATGTTTAGCGAGGGTGGGGAGGAGGGGAAGAAGAGCGTTTTGGGGGATTTGTACCGCTTATAAAAGCCCATTTCAAAGGACACAAAACCAGACCCTCCCCGCACAGGCTTGCCGCTGTCTCTGAGACCGCAGAGTCCCTCCAATAGTTCCTGCCGAACGTCTGCTTAAGGTTCGCTTGATCGGCAGTGGTTAGTCTAGGTTTGGATTCAGGCGTCGTCAAGTTGCTACCAGTTATATTATCACCTCACACTTCTCTTACAACCACACAAAAACCATCATGTCGTGAGTATTACTGGAAATGTGGAGGCGATTGACGGGGGAGATACGGGATTGTGACGAGCAATACCGTGTTCAATGCCATTGTTAGCAGACACAAGCAGCTGTTGGACAAAATTCGTGACACAGAAGGAGTGACACAGAACGAACGAGAGGTCAACAGTCAATGGCAGGCAACAAACAATGGCAGTCACTACATTGACCGAGTCACCACATTGCCCCCGTGGTGGGCAATTCACTCGGCCTTACCCCCCCTCCCATACTAACCCAGCCACGTTAACAAGAACGAGAGCTACGCCGACGCCGCCCACAAGGCTCCCCCCCAGTCCAAGGAGGAGAAGCAGTGCCCCGTTCTGACCCCCGGCCAGCAGGAGGAGATCAAGGAGAAGGCCGAGAAGGTCGAGAAGGAGTTCCGAAAGGTCGAGAAGGACGTTGTCGCCAAGAAGGAGGAGCTTGCCAAGGAGCTCAAGAAGGAGGGCAAGGCTCTGTCCGAGAAGTCGTCCGAGCTGTACGCCAAAATCTCCACCGAGCTGCAGAACCCCGTGGTTGCTGCCAACGTGGTGGTCGGCATTGTCGCCGCCATTGGCGTCGGCTACTCCGCCTACCAGAAGCACACCCGAGGTGAGCTTGACGGCAAGCTGGCCAGCATCTACGTCGGAGGCCTCGCTGCCTTCGGTGCCTTCCAGTACCTCATTTCTGCTCGATCTTACAAGAAGTTTGAGTAAGCCAATAATTAATTGATTAGAATGTGTATTTGTGTAGCAGTCTCTGAGGGCTCTCTCAACCCGTGTCGCCACCGCTGGCTAATTAGACCTACCGGATGGGTCACCTGGTAGTTAAGGTTCACATGCGTTATCGGGGTTGGGGTTCGGCTCAGTTGGGCACCAGGGTGTATAATTACGCATCGTGAGTGACGGTGTGGGTGAGGATTATTGGCGATTGGGCAGTATTAGAAGCCCAATATGAGCTGCCCCATGACTCAGCTTGCACCACTGTGGTTATGTAGGCCATGTCACTCTTCCGCCTCTACATTAGCGTGCAGTAGTTATCGTAGATTAGACACCATGCAGTTTTAGACCATCCCTTTATTGGACGGCGCTATTGACGTGCCATGCGATGATGCAGTAGGTGCCCCTGGATATGATCGAACAAGGGCAATAGCCATGTGCAATTCTTTACTATGATATTGTACGTATCGGTAGTTAGCTTGAAGAGGGCACATTTTATGCACGTCGCTCGCTTAGATAGCCGAGGGATGCTGTGGTATAATTAGATGACAAACTGATTGAGGTGTGAGATTTGCGCGTAGTCGACAGAATTGTCGCTGTTGTAATCATCACTTTTCATTCCAAATGAATCAACAAAAGTGCAATATCTTGCAATATCGACTGTTGGCTCAGGGCACCGGAGATGGAGTGCCGTCATTACGACATTCAATAGTGCCTCTATTATTACAGTCAATGCACCGATGTATATATCGTATGTTACCGCTGGTCGAGCGTATTGGCAATGGAGTTTTGAGGACGAAGCCAGGTGAGAGAACATCGACAGAAGCTGTACGTACAACACACCGTTCCCATCAGAAACATATCAACAGAAGCGAACTTGACAAGACCGCCTTTACCCAAGAAATATACCAACACTCTCGACTAACCGTTCTTGTACCAGCAATCACGGCTCCTGTTTACTGTTCGTGTAGTCTGTCTGGCTCATGAGGATTACCTCGAATACGAGCTACACAACTTGCAATTGCACACATCCCGAGACGAACGCTCAGAACCAGCAAGCCTGATCGGGGCACTCAGAGGCTGACATCTGGCTTCTGCGAAATGTCGACCCCAACCTTTCCAAACACCACTTTTGTACGAGTACAGTGAGTTAACAGAATTGGCAAGGTCGTTTTCAGGTGTTTGAAGGACATTTAGGTCACAAATTATGATGATGACAGGGTCAAAAAATCAGAGCATCCGTTTTGGAAGACTCTTCTGCTTCTTACAACATCATTTTATCGACTTCTTCTTGCAGTACTAAAATCTGAAGTTATGACAGATTTTGTTGCCCAAAACAACCTTGCCAATCTGTTTCCCAGACCGTACTCGTATAATTCTCATTGCTGCTGGCATAATCTCCACGGAGTTTATTGCAGCCAATTAGCGTGGTGATGATAGACACTCAGTCGGTTATTTGACCGAGTGACGCAGAAGATACAATGGTATTTGTGCTCCAGCAAATAACAATCTGCCCCGCTTATTCAGGCACCGTTTCCCTCCTCCAACTGCCTTCCGGAGTGTCCTCAACCCCACGTTCTCTATTCCTGCCCACCTTGTGCAGCCAATCAAATGAGTGCAAATGGGTGAAAAAAAGTACCCAAAATGAAGCGGAGAAAACGGTAGCACAAACAAACCAATAAAAGTCAGCTACTTCACCTCAATTCTCCTTCCCCCCCACCTTCTCTCAACACGTGGACAACAAGGACACACCTTATCTTTTGGGAAAATGACTCAATTGAGTCACGGCCCTTCCACCCCGCATGATAAGCACTATCTAGTGTCAAAAAACCTGTCACTGGCAATAAACTCCGCCTTATCCGCTACCCATGACACTGGCCGATCTCGTCCGGTCCGAGCCCTCGGGCGCGCTTCTCGTCTCCCTGGCAACCGCCTATCTCGTTTATCTCGTTGTTGTTGCTCATCTCAACCCGCTGAAGAAATGCCCCGGACCCTGGTACACTCTCTACAGTAAGATGCCGATTCTGGTCGTTTTCTGGAGAGACGGCCGAAACAGATATGTGCACTCGCTGCATGCGAAATACGGACCCATTGTGCGTCTGGGACCCGACGAAGTGTCCATTTGCGACCCCAAAGACGTCTCCAGAGTCTACCTGGGCAACTTTGACAAGTCTCGCTTCTACGCGCAGTTTGGCAACTACGGAGCTCCTAACCTGTTTTGCATCCTTACAAAGGAGCCCCACATCAAGCTGCGAAAACTCATGACCAGCTTCTACAGAAAAGAGACCATCAACGGCACCGGAATCATCCAGGACAAGGTGGACGAAATGGAGTCCGTGGTGGCTGCAAACAACAAGCAGGACGTCCACACTCTCTTCAGATACCTGGCCTTTGATGTGGTCACCCGTCTCACCATCTCGGACTCGGAGATGCTGGCAGGAAAGAACCAGAAGCTCGTCTTCTATCACGAGATGCAAACCTCCATGACTTTCTGGACTACTCTGCAGCCCAAATGGTGGGATCTAGCCGCTGCCCTGAGTGAGAGACAGAACGTGCTTGGAGAGAAGACGTCGATTTCTGAAGCCAGCCAGAGATGCAACGACTGGACCTTTCAACAGACTGGAGACCCAGACACTCTGCTGGACGTGCTCAAGTCCAAGGGTGTATCACACAAGATTGCCATGAGCGAGGTTCAGGACCATATTGCTGCCGGACACGAAACCACTGCTGTTACTTTGGCCTTTCTCTTCCACAGATTGGCCCATGATAAGTCCATCCAAGACAAGCTGTTTGCTGAACTGGAGCCCATCAATGTGACTCTCGAGACTGTTGACGCCCTTCCTTATCTCAACGGTCTCATCAACGAGACCCTGCGACTTCACGCAGCTATTCCTGGAGCCGAACCTCGAGTGTGTCCTGCTGGAACCACCTTTCAGGGCGTTGATCTTCCCAAGGGAACCATTATTTCGGCCCAGCCATACACTCTTCATCGAGACAAGGCCTGGGGAGACCCCGAGGAGTTTCGAGTTGAGCGATGGTCCGAGGATCCTCCTCTCGCCCATTTCATGCCTTTTGGAGCTGGTATCCGAATGTGCATAGGAATGCACGTCGCTATGGGCGAGTTGAAGCTAGCCACCGCCCAGCTGGTCAAAAAGTACGAGATCAACAAGTCCAGTCCTCGGCAGAAGTTCCCGACCATGAAGGACTCCTACACCACCTTGCCCGAAGGAGACAACGTGTTGCTATTTGAGCAGAGAAGTAAGTGATATATTTGTGTGATGTGTAAAAGGATGGGAAACCGATAGGGCCCAGCTCCATCAAAAAAGAGTGTTGACTAGCTTCAGAAGCTGGGGGATTTAAACCCCCTAATTGTTCCAGTTTAAGCCATTGTCAATCCCAGAGGAATTTGACATGGACAGGAATTGAACCTGCAACCCTTCGATTACAACAAGAATTGCTGGAGTCGAAAGCTCTACCATTGAGCCACCACATCAACACACGTATTGTTGAACCTTAAAGTTTCAATAAGAGCGCACGTGATGTATTAGGGTATTCCGTTTTGGGAACTGTGAAAAGTGGACTTTTTGACGAGATTAAAAAACGAATCGAAAGCCCCGAGGCTGGGGATATCAACTAAGCACAATTCTGCTCTACCCACATCACCCACATCCCAATATTCCCCCCACTCCAACATGGGTCAAAATAAGTTTGGATTTAGCGAACATGCACGTTGAAGGTGACGACACTCCGAACCATCACCACCATGAAGTTTCAGCTGAGTGTTCTGGCCTGTGTGGCATCGACGGTAGCCGCTGTTTTTGTCGACGAGGTTGGTGTCAATGACTGGGTTCGATTAAGTGCCCCCGACAGCATCAAGGTGCTCGACAATGTTGCATATTTGGCCTCGGCAGACGCTGTTTCTGCCCTCGACCTTTCTTCAGACGCCCCCCAGGGCATCAAATGGAGCCGGCGGTTTGCCGCCAACAGCTCAATCACACTCAAGAACGACCACGCCATTGTGCAAGAACAGCGGGTGTCGTACGGCTTCAATCTGCGAGACGGAGGTCTGTCGTGGGAGAGCCATGACAAGGATGTGCTCAAGGAGGGTGTCATTGTGACCACAGAGGACGACACGTTTGTGGCACAAGCCGACAATGCTGTGGGATCAATTCGGCTGTTCAAGCTCAACCGAGGAGTCCCCGAGGAACAGTGGTCCGCTACTGCTGATCCCGTCAGAGATCTGGCAGTGGTCGATATTAGCACTGGAGAGGGCGAGGAGCAGGAGATCAACACTTCTGTGGTTGCTCTGGAGGACGGCCGGTCCAGCACCAAGGTGCGGGTCATCTCGAAGGACTCGGACAAGTCGATTACCATGGGTCTGTGCCAGCGACTCATCAAGTTCCAGCCCTTTGCCTCCAAGTTTCTCGTGTCGTGCATCATCAGCGAAAAGGTGCACCTGACCCTGATCGACCTCGAGTCCAAGAAAACCGTCACCACCAGCGTTGTTGGCCAGGAGGGCCAGGTCCACGTTTCTGGCGCCGATATCTTTGTGCTTGGAGACGACAAGCTGTACAAGATTGATCTTGCCGAGTTTGCACCTGTTCTTGTCGGAGACATCCCACACGGAAAGGACGCCGTCATTTCTCTCCAGGAGCAGATTGTGGTCCAGGACGCTGTTGCCATTGAGACTCTGGACTACTCTCTCAACAAGAAGGCTTCCGTGCCCCAGATTCCCTTTTCCCTGACCTACACGGGATCGGACAACTTCCTGGTGGCTTCTCCTTCTTCTCTCAACATTCTCACTCCCGAGAACAAGAATCTGTGGTCCTCTCCTGTTCTGTCGTCTGTCATCACTGCGGCCTTCATCGATAAGGACGAGGTCAAGGTCGACGACTCCTACAACGTCAACACCGACCCCGTGTCTGCCTTTGTCAACCGAATCCAGTCCCATATCGCCCAGCTGCCCCATCTCATCAAGTGGTTCTCTTCTCTGACTCTCGATGTTCTCGAGGTCTCCACCGATAACGACCACTTTTTCGAGAAGCTGCTGGTTGTGGCGACTCCCTCTGGTCTCGTGGCCATCGACACCACCACCAACACCAACGCCTGGGAGGTGGACCTTCCCGGAGTCACCAAGCTCACTCCCGTGGCCAACGGCGTGGTTGCTACCACCATCAACGGAGACATTGCTTACGACGCTCACGGAGTCGAGTTTTCTGCCCCGGAGTCCGACTCCGAGTACACCGTCAAGACCTCCGGAAACACCGTCCAAGGATACAAGAGCGGCCAGCCCACGTGGACCTGGAGCCCCGCGTCTGGATCCATCGCCAAGACCGTGTCCAAGAACCTCGACGACGAGGCCGTGTCCATTGGAACCATTCTCGGAGACCGAACCGTGCTCTACAAGTACCTGTACCCCAACGTGATTGCTGCTGCCTCTTTTGACGAGACTGCGGGCTCTCTGCTCATCACTGTGCTCGACTCTGTCATGGGAAACACCCTGTACCAGTCTATCCACAACGACGTCAAGGCTTTCAGCGACATTGTGTTTGGCGAGTACTGGATCACGTACTCGTATGTGTCTGGCGGTGCTCTTCCCGGCGCCAAGCTCGTCACGTGCGACTTTTACGAGTCCACCACCCCCAACGAGCGAAAGTCGACCGACAAAATGTCCGCCTTTGACATGTTTGTGCCCGAGACCATCTGCCAGGCCTTTGGCATCGAGTCCGAGGTCACGGCTCTCGCCATCTCCAAGACCACTTTTGGCATCACGTCCCGAGACGTGATTGTTGCTCTTGCCGACGGACGAGTTGCCTCTATTCCCCGTCAGGCCATCAACCCTCGACGACCCGTTGGACGAGCTGCCACTGCCGCTGAGATGGAGGAGGGGCTTGGCACCTACGACCCCTTCCTGGCCATCTTTCCCCAGATGCTCATTTCGCACTCGTACTCTCTCAAGGGCGACATTATTGTCAGCAGCGGAGCCACTCTGGAGTCGACGTCTCTGGTGGCGGTTCTGTCGACCGACGGCGACATTTTCTTCACCCGAATCTTCCCCTCCACGGCCTTTGATCTCATGAAGCCCAACTTCAGCAAGAAGAACCTGGTGTACACGGTGCTGGCTCTGGGTATTGCTGTGCGATACATGGGTCCCGTGGTCACCAAACGACTCAACAACCAGAAGTGGGGCGTTGGTCTAATTGAGAAGTAACTGATATAATTAATGATATGTTAACTAGCCGAGATGGATAGGCAGATTGCCAGGCTACACACAGGGCCTTTGGGTGATTTCAATCTGTGATAGTTAAGATCCCACAACTCACTCACTACAAATACATAATAACATTAATCCCCTCTCAAATGTCTCCAGAGAATGCCGTCTACAAGTGTCGCAGTCTCACTTACACTACAAGTAGACACATCACAGCTAGCATGCTGAGATATCAACACTTCTAGACATGTTACAAAGTTGGAAACAACATACCTGGAAAGCTAGAGCTCTAATTAGTAACTATGGCGGCTTTCCAACTCTTAAAAGCTCCCCATTTCGTCAATCAGATGCTTTTACTGTTTCTCTAAGGCCGGGTAACCCCTATTTTGAGACTTGAAACTCACACAAGAGCACCATCAGCTGTGCCAGGAAAAAAAGAAATACACCAGCAGAATTCCCAGGACCAGGATCTCGGTCTCAATATGTTATTTCCTCATTCCACAGTTTTTTCAAAATTCGTCATTTTGTCTGATAGCCGGTCAGGCAAATCTCCAGATTTTGAGCTTTTCGAGACCGCTGAAAGATCGCAAATTCCGAATATAGTGGGTCTAGCACAAAATGAGTAGCATCATCAGAAAGCTCCGAGTCTGGCGACTTGGCATCTATGACCACTTTATCTACCCGTTGCCTTTAATGTTGTTTTTTACTCCAATGAAATCACAAAATAAATATTTCACCCCTGATTCAGACATTTTGGACATTTTCCAAAAACTCGATTATTGAAAAAGCTTAATTCTCGATTTCCACCAAGATCTCCCAAAGGTCTGGGAAAAAAATAAAAAGTTGATCTGTCGCAATTGTGTATTAAATATAACCACTGAAATCTCCCTAGAGTCAGGATGACGAAAATGCAATCTTTTCCGTAGTTTGGAATTTATTCGAGCGAATTGTGACACATTGAAATTTTCCAATAATGGGCTATATATTAAGGTTTCGGTTGTACCTTCCCAATACGGTAATAACACAGATATCGCCATTGGTCCTCAGATGTTCCGTGAGCCTTTGGCCAGTAAACAAATTCACGGCGAGTGTTGGAAATATTGTCAAGTATGTCTACGTCCTCTTACATTATCTCTATGACGTCTCAAGATTGCGTTGTGGCCATGGGCAGAATGTGACGTAAAACCACTAGTATTGTGCGAATAAATTCTAAAATAGGACAAGAGAGGTTCCGTTGAGGTCACCGAAAGAAGCTGTTTTGAACGAACCTACTCTTCGTTGAATTGGCAATTTTTCCGTGTCTTTTCATTTTTTTTCTCAAATTTCTCAGATGATGGAGTTCTCATGAGATTTCACACTTTAAGGTTTTAGAGTTCCATGACATTCCCAAAAAGCCCAAACTGGAGGGTTTCAGATTTTGGCGGAGTATTTGAGACTATTGTGGTTGTTGAAGTGAGATGAAAAGTGTATGGGCCGATTACAACGAGTCTGAATATTCCAGTGGATGTGTTAGTTTTCAATTTGGGTTATTACTGGGTGAAATATGGAACACCTCCCCTGCTGGAAACGGTCAAAAACAGAGAAGTCTCCGGGTGCAAGGTCAGGAGAAATGTGGGTTCCGGACGTTTTTAGTATCTCCAGTGTCGACATAGTGAATCGCAGCTTTCACTTGTGCGCTGGATGTAGTACCGGTACAGTTACTCAAATACTACACGTTGCACGGCACCTCAAGTGTCTCTCCTCATTCGTAATCTGTACATCTTTTATTGAACGTTTTACTAGCTTACTCCTTGTCGGCGGAGTCGAAGGGAGTGAGGTCCTTGGTGGCCTCCTCCCAGGCAACATCGTCGGCAGTCATGACGTTGATGGCGGCAATGACGGCGTCAATGGAGCCTCGGACCTGTCGGGTGGAGTCTCGCTCTCGCAGAGTGACGGACTTGTCCTTGACGGTGTCGAAGTCGACGGTGATACCGAAGGGGGTTCCCATCTCGTCGTTTCGGGCGTATCGCTTTCCGATGGAGGCAGACGAGTCGTCGACCTTGGCGGAGATTCGGGCCTGTCGCAGCTTCTTGGACACCTCCTGGGTGAAGGGAGTCAGCTCCTTCTGGGACGAGAGAGGCACCACCAGCACCTTGGTGGGGGCGATTCGAGGGGGGAAAGAAAGCACACCCTTGGCTCCGGAGGCGTCCTCGGGTCGGGTCCAGAACGAGTGCTCGATCAGAGAGTAGAGGATTCGGCCGATTCCGAAAGAGGGCTCGATGACGTTGGGGGTGTAGTCTCGAACGTGGGTGGTGATGGTCTTCTTGTCGATCTTGATGTGGGTCTTGTCCAGCTCGGTGCCGGCAACGTCGACGCCCTGGATCTCGGGCAGCACAATCTTGCCGGCCTCGAGAGCCTTGGCCAGATCCTCCAGCTCGCACTGGGTTCGGGACTCGAACCACTCCTCCACGGGCTTGGCGGCCTTCTTGAGCAGAGGACCAAACTTCTTCTTGTCGTACTCGCACACAAACTTGTCCTCCACCAGGGGAGCGTCCAGCTTCTGCTGAACCTGCAGCTTGACCTTGGTTCGGGCCTCGTGGACCGACAGATCGTAGGCAGATCGGTCAGCACAGCCGACACACTCGATCCAGCCGTACGAGGTGTGCAGCTCGGCGTCCCAGCAGTCGGTGGCGTAGTGGGCCATCTCGTTGGACATGTGCTGTCGGAATCGCAGACGGTCGGGGTTGACACCAATCTTGATCAGGAACAGGTAGATTCGGGCCAGGAAGTAGCCCAGAGTCTTGTTGTCAACCAGACCGGTCTCCACGGCCTGGCCGATGCTCATCTCCTGGATGTCGGTCTTGCCGGCAGACTGCACGTCCTTGGCGAGGAACCGCAGCTTGACGTCCTTGACCTCGTCGAACCGGTGGTGGTTCTTGTCCAGAGGATCGACGTAGTGCTCAATCTCGGCCATGGTGAACTCTCGCACTCGCAGCAGGCCGGATCGGGGCGAAATCTCGTTTCGGAACGACTTGCCGATGGAGGCGGACGCAAACGGCATCTTGGTGTTGTTGCAGTCCAGCAGCTTGTTGAAGTTGAGGAACTGGCCCTGGGCGGTCTCGGGCCGCAGGAAGCCCTTGAGCTTGCCGGAGGGGCCAATGGCGGTCTCGAACATGAGGTTGAACTCCATGGGCTTCTCGAGGGGACCACCGGTGACGGGGTTGACAATCTTGTACTTGTCCATGATCTCGCCGAGCTCGGGGCCGGAGAAGCCGTCAATCTTGGCGAGAATGGTCTCGTACTCCTGCTTGACCCCGTCGTCCAGCTTGACGGCCACAATCTCCTTGACCTTCTTCTTTCGCTTCTTGGCGGACTCGTCCTCAACCACCTCCTCCTCCTTGATGCCTCGGGCCTCCTTGTCGCCCTTGAGCCGGGCCTCCAGCACCTCCTCGACCAGATGGTCGGCTCGGAAAATCTCGCCGGACGCCAGATCTCGGCACATCCAGTCGGCAAACTTGTCGACGTGGCCAGACGTCTTGAGCACCTCGTGGGGGGTCAGCATGGTGGTGTCGACCTCGAGCATGTCGTCCTCCAGCACAAAGTGATCTCGCCACGTGTCGATGATTCGGGTCTGGAGAGCGCATCCAGGCGGGCCGTAGTCGTACAGACCGGAAACGCCGTCGTAGATTTCAAAGGCGGGGGCGTAGAAAAACCGTCGCTTGAGAACGGCATCAAGAGTCTCTCGGTTGAGCTCCTGGTCGGCGGGTCGAGTGGACATTCTGGCAAAAGATTTCAAACAGACGGAGAATTGACGTGTAAAAGAGGGGGTAGGAATCAGCTTCCTACGTAGCAGATTTAGCAGAGTCACAATGGCGGTAGTCGTAAGAGTGGACTGGAGTTAAATTTTCCAAACTTTGCACTCTTGTAAAACAACGGGGGTTTGGGAGTGACAAAAACGACGTGCGTGAAAGACCCAGATCAGCATGCATTTGCTGTCAATGAGGTGGAGGGAGTACGATACAAGTACAAGCAACCTGGTCACGTGAGCCCTACAGCCAGTCTTACTCAGCAAACATATCTCTTTCTCTGACTCACAGCCTCATCTCCTCATACTGTACACATGCCCCCTCAGACAGGCCCTTCCTAATAGTAGAGTCATAATTAGTTCTGCCTGAGATCAATAAAGGTTTTACAAGTGGTGTGCCAATGGTGCCAGGGCGGTTTGTGAGGTGGAGGCGCAGAAAATGGGTGTTTGTGTTCGTAAAACAACACCAGAATTATCGCTTGACTGCTTTTTTCTCAATTTACAACATCTCCACCCCCCCATTCGGACTTATTCCGGACCCCTTCAATTGACTTCTTCAGGGTTCAAGAGCATTTAAACAGTATAGAGTTTGGGGTTTGCGAGGGTGGGTAAAACAATTTTAAAAATCTGAAAAAATTGTGAAAAAAATCGATCAAATATTGATTAAGTAACTGCAAATTTTGCAGTATTTATCCACACTTTCACTTCCTTTTACCTCTCACCAAACATGGCCTTGTGAAATCTTACCGCTCGCACTCTCCCGCGCCTCACGTGACCAAAATGTATCTCCAACTCTGAGCTCGTCTCAACACCACCACACAACATGGGATCCATCTTACTGCCGCACTTGAACACGGGCTGGCACGTGGACCAGGCCATCTTGTCGGAGGAGGACCGACTCGTCGTCATTCGATTCGGCAGAGACCACGACCTCGAATGCATGAAAATGGACGACCATCTGTACTCGGTGGCGGAGAAGATCCGAAACTTCGCTGCTGTCTACGTGTGCGACATTGACCAGGTGCCCGAGTTCAACCAGATGTACGAGCTGTACGATCCGGTGTCGGTCATGTTTTTCTACCGGAACAAACACATCATGTGCGACTTTGGCACTGGAGACAACAACAAGCTGAACTGGGTGCTGGAGGACAAACAGGAGCTCATTGACATTATTGAAACCGTCTATCGCGGAGCAAGTAAAGGTAAGGGTCTTGTGGTCAGTCCCAAGGACTACAGCACCAAACACAAGTTTTAGGCGAGTTCTGGGGAGCTGCATCATAGAAGGATTAGTAATTTATATGTATTATAGTCATGCTTTGTGAGTTGTAGGGTGTAAGATCGGACGTGAAGAGCGCCAGTCTACTACGAAGTGAAACATTCACCTACCCGTACTCACACTCTACCCACCCCACCACTCCAATAATATGCTGGTTAACTATGTACTGTTTTAGCGCTACCAACGCCTTCTCCTGGTCTCCTTCTATCCCGCCTACTTCTTCTTCTTCAGATCGGACTTCTTCTTCTGGACCTGGACTCCAGACTTGGTCTCGACAAAGTCCTGGCCCAGCAGATCGGCAAAGTCGCCGTCCACATCGCTGAAACCAAACTTCTCGTTGAACTTGGTCATCTGCTTGCCCTCCTCTCCAGAGTCCGTCTTGAGCTCGGGCTTGTTGGGGTTCCAGAGATGCACGTTTCGCTGATCGTTGATGGGTCTCAGCTGCTCCACGGGAGCCACCGTTCGTCGCTTGTAGGTGGAGCCGTCGGTGAGCTGGACGGTGCACTCAAACTCGTGGAAAACGGGCGCGATGGTCTGTCCGAAAGCCAGCCGCTTTTGTCGCTTGGGCGCTCGCAGAATCGAGGCGTTTCTGGCGTTCTTGATCGTCGTCAGGGGGACGGTAGCTCGCTTGAACATGGTTGTGGACTGTGAGGTGATGCACCGTGATCCGAAAATTCACTAACACGGTTTGGATGTTGCAGGGTTAGGTGTTTTGGGAGATGGAAAAATCAGCCCGACAGGGGACGTGAGTTCGAGCCTCCAAGTCGGCTGAAACTGGGACGAGTCTTAAAAATACATTAAATACCATAAAATACATACAAGAGCTTACTCCTCCTTGTCCTTGTCCTTGTCCTTGTCGTCGATCCTCTGCTGAGAAATACCAGACAAGTCCCGCAGACTCTTGACGTTGTTGAGATGGAGACTGAACATGTTCAGATCAGGGTCCTCCACGGGTGGCTCTGAGGAGTCCTCAACGACCACAGCAGCCTCGGTAGTCTCGGGCTGCATGTCGGGGTCCACAACCTCCACGACCTCCTCCTCGTCGTCTTCGGCGACCTGGTTCTCCTCAACGTCACCTTCGGGTCGCTGTTCCTCCTCAGCGTCAAAGATGGCCTGCACTGTCTCGTCGGAGTTTTCCTTGAGAATGGTGCCCCGGACCTTGGCTCGAAGAGCCTTTCGAATCTTGCTGATATCGTTGTACTCGAACCAGCCATCTAACACGTCGTACTTGGATCGAACGGGAGCGCTGTGGATCTTCTCGTATAAGAGAGGATCGGTGATATCGCAAAGCTGCAGAGTTTGCGACTCGGGGGGATGAATACCGTCGAAGACGTACGGCAAAGGAAGAGCTTTCTGAGCGGCGGGCTGAACAGGGGGAGCCAGACCAGCCAGGTCGTCTTCCACCTTTTCGGACTTTTCGTCCTGGTTGTCGCTGATTCGGAAAGCTTCAGTCTGGTAGAACCGCATGCTGGGGTCGGTTCGGGGATCCTTGCCGTAAACCACGTAGGCTCCTCTCCAGGGTCCTGATCGGAAGTAGTAAGCCACGTAGGGCAACGCGAATCTGAGAATGTGTTTGAGCTCGGGGTTGTTGACGTAATGACGCAGTCCCTGACGGGTCCAGAGGGGCCGTTCTCGAAACAGCTCCTGCAGCTCGTCCACACACTGTCTGAGCAGCTTCTCATGCACTTGCTGGGCAGGTTTACCAGAGTAGTCTCGTCTAGCGTCTCCGTTGGAAGCGTCCATTTCGGTGTCTGGTTCCGGAAGAGCAGCAAGCTCTTTTCGGGGACCAGTGGGAGCGGGATCGGTGGCTGTGAGCACCCACGAGTACAGTTTGGGTGCGGCATTGGCGTTGACCAGCTTTGTAGAAGAACCGTCTTTGACAACAGTGACCATGGGGTTCTGTTTGTAGTAGTAGGGGAAGGGGTAGTGGATGAGCGAAAATCGCGGGGGCGGAATCGAGTCGATTTCAACAGACGTCAGGTCTCCAGGTCCCTCCAGCTCCAGCTCCTTGATTCTCTGCAAGTTTCCGGCGAATAACGAGGCCTCGACCTTGTGCACAAACGGCGAGTTTTTCGTGCACCATTGAAAGTCTGCCATTTCTCGGAACCGTTGGGTCGAGCTGATGTGGTGGCACTTGTAGTCGGCGCTTTTCCCCGTCTGCTGTTCCTGTTCCTTGAGAGCAGCTCGTACGTCTCCATTGTGCTTGTCCAGCAGCTTTTTCGACAGCTTGACCTCGAGCAGCACGTGCTGGTCGTTAGAGAGCACCGAATTGACGGGGTGCGCAAAGTGGTCTTCGGGTCTGAACCGCAGCTCCAGCTTGTCGGTGTTTTTAATGGCTCGCGCGACCTTTTCGGGGCCTCCCAGCATCGTCAGAGCACGGTCCTCGTTGACGACATTGATGGGCAGCTCCACGGACGCCAGACGCGACTTGATGTGGTGTTTTTTAGCCTCCATGGTGGCGAGAAGTGTGGGGAGTCGCGACGCCGAAATTATTGACGGGATATCTGCAGCGGAGGTGGGAGTCGAACTACAGCGCGCATGGGACAGGTGTGGTGGTGAACCGTATACTGTGTGCGTGCAACCTTATTTGGTCCGCAACTAACACCCACAACCAACACTGCTCCCCAAACCCGCCATGCACACCTTACAGCAGTGAATCTTGTTGCAAGTAAATAAGAGAGCTAAAGGAGAGTCCTCCCTCTACAACACAACACACACAAACAGCCACATACAATGCCCAACGTGCTGGTCATATCAAACCGGCTGCCGGTGACCATTTCCCGCGAGGCTGATGGCACCTACAAGTACACAATGAGCTCAGGAGGCCTGGTAACAGCGCTGTCCGGACTCAAACAGTCGACGACGTTCCAGTGGTTTGGCTGGCCCGGGCTCGAGATCCCCGAAAAGGACAAGCCGCGGCTCATCAATGACCTGGACACCATGTTCTCGTGCGTGCCCGTGTTCATGGACGACGATCTGGCCGACCTCCACTACAATGGCTTCTCCAACTCCATTCTGTGGCCCTTGTTCCACTACCACCCCGGCGAAATGAACTTTGACCAGGTGGCGTGGGAGGCCTACACGCAGGCCAACCGGCTGTTTGCCAAAAAGGTGGCGTCTGTCGTCAAGCCGGGCGACATTGTGTGGGTCCACGACTACCACCTCATGTTGCTTCCTGAGATGCTGCGACAGGAGTGCAAACACAACCGCGCTCTGGACGACCTCAAGATTGGCTTCTTTCTGCACACGCCGTTCCCGTCGTCGGAAATCTACAGAATCCTGCCCGTGCGAAAGGAGGTGCTTACGGGAGTGCTGTCGTGCAACCTCATTGGCTTCCACACGTATGATTATGCTCGCCACTTTCTCTCCTCGGTCTCGCGAATCCTGGATCTGGAAACCATGCCCAATGGAACGTACTACAAGGGCCGTCACGTGGTCGTGGGTGCCTTTCCCATTGGAATTGACGTCAACAAGTTCCTGGAGGGATGCAAACGGCCAGCAGTCCAGGAGCGAATCGCACAGCTGCAGGACAAGTTCAAGGGCATCAAGGTGGTCGTGGGTGTCGACAGACTGGACTACATCAAGGGCGTACCCCAGAAGCTGCATGCCTTTGAGGTCTTCCTGTCGGAGCATCCCGAGTGGATTGGAAAGGTCGTGCTGGTGCAGGTGGCTGTGCCCTCCCGAGGCCTGGTGGAGGAGTACCAGAACCTGCGAGCTGTGGTCAACGAGCTGGTGGGCCGAATCAACGGAATGTTTGGTACCGTCGAGTTCACACCCATCCATTTCATGCACCGGTCCGTGGACTTCAACGAGCTGATTGCTCTGTACTCGATATCAGATGTGTGTTTCGTGTCGTCGACGCGAGACGGAATGAACCTGGTGTCGTACGAGTACGTTGCTTGCCAGACCGAAAAACACGGCTCGCTCATCTTGTCCGAGTTCACCGGCGCGGCCCAGAGTCTCAACGGAGCCCTCATTGTCAACCCCTGGAACACGGAGGACATGGCCGAGGCTCTGTACGACTCGCTGACCTTTTCGCCCGAGAAGAAGGCTGAGAACCACCGCAAGCTCTTCAAGTACGTCAGCAAGTACACCTCTCAGCATTGGGGCGAGGCCTTTGTGTCCGAGTTGAAGCGGTGTTGATAGACATAGATAACTATTTATTGGGAGGCCAGGAGTAGGAAGTAATGAAATGCAATAACGAGACTGAGTGGTGCGACCGATGTACAGGATGTTCTGGTAGATGGTCGAGGTCTTGAGACATGGTGTTTATCACAGCAACCGGTAGAGAGCAAGTCACTGTTGTATCGTGCTCACAACTTGCAAGTGGCGGAATTGCACATTTGAGATGATCATAAGGTCTCCTCGTTGTTCTTCGAAATGTCTAATCGCTGAGAAAGAGCACAGGTTCGGTCTTTCGCAGACTGGTGTTCACGGTTGCTGCTTAAAGACGCTGCATCCAAGAATCATGGATCGAACAAGTACAGGTGCAATTATGGGTGGCATATTCCGGTGACGACCAACCCATCCTCCGTATCTCAAATTGGTCCTCAGTTACCTATTCTTCTATTAATCATCTTCTAGATGGTCACTGGGCAGTCATCGGATGAAGCGGATCCGGTCACGTGGGTCATGCACGTGGTGGTGTGGCGAGGACCGAGCAACTGCAGAGAAGAAATGGTTATTCAGCAGTGAGCAAGATTGACGAGGGGTACGGAGAGCGAGGGCATGGACAGAGTGGGTTGGAAGTGCTGGGGATGACTTGGAGCAACACAAGTGGCATTTTCGCGGTTCATTGTTTCCAAAACTGCTCTAAAACCACCAACGACCGCTGACCATCAATATCAGTCTGAAGACGAGGCTGTTGCAACCTAATATTTGAGCTTGTCGCTAGAGTTTAGTTGGAGGTTTGTTCAAAGTGGGCTGTTTGGAGTTGAAAGAGAGGGGGCGTATTGGGGGGTTTCAGTGACCCCAGAGTTGTTTTGGTTAGGTGTATAGGTGTCAATTATCCCACGAACTCCAAAATCCTTTCCTACCACCATCGCTCGTATAAAGAACCTCCTCAGCCCGTCAACGCTTTGTCGGATGCAAGCAGAGCCAAACCAACCGGTATCGAAAATACGAGAAGGTTGAGCGGGTGTTGTAAGACACTTTGGGGACACGAAACAGAGGATCGGGGTCAGTGGATCTGGGTCAACGTCGATCATCGTATGATTACTTTTGTGGCACGGCTGGTGTGGCTACCGGAGTAGGAAAAAGAAATGTCCCCATGGTACGAACACACCTTCATGTTAGAAGGGTCAAATATGAAGTCAAAGTAGAAGTGCAATATCAAGTCAGCGTACTTGTACAAGTATCGTACAAATACCGGAACACGTACAGCACCCTCTATTTCATACATCAAAAAAAACACACCACCAGCCACACCCCTGTCGGTTGCAGATTTGCGCGGTACGGGTCTCTTGTCAGCGGACCGGTCGAGCGACTTTGGAAGCAAGACGGACCCACTGTCGGCGGCTCGCTTTTGTTCTTTTCCGTCCGCTGGCTCTTTTTACGCCTCTTGCGTCTCTTGTTAGATGCATTATCCCCGACGCTCCACACCGAATGGGCCGATAATGTCCTTCTTCAGCCCCCCATGCAGGTCTCATGCTCTCAGCCGCAATAGGCACGTTAATGAGTAAGGCAGCAAGCGGAAGTCCAGTCGTTTGGGGATGATATAAGTATGTGGCTGGGGATGGGGTTTGAAATACCATTCGTTACACGAACAATTCTCACACAAAAATCCGTTACACAATGCCCTCAGCTACAACCCCCGCTTACTCGGTCGACGATCTCATCGGACCCTGCAGACTGACCCTCGGCACCATCGAGTTCATCCATGGCGGCTACGTCCAGGTCGACAAGAAGGACGTGTTCCACGAGCAAATCTACCACAACACAAAGACCTTCATCAAGAAGGACGGCAGCGTCAAAATCATCGAGGCCAACAAGTACGCTCCCGGTCCGGCCGTGAGCCACCATGCCGTGGTTCTCGAGGACAAGATCATTGTCTTTGGAGGCTACTACCGAAAGAGCCACTGGTTCGAAAACAGAGACAACTCCATCTTTGTGTTCGACAACAAGACGGAGCAGTGGGTCGACGCCAACATGGTCCACTTCCACGAAAAGTTCCACATTCCCGAAAACATCCCCAACGCCGATCTCGACACTCCCCGAATCTACATTGGCACCCGACGGCAGCTCAACAACATGAAACAGTGCGAGGAGCACTGCGTGAGCCAGCAGAACGGCCACTCTCTGCACGACTACCACATTACTGCCAACAACAAGGACCTGGACGATGTTGTCAAGATCGGCGTCTTCTCCTCCAAGCTCTCAGAGTTCCCCAAATTGCTCGATAACCTGGATAGCGTCTCCAAGACCATCCATATCGACCAGCCCGCCGAGTGGGTCGAGGCTTTCCAACAGTACACGCTCACCGGAGTTGTTCCCGACAACTTTGACCAGCTCTGCGGTCTCCTGATCATGGCCAAGACTTACGAGATTGAAGACCTCAAGGTCAAGGCCACCGAGAAGCTGCTCAAGCTCGACCCCCCTTGCGCCTCTTCGGCCGTCGTGGGATGGTACAGAGCCTACTGTGCGGGCAACCGAAAGGTGCGAAACAAAATCGCCAAGGATTGTCTCAAGTTCGGCAAGGACTGTGCCGGCAAGGAGATGGAGATGCTCCAGACCCAGGGTCTGCTCGTTGACTTCAACGGCGACATGTTTTCCTGATCTTATTTCATTAATTAATTTATAGTACATCTGACTACTTTCAAACAGCTAGGCGAGAGTGTACTGAGGATGCTTTAGAATCGCAGCTGAGAATATCATCAGGAACTTGAGGCACGTTCCCTGCCATCATTGGATTCAGCAGAGTCTTCTGAGTTGATTGGGTTGCCTCTCAAAGACTGAACAGTAATCGTAGTTGTTCAAGTTCTGAGAACTTCACGTCAACACGCTATCAACCATCATTACAAGATACACCCCAGTTGTTCAAAGACATTATGATTAGTAATAAATAGATACATAAATAGCACGCTACTGCTTCTTTCGTCGCCATCGGACCTTGGAGGCAATCTTGTATCGCACGCCAGGCACTCGGAGAACGTAGTAGAGCATGAAGGTGGCACAAACGTTGAAGATGGGATAGGCAAAAACAATGCCAAAGTTTCGCCATCGGTCTCCATAGTATATGGAGGCATTGTCCAGGTAGGCGTCTGCGTTTTCAATGGGGCAGTAGTGACACATGTCGGTGGCTGTCTCATTGAGCAGGTAGCCCTTGAAGATGCCGGCATTGTCGAGGAAGGGCTTCATGTACTGTCCACAGGAGTTGCCCTTGAGGGGCTTGAACTGCAGAATCTCGTGCTGCGAACACGTCACCTTTCCTCCCGCCAGACCAGTGGCCATGAAGCCGCCAATGAAGTAGGTCAGAGGCGAGGCTCGGTACATGAAGATCCAGAAACCGGGCATGGACTCCTTGGTGGCCAGCACTCCACAGAACATGAGACAGAAGGAGAAGAGCAGGTATGCAAAGTTGGCTGCCGTCTCGTGGTTGTTGAACATGACGCCGATCATGTGGGCGTATGTGGAGTCGTAGATGAAGAAGACCAGCAAGAAGAGGAAGTAGAGAGCTCCTCGCTCGTGAGTCTGGTGGTTCTCGGCCGCAATTCGGTAGAAGCCAATGGGGTAGTACATGCAGAAGAAGACGACCACGGCAACGATAATCTGCCAGGGAAGCTCAGCCAACATGTTACCTCCAAGGAAGACCTGCCACGAATACGTCTTGGAAGCTCGCTCTCGAGCCTCGTACAAGTCTCGCTGGATCATGAACAGAGGCATGATCTGCTCGGCCACGGTGGTGAAAATCAGAAACATGAGGAAGATGCCAAACATCTGGTTCTGAAGACCCTGAATGTCTCGAGCCGACTTGTAGAAGGAGAAACCAATGAACAGAGCACAGCCGATACAGAGAGTCATCTTGGACCACAGGTAGGAGGGAGTTCGCCAGTGGAACTGCAGCAGTCGCTTGGTGACGTAGTAGAGCTGAGTCCACTGGGACACGGCGAAATCAGTGTCCTCTCCTCCAACACCCAGAGCAGCCTGAGAGTCGGCGTTGAAAGCCATTCGCATATCGTCGAGTTCCTCTCGCTGCTGTCGTCGAAGCTGAGAGTATCGCCAGACCGAGGGCCAGTCCTTCTTGGCTCGAGAACCAGGAGCAGCTCCAATCACCTCCAGCATCCATTCGGCGGGGTTACCGTTGTCGGGACATGGATCAGCACCGTTGCTCTCAAAGTAGTCAATGAGCAGAGACGCCTTGTCTCCGAGATCTCCGTAGTACACCGTCTTTCCTCCGGCAGCCAGGAACAGAAGTCGGTCAAATTCCTGGAACAGAATGGCCGAGGGCTGATGGATGGTACACAGAATAGCCTGGCCGTTGGCAGCAAGCTTCTTGAGCAGAGACACAATGGACCAGGCCGTCTGGGAATCCAGACCGGAGGTGGGCTCATCGAGGAAGAGCAGCAGCTCGGGTTTGGCTGCCAGCTCAACACCGATAGTCAGACGCTTTCGCTGCTCGACGTTAAGACCTTCTCCGGGAACACCGACGACAGCATCGGCGTACGACTCCATCTCCAGGATGGAAATGACCTCGTCGACGTACGCCAGCTTGTCGGCTCGAGACACGGAAGAGGGCTGTCGCAGCAGAGCAGAAAACTCGAGAGACTCACGAACAGTGGCAGTGGCGGTATGCAGATCCTGCTGCTGGACGTATCCGGTCTTTCGCTGGAACGAGGCGTTTCGCTGCTGGCCGTTGACCAACATGTCGCCATGAACGATACCGGTGGACTTTCGGTCAGCCAGCACATCCAGAAGAGTGGTCTTACCGGCACCAGAGGCTCCCATGAGAGCAGTGAGAGTACCGGGCTTCACGTAGCCGTCAATGTGGTCCAGCAGACGCTTGTTCTCTCCAGCCACCTTGATATCGTAGCACACATCGGTCCATTGGAACACTCCAGAGTGCTGCAAGTTGGACCGAGACGAGTTGAGAGACAGGTTGGTTCGGACCTTGGTCGGCAGGTAGTTGGTGTCGTCTCCAACAGTGGGAGGCATGTGAACAGTGTCTCCGTGGGGAGGCTCGTATCCGCTTCCGACACCAGGAGTGCCGGGAGTCGTGTTGTACTGAGCGAGGGTGGCAGGAGTGAAGTTCACCTGAGGAGTGGGAGCCGTGTAGTTGATGTCGTCTCCAACAGTAGGTGGCTGATGAAGAGTGTCTCCATGGGGAGGCACGTAGGTGAAACCAGGAGTCATCATTCCTGCCGGGGACATGGGTCCCGGAGTCATCACCTGTCCAGGCGACAAAAACTGCTGGCCTGGAGAAAGCATCTGCTGACCGGGAGAAAACATCTGCTGGCCGGGAGAAAACATGCCTCCGGGAGTCATCATGGGCCCGGGAGTCATTGGAGCATGCATACCGGGAGTCATGGGGACCTGCTGGGCGTACCGTGAGGGAGGAATCTGAGCCTGGATGGGCTGCTTGTACGAGTACGTCGAGTGGTTGTCTCCGAGGTTGTGGTCCATGTTGTGGTCGCCAATGTTGTCTCCGAGCTCCACGTCCTGGAATCGCTTCTCGGGCTTGGCCTTGAGGTTCTTTCGGTGCTGAGATCGCTTGAACAATAGCACCTCACCCTTGGACTGCGCCATGGTCACGTACTCGGCAGCAAGCAGGTAGACGCCACAGAAAAAGCCGGCAAAGGCCCACAGAATGCCCAGGTTTCGCCACAGATGCGCGCTCTCGTACTTGTAGGCCGTGCTGATGAACACCGAGCCGTCGACGTAGTCCTGGCCCAGTTTGGCGCCAATGGCCACACAAGACTTGGACTCTGGGGGCACAGAGTTGTAGAACGACCGCGAGGGAACGTAGAGTCCACAGGGGAACTTTCTGTTTCGAAACTCGTTGACCATGACGGCTTCAAACGCATAGGCCACAGGATTGAGGTAGTTCATCCATCGAGCCCATCCATGCATGTAGTCGACGGGAAGCGTGAAACCAGTGTAGATGACGAGAGCGAGGACAAGCACCGAGGCGGGAGCTAGCGCCTGCTCCATAGTCTTTGTGACAGACGCCGTGAACCGGAAAATCATTGACATGGCAATCGTACAGGTGAACGAAAACAGCAGGAAGATGAAGAAGGCACTTGGAGTTCGTCTCAGGTTCGTCATGAAGTAGAGAGCGAGGTTGACGGAGATCAGAGTGGCCAATTTCGTCGGTAAATCCACCAACATGGACGCGATTGATTCTGCAAACGGATGGTACAATGCGTACCGTTTGTGTTTTTCAATCAGCGGTCGTTGTCCGTAGAGCACGAAAATCTCCAGAACGGAAGCCATGGCGTTCAGCAGCATGGCCAGGAAAAGCAGGGCAGATCGCGAGAAGAAGGCGTCGGTGGACTCTCGCAGGTTGAAGTACATGGAGGCCAGAATGAGGGCCATGATGAAGTTACCAATGATGGTCATGAGCGTCATGGACAGATCTCCTCTGACCAGCAAGAAGCCTCTCCAGAGACAGAGACGGACCTGCATGGGCCACGAGAGCAGGTAGGGAGACGAAAGACGGGTGTTTCGAGCCTGCGACTCCTTTCGGAGCTTCATGAACTCGACGTATCCCTGTCCTCCGAGAGGATGAGTCGTGTTGAACCGGTCAATGTTGTAGACCAGAAGAGCGTGAGTTCGGGACGATCTCCATCGCGACTCAAACTCCTCGGGGGTTCGAGGCACAAGCTTCTCCCATCCAGCCTTGACTTTTCGCTCGACGGGGTTGGTCAGCGAGGTGAGGAAGTCTCCGGTGGTCTGTCGATGAGCTCGCTCGAATCCCAGACCCTCAAAGTACGACGTGGCCTCTCCGGCCTTGCCAAAGAAGATTTGTCGACCCTCGTACAGCAGACACACCTTGTCGAACATGTCGTAAGCCTCCTGCGAGGCCTGGTAGAGGGAGACAAACATGGAGGCTCCAGTCATCTGGGCCGAAAGACGCAGCGATCGGATGAACTCGGTAGCGTTGGCAGCATCCAGACCTCGAGTAGAGTTATCCCAGCACTGCAGAGGGGCTCCGCAGACGACCGACTCAGCGATAGACACTCGCTTTCGCTCTCCACCAGACACGCCTCGCACCAGATCGGATCCGACCTTGGTGTTGATTGTGTGAGACAGTCCGAGAGTGGCCATTGTGACGTCTCGGGTATGACGCGCATACTGTTCTCGAGTGACTCCAAGTACTCGGTTTCGGGGTGTTCGAGCCAGAGCCGCAAACATGAGGGTCTGTCCGACCGTCAGATGGGGGAAATGGATATCGTGCTCGGCATTGTACACGATTTCTCCTCGGCAATGCTCAGTCATGACATCTCGGGGCACGCCTGTGTTAGTGGTGTCATTGATGGTGATTTTTCAGGGCTCCGTGGATTTCTCTTTTTTTCTTTGTTTCCGATTCACAACCCGCTAAGATTGTCGCGCGTACAAAACACTCTATCCGGGTCAAGGTATCAGATACCGACCGCGTTGGGAGAGATCTGCAGCGATTGGAATGTGGGTGTGCAACAGAACACCAAAAAAACAGCCAACAAAATGTGTTGTCCAGAAGAAAAAAAAACCGACTATGTCCACCCCCTCATCTCCTCATAACCTCAAATACTCACCCTGATAGTTCCAGTGTGTCTCTTCCTCCACATGAAATCCGTACGTCTCGCAAGCAATGCTCTTGAGGAATGTGGTGCAGCCGGATCCGGGACGGCCCAGAACCACACAGGTCTCGCCTGGAAGCACCAGTCCGTCGCACTTGCGCAGAATCTGGATCTTGCTCGTTCGTTTTGCGCCAATGGCGCTTCGCAGCAAATCGCCCGTGGCCACAATCACGTTGAGAAACGTCTTCTGGTAGTCACTGCGACTGCCGTATCCGTAGGCTCCCAGGTTCTTGAACGACACGCCGGCCGTGATGCCCTTACTGTTTCCAAATCGCTCCTTGAGACCCAGCACGGTCTTGATCCACTTTCGCGAGTTGAACTCGCCCGACCAGGGATCCAGCTCCGGCTCCGCACTGGCCTCCACGTAAGGATTGACGTCCGGGTTCTCGAACGACGTCTTCCGCAGCATATCATAGTCGTATTCGTCCTCATGCTCCTCTCTAAACTCGTCGTCAAAGGTGTGGTCGAAAATGTATCGTGATTCTCGATGGTGGGGTTTGTGGACCATTCCCTCGGCCAGCGATCTGATTTCGACATCTAGCGAGTCGAAGTTGCCGACCGACGACACGCCCGACGGGTAGTGTAGCGCCATGGTTGGTGTTGCGAGAGCTTTGGGGGGTGAACTTTCAGGGGGACGATTTACTATATATTGGGCTCTTTTTTTCTGGCCATGCTCTCTTGTTGTTCAGCCTTCAGTCTTTTGGCTTTTTTAGGTGGGAAAGCATTTGCCTTGTCTTGCAACCTTGTTTGGCGCAATAAGCTTTTAGGCTTTTGCTAGCTTCGTTGTTCTCGCCAAAAACACTGCATTTCGAAAATTCAAACGGGTCTTGGTGACAGACGATAAGTTGACGATCTGCGCAAGTTTTAGGGGTGGAGTAGCAGCGGTCGGATTGGAGCGGGGATTCCGTTTTCCAGACGATTTGTCCATTCTCCTGTGCCTGACTAATGCGTTTGCGTGGCTAGCAGCCTCACTACGATGCTCTTTAGTACCCCATCACGACGCTCATTAATCACGTTTGGGTCCGTTACTTAGGCGTGAGCTTAAAAATGGGGGAACCGAATTATGCCGCGTTCACTGCGGGGGAAGTGCAAGGTGAGAGAGCGAGAAGCGGTGAAAAAATGGAAAAAGCGCAACGGAGATATCTGGCATGGCAAACGTGTGTTCAGGACAATTGCCACCCTCCAAATTTGCCCCTGTAAACCCCCTATAACACCTCTTTATTGCTCGCCGTGGCTCCGCCCCAAGGTAGGGTAATCCCCCCATGCCAGCAATTTGTCTGACGTATGATGCAGTTCGCTTGTCACACTTACGGTTTCCCTCTGCACATAGACATTCCGTACAAGTAGCAGGGTGTAAAGTGCGGGGACGTGGATTGACGATAATTGTCAAGGATACGAGCTCTGAGAGCTGGGATGGACTGCCAGTCTCTTGCAATATTCGTAGCATCACCCAAACTCACCCTTCAGCCACTAGTCATGTTTACTGATTGCGTTTCAGCCTTGCATTCCAACACTACGCGTTCATTAACCTACCTGCACTTGGCTGGCCAAATGGTGTGTGACCAGACCTTCAAAAGAGCCCCACGGAAACCACACTTGTCTCTGCTCCGTCTTCTTGAGCCAGTTAAGAAGCACCCGTCCACTCCAACCAGCCATCCACGTCAAATGTCGCTTCTGTGACACAAACTCCCATGTCTCAGACAAGTGTGGGGTGCAGCCCTTGTCATTAAGTCTGCTAGGGTGTGAGTCCCCGATACGGCACTAGCGGCTGGAGACAACGTCTTTGGAGCGCCGTGGAAGCCCCGTGACACTGATCGTGTCATATTCAGGGCAGCGTTGCGGTTTCCCGAGCAGATCGCCGGATTTTCATCCAACCTGCTTTTCTTCCCGCGTATGCTGCGTTTCGGTGCTTTTGCGTTTTTGCCTCGATTTTCTTGATACGCTTGTCCGCCCAAAATAGCCTTCCCTAAGAATGCCAAAATTAAAGCACACACGTTGGAGAGGTATTGCACAGGGCGATATAAGACATGGAGGAATGTGGTGTGCCGCAACCGGTAGCAGGTATATGCGTGGAGAATTCTGCGATCGATAAGACGAGTCTGCCGCTCACGTGACCCCCACATCTTCTTCTAGGGCTCGACGGCGTACGTCAGGTGCACTCTATCTCAATGACACAACTGAGCGTCGATCCGGGCCGGTGGGTAGATGAAAAACGGAGGCAATAATTGGAGAGAACGGGTCGGGCACAAAACACAAAAACGGTGGCGAAGAAGGTGCAACTGGGTGGATGGAAACCTCACCGAAAATGGTAGACTGTAGTATATGGGACCTACAGTGTGCCTCCGGGGCCTGGTACCTACTTGGATGACAGGTCGGGTTGCAGTTGAGGCTGCAGTTGGGCCCTGCACTGAGAACTCGCTTAGTTCTTGGCAAGAATAATTCGAGAAGGCTGAGTATTACCACCGGTGACACTTGAGAGGTTTATTTGTAATGAGCCGGGTCACGCGAGCTTCTAATTACCAATTAGTCGCTTTGGGTATGAGTATGTTTGACTCGGTGGGCGCAAAAATTATAATCCCGCCGAGCCACAGCCTCCACTGTCCTGTCTGGCTCGGTAGCGATCATTATAAGTCCGATGGACGACTCAGCTGAGGGCTTTCGGTATCTAATCTCCTCCACCAGCCACCCTCAGCGAACGTATCTCCACTGCCAACTCAATATGATCGGCAAGCAAGGCCCACGTGGAGTGTGCCTGATCTGCAGTTATTGAACCCTGAGACGGTGGGGTCCGAAGCAAAGCAAACTAGCCAGCGGCAGCGTGGCGGAGCGTCTTACAGTTGAGCTAAAGAGTCTTTGGAACCGGGTCTCGGAGCTCTCGGGCTCGCTTCTCCCTATTCCCGTCCGCTTACCATACCCCTCCTCAGCTCAGCCCACCTGAGGTTTCGATGCGAGACGTCGATCCATGCACCAACGTTCCATCTAGCCACCGGAACAAGCAAGGCAAATTAAAATTGACAAAGAAACGGGTGGGGTCAACGGTACGGGAGTGGGGAACAAGGTGGGTCTATTCGGAGCGTTGTGACATCATCGGAGTGCTGACGGTGGCAGACAAGATGCAGGCGTCGATGGCAGCTACAGTTGAAGTTGAGTTACTCAAGTAAGACACCAAGTAGTCACACTGATAGAACAGAGTGTCCCCTCCACCTCACACCAATCTGACCCTCCCAGGCATACACACACCTCCAATAATTATACAAGTACAACCTTCTCCATTATCTACATATCGTCGTTCGACGGGACTCCTCTCACTCAGGGGTGAGGGTCTCACAGTGTGAAACGGATTCGACCGGGTCGAGTACAAGTGTCTAGCAGTGCTGGGGTTTTTGAGAGTGTGTAGAGTGTGTCTCCATCTTCACTACTCACCCTTCTGCTGCTGGGCCCAGATCTCCTCGGCCTCGACAATGCATCGGTTGTTGGCCATCATCTTGTTGATGGTCTCCACGTACTCGTCGTACTCGTCAGAGTCGAAGACAATGCCTCCACCGGCCTGCAGGTAAGCAACGCCGTCCTTGAGAAGCATGGTTCGGAGAGCAATGCAAGTGTCCATTGCCTCGCCGTTGTAGCCGAACGATCCAACGGCTCCAGCGTAGACGCCTCGCTTCTCCTTCTCGAGCTCTCCGACAAGCTCCATGGCCTTGACCTTGGGGGCTCCAGAGACGGTTCCAGCGGGGAAAATGGATCGGAAGGCGTCGAATCGGGTCTGGCCGGGTCGCAGAACTCCAGACACCTGGGAAACGAGATGCTGGACGTGCGAGAAGGTCTCGACTCCGAGAAGTCGGTCGACGGAGGTGGATCGGGGGTCGCACACTCGGTTGACGTCGTTTCGGGCCAGATCGACCAGCATGACGTGCTCCGCTCGGTCCTTTTCGGATTTGAGAAGCTCTTGGGCCAGCTTGTGGTCCTCTTCGGGGGTAGCTCCTCGCTTGACGGTTCCGGCAATGGGATGAGACACGATTCGGCCGCTCTCAATCTTGACGAGCAGCTCGGGAGAAGCGCCAACAAGCTGGAAATCAAGGTAGTCAATGTAAAACAGGTAGGGCGAGGGGTTGACGGTTCGCAGGTGTCTGTAGACATTGAATGGATGCAGGTCTGTGGGTCGAGCCACTCGCTGGGAAGGAACGGCCTGGATGATATCGCCCTTCTTGATTCGCTCCTTAAGAGTGGTCACGTGCTGCTCGTAGCCCTTCTGGCCAATGTTGGATGTGAAGGTCTTGCCGAGAGACACGGGTCCCTGGGGAGGCTGGGGTACCTCGGGAGAAGTGAGCAGGTCGGCGATTCGCTGCACCTCCTTCTTGGCGTCCTCGTAGGCCGTGGCGAGATCGGTGGCGGCCTCAACCTTGACGTTGGTGATGACCTGCAGTCGCTGGTAGACGTGGTCAAAGGCCACAATGGTGTCGTAGAGCATGAGAGCGCTTTCGGGGACCTGCAGCACGTCCTTGAGATCTCGCTTAGTTCGGGGCTCGAAGTACTTGATGCAGTCGTACGAAATGTATCCGATGGCTCCTCCACAGAGAGTGGGGACGCCGGGAGTCTGGAACTGTCGGTACTGGTCGAGTTCGGCCTCCAGCAGGTTGAGCGGATCAACGTCGGGTCCATGGGGAGCTCCGGTCTTGATCATCTTTCGGGGGTTGGATCCAATGAACGAGTACCGAGACAGATGCTTGCCACCGAGAGCAGACTCGAAGAGAAACGAGGGGCTTCGGTTGGGGTCATCCAGACGAGCCAGCTTCAGATAGGCGGTGTGGGGAGTCAGGGCCTCAGCATCCACATAGGCGAAAACTGGATAGAGGTTGTCGGGAAGAGTCTCTTTAGTGGAGGTGGCTCTGCCGTCGGCCACGATGGTCTGAAGAGCCTCTAGAGTGGGTCTGAGTTGGATCATTGTGGAGATGGGGGAGCCGTTGAGCCGTCTGAGTTGCACGCACGTTTTACCGTATGACTCTATGTTGAGGAAAGTTTCATAGTCACAAATTTCAAATAGGGTTATGGTATGAATCTCTAAGCTATTACTGGTAAGGGGACTGCGGCTACTGGAGAGTTAGTGGAGAGCTAAGGTAGAGGCGTTAGTAGCACTAGTGGGGGTTCGTGGGGGTGCCTGCGGTTTGTGAACAGTTGATTTCGTCAATCATGGAGCGTTAATATCTCAAATGTGGGGTCATGCAAGCTCGGTTATTGGGTGTATTTGTGTGTGGATGTAGCATGGCAGTCTTTGCAACAGCAGGTATAAGTGTGAGTTATGGAATAGGCAGTTGAGCGATGATTACGTGATTCGAGTGGGAGTGTGCTGAGTAAGCGGTTTTGCTGTGGTGTGTTGTGTTCTAGCAGGTACTCCGTAGTGGACTATACCCAAGTCACACCAGCTCTGGTTTTTTTAAAATCACATTATGCATTAACTTATATACGGGCGTTGAGAGTCCCATAGTATTGTCCACGTTGTGAGGTTTTACATGACCCACCAACACCATGAGTAAAGTCCAAGTAAAATACTTGATTGTCTGCTTGCAAAAGGTGCATAAAATATGCACGCTGTTTGTGTCACACCAACAATTATTTACACCACTTTTCTCAACCCATCCACTACTTTGCACCACACAACAATGGACGCGGCGTCAGTGCTCGACCAATACGTCCAGGACCTGGCCAACCTGCCGTCAGAGGTCGCACACATCCTCGAGGAAGTCCGAGACAAGGATCTCAAGTTCTACGAGACCCGCAAACGCATCCAGCAACGCGACAACCAGATTCACAAGTTCATCCGGGCAAATGGCTCGCTGGCAGATAACCCGAAGGAACAGGCCGCATACCCGAAAATACGCCAGGACTTCCAGGCCGCGATGGAGCTGCAGGACGAAAAATGCACCCTTGCAGCACAGGCGCTGACCCTGGTGGCAAAACACGTCAAGAAGCTGAACGACGACATCGACAAGCTGGATGCCGAGGGTCTTCTGGGCGGAGCACCTCCACAGAAGCCGATTTCGGCCAGCAGATCACGTGCCACGTCATCAGCAACTCCGGCACCTGAACCTCCATCCCGAAACTACACACGAGACAGAGCCAACAGTCGACGAGGCGCTTCTCCAGCGGCAAGTCGTTCTTCTACGCCTGGCACACGACCGCCGAAGAAGCGTGCTACCGAAAAGAACAACGAGGCTGCTTCTATGAGCAAAGAGTCGTCTGTGGGTGCGTCTGAGCAGCTCAGGAATATGCCCGAGACGGTGGCAGTGGGATCGTTGGACGCTGCTATTCGTGCGGGTCCTGGGGAAGATGACGAGGTGCTGTACTGTTTCTGCCAGCAGCCGTCGTTTGGAGAAATGGTTGCATGTGACAACGATGACTGTCAGTACGAATGGTTCCACTACGACTGTGTGGGTCTACAAGAGCCGCCCCAGGGAGTCTGGTTCTGTCCGTCGTGCTCCAAGGGACGAAAGGGAGAGAAGAAGAAGCGGTAGAAGAAGCGGTAGGTGGGTTGGTGTTTTTGACTGACCCTGACTGTGGTATCCCTGCCTGGTTTTCGTTGCTGGAGTCGTCCACTGGAGCCCGCCTTCTAGTCACGTGCGTCAAATCACGTGCGTCAGTTCACGTGTGGCTGCCCGCTCGAAAGATGTGGCTGCACACTCTTTCAGGGGTTGTTTGTATACAAGGGAGATCGGGTGCAAGCCGTTGATCATCTGGTGGGGGCTTCAGGAAGACAGCCCAACAAAACTGTAGTAATATATTATTTATTTGTATCTTTTGGCCGCAACTGTGTCAGATTTTTGTGTTTCCCCGCAAAATATTATATTTTCCGTGTGGTTTCGAATTTTGAACCAACCTCACCCGCCATGCTCGCTAACGTGTTATCTTCGATGATCGCTTAGTGGTATTCGGCTCTCGGCATGTCAGTGGAGGGTAGACTGCTCTGGAGTGCGTACGAGATGCGAGGTGACTCCACAAGAGGAAGTCTCAAGGTGGAGGGAGATAAACAGTGTGGAGCGGCTAAACGACGAATACGACGCGCGGGAGGGGCCAGTATTATCTCTCCGGGCGGGGGAATATGTGTGAGGGTTAATTGGTGTCCAACAACCCGCTTTAGATAATTCGTGTTTCGTTTTGGCACCTCGCGTTTTACAGTGTTCCGAACGTGTCCGATTGTCTCCGAGCCGAGATCGGGAAGGTGGTTGTTGGAAAAAATACAGGCGAGCAGCACAAAGAAAAGGAACCTATCGACGCACGTGATGTTCCAGCATATTGTGTGGTGTCGGCGATTGAGGACGATAAGCGGACGGGTCGGCTTGTGCCGGTTTAATTGGCTTTGCTTTTTTCGCCGTTTGTTTGGCCGTGTCCTTCATTGTACATGACTGGTTGAAAATCCACCCAAACAAGGCCCGTGAGGATCTCCCTGTTGAAGAGCCCTAAAAAAGTTCGAAAAAAGTAGCAGGGAAAAACGCTCACGTGACAAGCTTAACTAATACCCCTCATTACACCGCGGGTGCATGGTGTGGCGCAACACGGCGAGGGTTCCAGGGACGAACACGAGCGAAAATCGCAGTCACGTGCACGGGCCGCGCCGATTCCGGCTCCAGACAGCTCGCAAAAGGCGCTTCTGCGGTTGGGGCTAGCACCGACGACGGTCACTTGAGTCGCCAATTGGGTTTCTGGAAACCTGGAAAAGGGAATAGAGGCGAAGGCTAAATGCAAAGCCTGCTGACACGACAGTTACCACACACCACACCACAGAAGACCCACCTACGGAAATAAGTGTCAACATCATCTGGCTCGCGTTGCAACTCAGTACGATACACCGACTAAAAAAGCGCTCTCGACCGTGAAAACGACCTCTTTGCCCTTTACACCCCCCACCGCTTCTTTTCGACACCCCTATTTTTTGCGCCACTTTCTGGTTTTCATTTTTTGATACTCACATTGATTTATCTCTCTGGTATCAACAAACACACATTTTCATCCCCCATCAAAACACGGTAATACATCTTCCAGAATCACATAATGGGACAGATCTTGTCTACGCCTGTGACGGACAAAGTGAGTATCGCCTTTTCGGACCCCGCTCGACCGTGGGCAATTGCACGACAGGGACTGTGTTGATGCCCGTTCTGTGGTAGCAACGTCGAGCACGCAACGCGACGGCAGACCCGGGGGAAACCGACAACGAGCATTGCATCACGTGCGATCCGCCGCCAGCAACAACTAACCCAGTACTCTGAAAAAGGAGGAGACTCCGATCTCGTCTACGGCCTGTCCTCCATGCAGGGCTGGCGAGTAACCATGGAGGACGCCCACGCCACCGTGCTGGAGCTCAAGGACGCCAAGGGCGAGCCCGAGAAGAAAAAGGTGGCCTTTTTCGGCGTCTACGACGGCCACGGAGGTGACAAGGTCGCCATCTACACCGGCGACAACCTGCACCACATTGTCGCACGGCAGGAGGCCTTTGCCAAGGGAGATTACGGCCAGGCGCTCAAGGACGGTTTCCTCAGCACAGACCGGGCCATTCTCGAGGACGCCGCTCTCAAGCACGACTCGTCCGGATGCACCGCCACCACCGCCATTGTGTCCGACGGCAAGGTCATCTGCGCCAACGCCGGCGACTCCCGAACCGTGCTCGGCGTCAAGGGCATTGCCAAGCCCATGTCCTTTGACCACAAGCCCCAGCACGAGGGCGAACGAACGCGAATCTGCGCCGCTGGAGGATTTGTGGAGGCTGGACGAGTCAACGGCAACCTTGCTCTGTCGCGAGCCATTGGTGACTTTGATTTCAAGCGGTCGCCGTACTTCCCTCCCGAGGAGCAGATTGTCACCGCCTACCCCGACGTGATCGAGCACCAGCTGACCGCCGACGACGAGTTCCTCATTCTCGCCTGTGACGGCATCTGGGACTGCTTCCTGTCGCAGGAGGTGGTGGAGTTTGTGCGTCGAGGCATTGCCGAGAAGCAGACCCTTGTGGACATTTGCGAGAATCTGATTGACAACTGTCTGGCGCCCACCTCTGACCTCAGCGGTGTCGGCTGCGACAACATGACCGTCATGGTTGTGGCTCTGCTGCAGGGCAAGACCGAGGAGGAGTGGTACAACATGGTTGCCGAGCGGGTCAAGAACGGCGAGGGCCCCGCCGCCAGCCGAGAGGCAGTCGAGCGAGTTGCCGGAGAGGAGCGAGAGGTGACTGCCCAGCAGTTGCAGCAGAATGCCCAGGCCCAGCAGGCCAACTCCGCATCGCTGGCTCTTCAGCAGCTGCTGTCTTCCGGAGCCACCATCACAGACGAGAACGGCATGGTTGTGCTCAAGGCCGAGAATGCCGCCGAGCTGCTGGCCAAGGTTGGTTTTGCTCCAGAGGACGTTGGACACCTTGTGGAGAGCGGAGATCTGGTCGAGGAGGATGTCGAGGTCGGCGGTGACAGAATCACCGAGGAGCAGTGATTATTTAATGATGTACATGATACAATTGTTTAGTGATGTTTTCTATATTATATCTGTGTATGTGTGTGTGTATGTATCTAAGTCTACTTTTCGAGGTTGAGGAACTTGAGCGAGTTCTGGTAGACCACGTTCGTGAGCTCCTCCAGAGGAAGGCCCTTGAGCTCGGCCATGACCTTGGCCACCAGCACCAGGTTGGCAGGCTCGCATCGGCCCTTGATCATGCTGTTCTCCACAAACTTCTCCTTCTTTTTCGACTCGTAAGGCAGCTTGTGGCCCTGCAGCAGTTTGTGCGATTCGTGAGATGGCCGGATCTCGCACCAGGGAGCGTCGGTTTCTAGCAACAGCAGCTCCAAGGGAATCTCCTTGGCCACGTCCAGATTCTCCTTGGTCTTGAGCGAGCAGCCGTTGATACCAATATACAGACCCTTCTTCACGTGATCCTGGAGCTCCTCCAGGGTGCCGGTGAACGAGTGAACCACGCCTCCTCGGGGAAACTTGCCGGCATCCAGGTAAGGGTACAGCATGTCGCAAAAGTCCTTGTGGGCAGCTCTGGAGTGCAAAAAGAGGGGCAGATCGAGCCCTGAGTCAGCAAAGAGCTTCAGCTGCTGCTCAAAGAAGAGCTTCTGGATCTTTGCAGGGCTGAAATGCAGTCTATCATAATCCAGTCCAAACTCTCCGAGCGCAAGCAGAGTCTTGAGGTTCGATCGAGCCACCTCCAGCAGGTCCTGGATTCGTGCGTCGATCGCCTTGACGTCGTAGTCTCCCTCTTCCTCCTCAGACTTCAGCTTGCCTCCAGTCTGAGCGTTGTATTCTGCGAGTGCTGAACAGGGATGGATTCCACCGGTGCAGTAGAGCTCGAGGTAGTCGCAGTGAAAGTCGTTGCAGATCTTGACCGACTCCTTGGTCTCCGAGAGATCTGTGCCGGTGACCAGGATCTTTGTAAGCTGCTGTTCCTTGGCTCGTTCAAGCACAGCATTGAAGTCGCTTTCGTGGCCCTGTTTGCCATGGTAAATGCCCTGGAACTGGGGATCTGACAGGTTGACGGCAATGTCAATGTACATTGGGTGTTTTCGTGACGTTGTGTAGCTTCTGCGGAGCACGTTTGACACTCGTGACGGTCTGAGAAATCTCAAGCTCATGATTGAGTTTTGCCGGTGTAGGCTCGTTTATGCAAGCGTGACATGGAGAGGTCGAGACTATACCTCGTAGGGATAAAGACAATCTGATTGCTCCAAAACTGCAAAAACAGTGGTCAAACGGTGTCTGACTTCAAATAGCCAGTCGAAAAATTCACTTACGTAATCAGGTTATGAGCTTAGGTGCACACCGCACTAGCAGATGTGACGTCACACCGTGCTCTAAGACTGCCCCAACTAATACTCTGCTTATTAGCTCGGCCTACTGTTGGGTGCTAATTAGTTTCCAACCCCAACCATCATCATCAGACGCTGTATGCCCTGTGTGATGCCCATGCATATGCTGTATACATCAAAACAGTGCTCCTTGATGGTGTTGCAGATGGATTGTGATTTGTGGAAATAATGAGAGCGTTAGAGAACACAGAACGGATCATTTCTTGCACTCTGGGTCGTTGGAATACCTTTAACCGCCCTCTCCCGTTTGCGTTGCTCGCGATCTGGGTTGCTTGTATCCGTATCCGTGCCTATACAGCATGTACAGCAATGGTTACATCAGATGGTCCGCGCTCTTGTGTGCATCTGTTTATGCGGAACCTCGTTATATTCTTCCGGCCCTGGAGACCTGCACAGAAGCCCCATGGGTATTTCTCGAACCTCGGAAATTCATATCTTCAAGTTTATCGTTGCAAACATGGGGCCATGCCTTTGCTTCAAGGCTGCACCACGCGTCAAATGCGATGCGTCCAGCCCTAAAGCTGGAAACGCTGGATGAGACAGGTGGCTGAGAAAACCTGCAAAGAGGGTGTCATTTGAGGAGTCGATATTATGACTGGTGCGTTATTATGGTGCCATCACGAATGGCGCTAAGATTGCGCTTTAATCGGGGATGTTTGTGTTCTTTGCGCTCCTGCTAAACACCCGCACTATAATGGGACCACACCAACACCACCAGACGGAAGGTGCAATGCTGTGTGTGGGCTGTATTTCCTAAGTTGCACAGGGTCACACCATCTGACGCTGCTCCCACCTCGATTGTGGTGCTCGCAAGCTCAAAATGCACTTGAGGTTTTGCTTCAGCATACATTGGAGCTAAAGCGCAAAGGGAGGAATCGGGAATGTTGGCGAAATAGGGACGTTTTTGTTGGCTGCGAGCGAATATTTTTCACCAAGGAATATGCAGGACACTTTTGCGAGTCGGTAGACAGGAATGGGCCAACTTCCGTCCTGTTTCAGCACGTGTCTGGGGCTGAAACCGTCGCTTGCCTTCATACTCTCCCCACCACAAGTCTTTGTTTACACTTCGCTCCGTCTCGAATTTTAAGGTCGCTAAAAGTCTGACCACTTCCCATTGCTAAATGATTCACGGCAGCCACCTGTAAAGACAAATATTTTGCATGCTTCAACAGTGAATAGCTCCGACTCACATTTTTCTCGCTACACTTGCACAACAACAACCACACTAACCGACTCGCAGCACCCCATTCCTCACCACATCTCCGCGACCACGTCAAGGCATCATCATCACAGACTTGACACTGACATATCGCGGACCTAGACCTTTAGATACCACACAAACAGCAAAAACAGGTCACCCAGCGACACACACACAACTCCCGCCATGCAATGGTTCAAGCGAAGCAAGCAGGCGTTGAGCGCCGACGAGCTCCTGTCGCAACTACAGGACGACCAGCAACTCACTTTTGCGCAGTTCGCCGTGATTGTGAAGCCCTTCTCTGCCCGAGACGCCCACGAGTGCACCATGGCATTCCGAATTCTGCACACCATTAACGCCAATCTCAAAGAAACACAAAGCTGGCCGTTCCAGCTGCTGCGCCATTGCGACCTCGAACACATTACGGGGAAAACCTCGTGGCTGGACCGAATCCGAAAACGACCACAAAAGCCCCAGGCCGAGGGAGGCACCAAAACCGCATTCAACATCAACATTGCCAACAAGGTGCACAAGCAATGCGGCCAAATGAAGACCCAGATGCAGCAATGGGATATCAAACACCTCCAGAACGTCACGGGCAAGCTTCTCACCAACGGAAGCTTCACCTCGGACGCCTCCTCGGTGCTCATCACTCTCGTGCTCAGAATCCTGTCGCGATTCTCGGAACTGGAGGAACAGCTGGATCTGGCCATGTCTCGAGCCACTCTCATCAAGATCAACTACGAGCTCACAGAAAAGCTCAGCAAGGAGCTCGAGAACCAGGGAGAAGAGGAGGACGAAATCAACCCCCTGCTCGTGGCCTACAGATCGTTCGTCAAGCAGCTTCTCTCCGAACTGGACACCGACAGCGACAACAGACAGGATCTGCTGCAGGTTGTCAAGGACCTCGAGGACATGTACAAGCAGTACGCGGCCTCCACCCCCAAGAAATCCTCTCCTCGAAAGAAGCCCTCCACTTCGAGATTCCCCACTCCTTCTACTCCCAAGCGAGAGGCGTCCGACCCCTTCGATTACATGGACTCCCCCACACACACTCAGACCGAGTCCTTTTCTTCCATGAGCAACTCCGTCAACTCCCTGTTTTCCTCCACTTCGAAAGCATCCTCCACTGTCAGCGACGAGCTTCCCAACCTCTTGCATGCATTTGACATGGAGTACGTGAAGCAGCAGCGACAGCGACGAGAGCTGGATGGCGTTGGAATGTCGTCGCCGCAGTCCATGACCTCTTCCATCTCCTCCAAGTCGCTCTCGTCTTCCAAGTCCTTCTCCAAACTCAACCCCACACACTCGTCACCTCTGGTGTCCGCATCTCCCCTTCAGACTTCGCATACTGCCCCTATGCATCAGTCCGCACCTGCACCCGCACATCTTGACGTCCAGATGATCAACAACCGCATGATGGTTAAGACCGCCAATGGCTTCCAGGACATGCAGGAGTGGGTCATGAAGCAGAACCAGGAGGCTGCTCTCCGAACCACACAGCCCGTCGCCAAGAGCGCGTCGGACTACATTGTCACAGTCCCCAAGGAGTCTGTTCCTCGCACTCTTCCCTCTGCTACTGGTGCTTCTTTCCTCTCCAACATTTTCGGCAACCGGCCTCTGGCTCCCCCCGTTCCTCTTGAGAAGAAGGAGCTGCCCAAGCCCCAGCCTTCGGTCGGGCCCACCACTTCTCTTCTAGCCAAAAGTCTGTCTGAGAAGCACTCTGCCTTCCAGCAATCTGCATTTGAGAACTCTTACCGACAGGAGATGAACGATTTTGAGTAGACAGAGTCGATCAAACTGCCAGCCCGTGCATAGCATTATTTATTTCCGTGTGTAATACGATAAACAATACAAAACATTAATAGAGAGCAACCTTTGGAGTTTCAATAGGCCCAGCATTTATGACTATCGTGGCCCGTAGCGCCGTTTTTGATTTGATTTCCTTTTAGACACAGACTAATTATTATGGCACCATGGAGTTGGATGATCATGGATATGCGCTCTCAAGCTATCGCCTTGTTGATCCTCGTATGTCTGCGGGTCCCGGAAATACACCACGAAAGTTGTTTACTTGTGTCCCTCAGCTGAACCCCAGGAATGTATAACCAACACAACACGCAACTCAATAATTATTACCTGATATAATTAATAAATAAGACCCTGATGGAGAACCGAAGTCATGGATATATGTTTGCTGGGCCGCTAGTCCGGTTTTTTCGTCTGGATTAAGACTTGTTTTGAGGTGGCGCCATGATCGCCGTTAAATTAAAACCTCAAAATACGCGCTGCTAGCTCCCGTTTAGTTTCGTCCGGCGAAGTTTTGGATTGTTCCCGAAAGGGTGTGAGATAGCATCCGGTGCTAAAGCAAGATAACACAAAGTGTCTGGGTGGGTCGTGGGGGGTAGGACGGCCTGCCGTCTACCAGCTCTTCTTGGGGTTGGTAGCCATCTCCACTCTCATGAGGTTGACTGTTCGGGCGTGGATGGCGAGACGGTCCCACGGAATGAGCGGCTCCAACATGGTCACAATGTCGGGGATATAGGTCGTGAAGCGGTACTTTTTAATGTATTGGTTGATCAGGTCGTCGTAGGTCGTCTCATCTTCCATGGCCTGGTACGCGACCGGCACATGGTGAGTGAATGTGGGTTTTTGAGAGTGCAGCACTTTGGAAGTTGGGGTCGGTGAGGGACGACTGGGGGGAAGCCAGTTTCACTGGAGGACAATGTTGTTTATATATCTTGGATACCCCACAGGTCTGTCATCAGAGTATGCAGACTTGGTACCTGTACGAAGCAGGCTGAAGCTTATTTGCGCATTTGCTTTGGTTTTAATTTTCCCAATGCGAATATTGCCTCTTTGTTCGTGCTGCCCGAATACATGTGCAAGCTGCTACGGTAAGGGGCTGTACCTGAAAATCGGACCATATGTCTCCATGAGTTGCTACTGAAATGCTGGATTTTGGGGACATGAGGTATCCACCCGGAGGTGCTGCCTTCCCGGAGGTGATCGTCGCCGCAAATCCGTTTGCCCTCTTTTAATGCCGCTGACTCCTCATCGCTCGAGTGTTAGCTCATGGTCCAGCCAGCCCAACCGAACTTAATGCATTCCGGGTCGGTAAAAGTGGAGCAGGCGTATCAGACGAGGATTTGCCACTGGTTTTTGCGCCGCCTGGAGCGGTTGGGGGGGCTCCAAAACGCCCACAGGGGCTAGCTGTTTGCGTACGAATTTAATATTTCCTGCGTTCCTGCATTTCTGCGCATGTTCCCGACCAGTCTGCTCGCTTGACCGACTATCCAACCCCTCCATTCCTCTCCACCACGAGAGATGCTATGGTGTCTTAATTTTGCATGCGTCGCACAAAGACTTGAAACATATGCATGATTTTGGCGGCTCGCCAAACAGATGACCCGCTGCATTTGCGCACGTAACGCCACTACCCCTGAAATTCGACATTGCGCAACACAGACGCGGTACGACATGCCATGTCCTGTCCGTGCCGGCTCCGACATGTTCCGCGAAGAGGGCCTCGGCTATCTGTGAATACGGCTAAACTCAGCCATCCAAATTGGTCCGTGCTAAATCCTTCTTTGCTTGCTCGCTACTCATTTAGGCATTCCAATAAGGTAGCTAAAAGACCCGGGTTGAAAGTGAAATTCCTCCCGCCCGATAGCCATTGCCCTAACACCCTTGCGACTGAGACATGCTGATATGTGCATGAACCACCTGAGACTCACATGTTGAGTAGCGCATCCGGCCGGGTCATTGAGGCAGCCACCGCCAAAAGGAATCCCGCATATACAAGAGTGGGCTATATGACCTTGTCTCTCTCATTTTGCACATCCGGCTTGCTTTCATGTACGTCAACTACCCAGTCAAGTAATACCCAAAATTATTACCCTATAAACCATGCTGTTGAGAAAGGCAAACGTGCCTGTGCTCAGACCTCCACCTGCGGCTGAACCAAGATCTCCTCCAGGTCCTTTTCAACTGCCTGCTGATCCTCTCCATAGTAATAGTAGTACCACCAAGTGATTCTGTTCTCCAGAAGCTTTGGGTCCATGTCGCGGAACCGAATCTGTGCATCGCGCACAATCTCGGGAAGATCGTACTGCACCCGGTTGCTCAGGATGAATCGAATAGCTAGAGAGTCATCTGCCGGTCCCCAGGTCATTGTATTTGTGCTGTTAGTAAAGATTCTGCTGTAGGTTGAAGCAAAGCTCGTGCCCTTCTCCAAAGACGGAGCAGCACCACCACTACTTATATCGCTCCGCTCTTTCTACCGATCCAGCTAGAATGGAGCTTACGGCTTTGTACAGCATCGGTAGTAATAATATATCGTATGAGGTCCAGACTGAATGACCTCAACAACGTCCACACCCTCGAATCTCTTATCGCGAACTAAGCACATGGCAAAATAATAAACTGTGATAATCTCGTTGTAACATCGATGGAGTCTCAAAAGCCCCGCGGACAGCAACAGAGAGCCCAGAGACTCATCATCACCCCGCTAATCTGCACACACAAACCCCGCACGCGACAAAACACCTTTACTTCTAGAGCCTGCGTACAGGAGGTGCCCCAGCGAGCTACGCATGTAGCTACTCATGCCAGTACTGTACAGTAGTCCATAGCTCCACACTGTAGAAGCTGTGAGGGTTTAGATCCTTGTGGGTTGAACGTTCAACAGCTGTTTATTTAATATCGACCTTTGTATGGCGATGACGACAGGGGTGGCATCGAAGGAATAGCCGCTTGTCTTACTCTGAGACAACGGTGCGAGTGCCTTGCCAGCGCAATCAAGTCCCTCCTTGTTGTGTATACGAATGTGTCTCCACTAAGTCACTTGCGCCACTTGAGTAGCAGTTTGGACCGTATATTACTCACTCAGCGTATCTTTTGTGGGACTCTTAGTGGCGAATTTAGCCTGAATGTGGAGCTATTCCTCTGTTTGGAACTTTTAGACCCACATGCACGCCATTGTTCTTTTTTGCACTCCGATACGCCAAGGGAGGGTTGCATGGCAAGCTGGAGGAACTGAGGGAATCAACCGCTTCTACCAGCAATGATTAGATACCAGATACGGCATGACGTCATTCGCTTATACTGTCACGCAGTGCAGTTTTGCAGCGTGTCAGATGACCATAATATAATATCTGCTAAGCTAGACCCTGTTTGTTTCTGCGCACAATGAAAAACAATTGTGGATTCTTTGAGCTATAAGCAATCAAGAGACACAGAAGCGGACCCAAAGACTCAGCCGGAAGTGGGGCTTTACATCAGAGGTTGAAAGCAGGTATCACACGATAAGAAAAATAAAAAAATAATTACTCCGATACCGGGAATCGAACCCGGGTTCTCCGCGTGAAAGGCGGAAGTGATAACCCCTACACTATATCGGAAGAATTCAAAATTTCAGAAATTTTGGGGTAGACCATCGTTGTCGCAGATCACGTGACCCGCTTGAACCTTATTGAGATCCGTCTGAAAAGTGTGTGTTTTCACAGCCAAATGTCACCCAACTCAAGTCGGCTGTTATGAAATCGGCAGAAAAGAATCTTGTTGATGGATTGCATATCTTTTAAGCTCATAATATGCCGACATGATAGGGTGGCGTTGCTTTGAATGAGAGGCGTCCAGAATTACATTGAAGTCTCAAAGAAATGCATCAAGAAAGAGCTATGAAACGGTTTATTGAATGGAATTGTCACTGAAATTTAGCAATTTATACGACCTTTTTTTGTCAAATACAATGGTTCCATATAGGACCTCCCCCGGGGTGTTTTTGTGTTGTTCGAATCGTGCTCAGAGATTAAGGTTGAGGTTCGCCACCTAATACGAGGAACTCTAATTTATTGTTCCGGTCAGGCAGAGCTTCCCATCAGCCCTTGCTGTCATATTTCTACTTCTGAAATTACACAACAAGTGTTTTGATATTTTAGTCGTATACCTCGCGCATTCTTTCTTCGGATTTCCTCTTTGCTCCGTCAACTACTGTCAAATTCCCGTAATTTCTGCAAAGTTCCATTTCCTTCGTTTATGCAGGGATCGGCGCTACTTTTGCCACCAAGAGAACTTTGATGAAGCGAATGGAAAGCCAGAGAGAGATTCCCAGGATATATATAAACCCCCTCCATCTCCCTGTTTTTTCAGCATCAGAAGTCGACCAGTCTCTCAGCTCTTGCAGAGGATTAGGTCACTTCGAGAGATGTTGACACTGCCGAGCGAAAGCTGTGAAGCAGTTGTGTCTTGCGCGAGCAGACATTCATTTCACCCCTACCATGACGCAGCTTGAATTCATTTCTGTTGCCGAGTTGGGGAGTCAGCACACCTCTCTTCATGCATCTACGAGCTGGAGCTACGACGAGCAAAGATTCGCAATCTACTCATGAGCTCCTCCTCTCAGATGGTTCGCAACCACGGGTGAAAATCCCAGCATGAGCAACACTTTGGGGTCTGCTCAACTGGTCCTGTCGCAAGGCAGTATTCCAGAAGTTGCGGAGTGGAGGCTGCCAAAGCCTCTGCTACGATGCAACTGTTGAGACTGATTAAAACCGTGCGTGAAGAACGCATGAGCGAGTAACTAAGACGTGAAGCTGAGCGTGAGCTACGAAGCTGCCGAGTGAAAGGAAACCCCATGGTACATGCACTACTAGGACGCAGGGTGATGACGAGTCGAATGCTTAGCAAGCCCCTCAAGAATCCTGTCCCCATGGATATGGAGCTACGACGGGCACGAAACATTGCCCATGAGCTCTCCGACAGTAAGGGTAGCTCCCTGGGGTGCAATTCCCTGCATGGATAACCACACCTGAATGCTTTGGAGGGATGGACTGTCTTTTACACAGTCATAAGTCTCCTCCACCTGATGCTGACTTGGTATCAGCACACCAGGAATCACGGTTAAGAGACAGCTGACACACGATCCAAACCTGATCTAGCTTGTCCGCCTGAGCATAAGCGTCTGCAAAGACCGCCACTGAGCAAAGTGTTTGTGCCCAACCTGCCAAACCGCCAGAGTAAAGAGCCAGTCCGAGCCGCAATGAGCCAGAACTAGAGCCGCCGACCGACAAATGCCGACTATCAACACTACGACAACGCTGAAAAGCCGCCTGGAGCTGTCGATGGTGCAACTCCACCAGCCACCAGAGCAGGAGACGTTGCAGCGACTGAATCACGTCAAGTCATGCCAGCGAGTGACACTGTGAAGCGACAAGTTGTGCCAGCACTTTCGACTCTGTGAAACGAAGACGTCAGCGCAAGGTGACACTGTGAACTGTGTGAGCAGAATGCCAGCTCCTTTGATGACATGGGCCAGCGCCAATCAGTAAGAGCCAGAGCCATGTCGAAAGCCAGTGAGAGCCAATGAGCCACTAAGAGCTGAAGTGTTGTGCCAATGAGAGCCAGAGCCATCGAGCCAGAGCCGATAAGTGCAGAAGATACGAGTGCCAGTGCCAATGAGAGCTATCAAGCCAATGAGAGCCAGAGCCCAGTAATGATGAGTGCCAGAGCCCGGAGCCAGAGCCGCCATACGAGCAATCAAGGCAGTCGGAAAGAGATCTTCATGATCCAAGATTCGCATTCAGAAAGGATGTAGGCAGTCGAACCTCGAGACGAGGATGTAGAACGAGCCGAACCTTTTAGTTTTTTAGAAGAGAGGATGTAGGCATTGAGCTGAACCTCTGGGATAATATATTATGGACCACAGAGTTCCCCCCAACTTTTTAAGCGTAGCAGTGACACTTTTAGTAGTTTAGATGATTGTATTGTAACGTAAGAATGAACAAGCTTGTAACCTCTGGACTGGTATTGGTCCAAGCTTCACCGACGTATGAAAAAGAATTCGCCTGTTGCCTGTGGCAAAAGATAAGATCAGAAACATCGACAGCTGTTAATGAAATAAGAAAAAAAGAAATTGCGAATTCTGTGGATCGAACACAGGACCTCCAGATTACTCTGACCGAAGAATGACTTCAGTCTGGCGCTCTCCCAACTGAGCTAAATCCGCCGGATTTCTAAAAATAATGCCCTGTTTGTTGGTATCTGAAAAGCGTTTTTTTTCGCCATTTTTTGACGATACCACAATTTTACCAATACTATCAGGTGGCTATAGTCTTCATATACCACCTTATCGAGTCCCATCGTGTTCCTACCTCACCATAGTGTGTTACAGGTGTCATAACTTTGTATTACGTAAGCCAGTCCAGCTAGTTCACCTCACAGAGAGTCAGGGAACCAGCAAACTGTACATGATATATTTCCCAAATGATGATATCTACCGCATTTATCCCGCTACACGTCTATCATCTTCATTCTACACTCTACAAAAAAAAACATTCTTCATGTCATTATCATTACTCTGTATTACGGCTACTCGTATCGCTGCACAAGGGCAGCACCGATGACCTGAGCATCCTTGAGGGTCAAGCTCTTGTCTCTGAGCTCCTTGTTGGGGAATGTAGTCTGGAGAACGTATGCTCGGCCGGTGGAGTTGTGCTCGTCGACAAAGTCGTAAAGGGCCTGGACAGTGAGGTCGGGAGAAAACGAGGGGGTGAGACGAGTTCCGTCGCCGAGTCGAATCTGGATTCTGCTTCCTCCAGCTCCAGAGGCGGAGTTTGAGGTACCGGAGGACGAGGGCTCAGCGACAGGGGTAGGGGTGGAGGTAGGGGGAGTGGCAGTAGGGGCAGCAACGGGCTCACCGGGAACGGGAGATCCAAGACGGTTGCCGGAGCCGCCGTAGACGGGCTTCTTCTCCACATAGGCCTCTTCGCTTCGGTCGGTCACGTTGATATCAACGGCCTGGTTATGCTGGACATCGAGGAGAGCCAGAGGAGCTCGTCCCTGATTGAGGGTCTCGAGGTACCGCTGGTTTCTGGGGTCGTCGTATCGGTACAGGGGTCCGTCTTCGACGGTGAAACCGTTCTGCCAGAAGGTGATTGATCGCGACACCTTGGGGAGAGAGGTGGGCAGGGCAGATTCCACAGGTCGACTTTGAACCTCATCGGAGCCCAGGGTGAATCCCGTTCCGTGGAATGTTCCGACCTGCTCCTCGTCCTCCGACTCGTCGTCGTTCTCGCCTCGAGGTCTTGCTGGGTTGGCCTCGGCTCGTCGAATGATATCGTTGACCAGAGGGTTGCCCTGGTTGCCCTGGTTGCCCGGTCTGTTGGGGTTCTGGACAGCCAGCGCCGACTTTTCTCCTCCAGTGAACAGGTCCTGTCGCTTGGGAGGCGCATTGTCTCGCGACAGGTCTCCCAAGGTTCTGACTCCGGCCACGCCTCTTCTGGGGGCAGGGGCAGGGGCAGAAGGAGCAGAGGGAGCAGGAGTGGCGCTACTGCTGCCTCCGCTGACAGGAGTCGACGATCCCGTGCCGTCTCCAAGTCTGTATCCCGAGGGCTGGGGGTTGCTGATGATGCCCTGGGGCTCAGAGGCAGCTGCAGCAGCAGGATCATCTCTGCCGGCCAGACCGCTCAGAAAGCCCTGGATTCCCGCGGCAATTCCGCTGGGAGCCAGACCCGAGGGGTTGGCGTATGCGTCCGAGTCCTCCTCCACGTCAATGTCCTCGGCATCGTCGTTTTCGGCGTCCTCTTCGTTCTCCTCAGGGTCGTCGTTAGCTGACAGAAACAGATCGACCGCCTGAGCCACGTCCCAGTCGGTGTGAAGCAGGCAATCCTGGGCATCCTCGGGGGACGACTGTGTGATTCCCACGAATTGGGCGATTCGCTCGGTTTTCTCTTCCTCAGACACCATTTTTAGTCGTAGTGGCAACTTTTAGTGATGACTTCCTTAACGGTGGCAAGTTAAGTGTAATGTTGGCCTGAGATGCATTAAGCTTTAGGATATGCGAGATGATGGCACACGCAAATCGAGAGTCGATATGGAGGTGAGGAAATGGTGCATTTTACGGCGGGTATCTTTGCCCCGTTCAGAGGAGTGCGGCCGCTATATCTCCGTCGTCTTTTGGGGCTTTCTGGGGCGATATGAGGCCAATAATTTTTGGTCTGGACTTATGGGGCCAACACGCCCCAAACTGCGTTCTGGTCCGGTGGGAGTTTTTGAGGAAAACGAAAAGTCAGAGCTTCGGCAGAGACTCGGGGGTTCTCATATCGGTACAATGGGGTCATTTCGTCCTTTTCAGGGGCGTTGCATGAGTCGTGGCTGTCGTGTGAAGGGTGAACCAAAGTCTCTGTGGTCACGTGATGTGTTGTGTTGCTATGCATGTAGCAAGTACGTGGGGCTAGCCCAACTCTATGTGTAAACAGTGAATTGATGCATATTTAATATTGAATTTTGGGAGTTAAATGGCGGGTAAATTGGGAGTAATTCTGATAAAATGGTGGCGATGATGGGAAAGTGATTGTACTTAGATAGCGAGTAGCCGTCAGTGATAGTGGACGACCCAAATACTTTTGCTGTAAGTTTACCATCCTCAATCAATGAAACCCATGTCACCAGAACTCCAACTATGCCCCATATACACCCAACTATGGTGTCATAAAAGTGACCACACCGTCAACAATATTTTGCAAAATTTTCACAGTCTGTACACAGCAACACAGCAGCTGAGCCACATCGCTGGAACATATATAGCTCATCTGTCGCCTCGGATTCATCATTGCGTGCTGCCAACAAACGTGAATTGGCAAACGCGTCCTCAATTAAGATTACGTCATTTCATTTCTACCCCAGAATCTGCACCCAGCGATATCGGCCGTTCCACGGAGAAGCGTTTGGAGACAAGACTGTAAGTTACACAAACACGGTGCGGTAGAGACAGAAAAACAACAGCACGAGAATAGTCACGTGACGACAACGTGGAATCGCGACATCCACGTGCACTTGTCATCTGCACCAGTTACAGTGATTACAGGTCTCTGCCATTGTGGACGCAATGTGTGCTAGACAAATTAAGGTTTACCAAAATGGAGGTATCAATCACATGGGTTAAAGTCACGTGAGAGAGTGAGTATGGGCTACAGGGAGACCGCAGCTGATCAAAAATCAGTCTGCCACCGCTAAGTCATCTTTTCCGCACCAAATTTACGCCCACACGACCCACTGGCTTACATCTGCTTGTTCTTGATTGGCTGGATAATGTGCAGAGTGCTCGAACCTTATCAGTATGAGTCACCCGTGATATTTCAGATCAGGAAGTTTCACCCTTTTTGACACAGACCAACTAAAAGATTTTCCCCACACTACCACACCAAAAATGCTGAGAAGTGCTCGAATCTGCCAGGCACGGTTCTCGGCCATCAAGGCCCGTGGACTTGCCACCACCGCCAACACTTCTGGTCTCAACGTCCCCGCGGACTTCAAGACCCGAACTCCTCCCTACGCAGAGCTCATTGCCCGTCTGGATCAGGTCAAGAAAATCATCAACCGAAACGATTTGACTTTGGCCGAAAAGATTCTGTATTCGCATCTTCACAACCCCGAGGAGACTCCCACCATCACTCGAGGCGACACCTATCTCAAGCTCAACCCCGACCGAGTGGCCATGCAGGATGCCTCTGCTCAGATGGCTCTGCTGCAGTTCATGACCTGCGGTCTTCCCTCCACCGCCGTGCCCGCCTCCATTCACTGCGACCATCTGATTGTCGGCCGAGACGGAGCCGACGATGATCTGACCCGATCCATCGCTACCAACCAGGAGGTGTTCGACTTCCTGCAGCAGTGCGCCGAGAAGTACGGCATGCAGTTCTGGGGCCCCGGCTCCGGAATCATCCACCAGATTGTGCTGGAGAACTTCTCCGTGCCCGGTCTCATGATGCTCGGAACCGACTCGCACACCCCCAACGCTGGAGGTCTCGGAGCCATTGCCATTGGAGTTGGAGGAGCCGACGCCGTCGACGCTCTGACCGGCACTCCCTGGGAGCTCAAGGCCCCCAAGATTCTGGGAGTCAAGCTCACCGGCCAGCTGTCCGGCTGGGCTTCCCCCAAGGACGTCATCACCCATCTTGCCGGCAAGCTGACTGTCCGAGGAGGAACCGGAAACATCATCGAGTACCACGGCGAGGGAGTCGACTCGCTGTCGTGCACCGGAATGGCCACCATCTGTAACATGGGCGCCGAGGTGGGAGCCACCACCTCCACTTTCCCCTTCACCGAGTCCATGCGACGGTACCTCGTGGCCACCGGCCGAGCTCCCATCGCTGCTGCTGCTGCCGCTGCTCGAGACCGAGGCTTCCTTGCTGCCGACGAGGGCGCCCAGTACGACGAGGTTGTCGAGGTGAACCTGTCCGAGCTGGAGCCCTGCATCAACGGCCCCTTCACTCCCGATCTGGCCACCCCCATCTCCAAGTACTCCACCAAGGTCACCTCCGAGAAGTGGCCCGATACCGTGTCTGCCGGCCTCATTGGCTCGTGCACCAACTCGTCGTACGAGGACATGACCCGAGTGGCTTCTCTGGTCGAGCAGGCCCGAGACAACGGTCTGGAGGCCAAGATCCCCTTCTTCATCACCCCCGGATCCGAGCAGATTCGAGCCACCATCAAGAAGGACGGTCTGACCGACGTGTTTGAGTCTGCCGGCGCCGTGGTGCTTGCCAACGCCTGTGGACCCTGCATTGGCCAGTGGGATCGAACCGACGAGACCAAGGCCGGCGAGTTCAACTCCATCTTCACCTCGTTCAACCGAAACTTCCGAGCCCGAAACGACGGCAACCCCGAGACCATGAACTTTCTGACTTCGCCCGAGATTGTCACCGCCATGATCTACTCCGGCGACGCCCACTTCAACCCCATGACCGACTCCATCACCACCAAGGACGGCAAGGAGTTCAAGTTCCAGCCCCCCAAGGGCACCGAGCTGCCCGAGCAGTTTGCCAAGGGCCGACCCGAGTTCTACCCCGAGGCTGCTCCCCAGCCCCATCCCGAGGTGAACGTGTCTGTGTCTCCCGAGTCCGAGCGACTGCAGCTGCTCGATCCCTTTGAGCCCTTCAACAACCAGGAGCTCAAGCTGTCTGTGCTCATGAAGGTCGAGGGCAAGTGCACCACCGACCACATTTCCGCTGCTGGAGCCTGGCTCAAGTACAAGGGCCACCTTGAGAACATTTCCTACAACACCCTGATTGGTGCTCTCAACAAGGAGACCCAGAAGGTGAACCACACCATTGACACTGCCGACGGCTCCGAGCAGTCCATTCCCGACCTCATGATCAAGTGGAAGGAGCAGGGCAAGCCCTGGATTGTTGTTGCCGAGCACAACTACGGCGAGGGTTCCGCTCGAGAGCACGCCGCCCTGTCTCCCCGATTCCTCGGCGGACACGCCATTCTCGTCAAGTCTTTTGCCCGAATCCACGAGACCAACCTCAAGAAGCAGGGTATGCTTCCTCTGACGTTTGAGAACGAGGCCGACTACGACAAGATCCAGGCCTGCGACACTCTCGAGACTCTGGACCTTCTTAACATGCTTGAGAAGGGCGGAGACAACGGCGGCTTTGTCCAGATGCGAGCCACCAAGTCCGACGGCTCCACTTACGACTTCCGAGCCCGACACACCATGTCTGCCGACCAGGTTGAGTTCTTCAAGGCCGGCTCTGCCATCAACTACATTGGTGCGCAGAAGAAGGCTGCCGCCAACCTGTGAAGCCGGTCTCCTTAGAGCAAGAGAGGCTGCGCCCTTCATAATAACCCCCCAAAAACTGTAAAAATGAATTAAAGTCGAAAATGAGTTCCGAGAAGAGTAAAAAGCTCAACGCAGCGTAGATAATATCGGGGCTGCATGAGAAACACAACAGACGTAACAGCCTCCGATATTATGTTGTGAGGCGCCCCGCTCCAAACATTCCTCGCGTCTCATTTGCCCCGAAAACAAACGTGTGCCTCAATGTGGCATTCGCGCTAATGGAAAGGGGTCAAGGGGCAAAGCTGTGTTGGAGCTGCACGGTGGACCAATGGCCAATAGCTGAGGAATCAATGACAACAAATGGCTGGAGATCAGCGGATGAAACAGACTCCACTTGAGGCTGCCACAGACGCTCCGAGATCCTTATCGTATATAGTCATGTGTGCCTGTGTGCTGCCTCGAAGTAGGCAGGGTTTTGTGGCAATCGAGGAAATACACAACAGAGAGAGGCCCTTGTGTAGAATATCGTATTTAAGACTTCTGTGGGAACGCACTCACGCCACTCCCTGCTGATAATAATACTCGTCTTCTATGCTGTGCAAAAGGGAAGAAACAAGCGCCAGTCTATAGCTACCATTCTCCAGACACCGAAACAAAGAGGGTCTCCGGAAATATACGAGGAAACCCCGCACTACTAATATACCCTTTATTAAGGTGTTGCCTCTTTCCACATCGGGACACCACTGACGCTCTCGACCAATTGCGTCTGTGCACCATCAGCCTGTGTGACCTGTCAACCTCCTCAAATTGGGATGTTTAGCTGGCAATCCCAGGAGACACAGGATGCTGTTTGACAACCGGTGTCGTGAATCAGAACTCCGATAGAGCCATCAAAAGACTTTTCAACTTCTGGACTCACCAGGAAGCCATTGGCAGCTATCGATCAAGCCCTGACCTCAACTATATCTTTTGGGGGGAAGTCAGATGACACAACAAATTAGTGTACAGATTGAGGTGCATGCTTCCAGGAACATACAAACAGACCATCAACTCTGGGGAGACTTTGCAACGTGTACCAATGAGCTGGTGTATTCGCTAAAGAGGAAAAACGCACTGGTTTAATCAGGGCACCGGTCACCTGCACCTGCGCGACGTGACGTGAAGATCTGGGCATCTTCAGCACGTTTACACACTTCTTAACAGAGAAGAACACAAGCTAATATATGTGAATCTCGAAGTAATTTTACTGGTATTTAGCGAAGTTTCGACTACGTCATGGTTCAATCCGTCCCGGCTTTCTGTTGATCGTCACGGGATTTAATTCTAACTTCCTCCCGCAACTCTATTTTCCCCTGCCGTACATTGATTCTGCAATGTTGAATATCTCTCTCAATTGTAAGTCGAATGACCAGGTCAGCACGTAACCCCACAAGCTGCCCACAACCATAAATCCAGCTGTATGGCTCCCCACAATCAGACGTATGCCCAAGATTAGCCACCTATACGGTAACTTTACGCTATAACTCGTTACTCTACGTAATATTGGCACAGAGTGCATGTATCGCCTTTTACCACGTGCCGGTGCACGAGAAGACACTGGGGAGCGTATTGCATTTTGAAAAACGAAAAGTCAATCTGCAGGAAGCGCGATACGGACACCCTGGCATTACAGTAGAATGCACAGCTGGGAAATCAAGGGTCCAATACAACTCGAGAAAAATTACGCGGGGAACACCACGGGGTAGCCTCGTGCGTGATTGCACTTTAACACGACCTTATCTAAGCCGATGACATAATATGCTGATGAGAAACAAACTGCAGCTTTGCCGACCAAGCCGAGTGCACCGTAAATACTCGTTCAAATAGTCGTGTTGCGTGACTGCCTCTGCGTTATGCATCTTTTGACGTTTGGGTTTGAGTTTGATTATAGTTGACCTCCCCATCTGATCTATCAGGCCCTCCAGTATATTGGACGATGTGGGCGGGGGAGTGGGAAATATGTGTCGACTTATCAACGGGTATAGGGGGTAGAATTCCGCTGTAAAGAGAGGTCAATTTCGTACTGTTAGGAGTGTTCTGGGGTCGTATCGTAGTTACGCAAGGTACACACGCCGTTAAGCTAAAACGTCGTATATGTCATCACCTTAACTTTGCCGTTGCATAACGAACCTCCTTGTTCTGTACCCCGACGCGCACTGCAGGTATTATTTGGGCCTGAGGTATAGCGGCTTGTTCTAAATCTATTTGCCACCCAATGTATTGGCAGTGAAAGTTAGCATTGCCAGCCCTCGATAGGGCTGTACCTCATACGTTCCTCACCACTTGTTCTGCTTTGGACCAGTCAAGTTCCCCAGACTCCCTTGGGCTGGCTGGCTGATGAAGACGTTTTGATGATACAACACTACGCGCCTCATAAACCGCTCAATTGAACTGCACAGACCAGGGGACGGGTGGGAGCGGAGATAAAGCGGTCTGGGCTCCCCCGTGACCTTCCTTCTGCAGAACAAGCTCATTCTGTAACCGAACTTGCGAGTATGCGGTCGGGGAGCGCGACAGCTTTTCCACTGCATTATAGAGACAGCAAAGTTAGGCTTTGGAAATACACACAAAGAGCTCCAGAACGGCTGGCATGCTTTGTTGAGTAGAGCTCGTACCCTAGGTTGTCTGAGGCAGGGCCCAATCTCTCGCCATCTATATAAGCAGGGTCCATTCCCCACATAATCAACCTCCTCTTATCATAAGTCCAAGCACCCACCACACACACACATACAAACGCCAAAACACCTCTCTCCATCTACAGCACAGACAGCTCAACTCTCGCTTCCTTCCCCAGAACATACTGCCACTTTGCCACTACAAAGGCGTTGAACTCATGCTTGCCATGACTGAGCGACCCAACTCTCCACATGCGTGCGAGACTGGCGACTCCGTTTACCCCGGTATGACACAACGAAGATACGTGTCTTACCACAACACTACCAGTGATGGGGCCCCGACCTCAACGGACTGTGTTCCTGCTGGCCAGTTAGTCGGTGATCGCTTCATGGCATACAACGATGTTGAGGAAACCGTCTACATTCCATTTGACACCTACAACATGAACCTTTATACACTGGGGTCAGTCAATCCTCAGCACACCCAGAACCCCTCGACACCCTACCATGGCACGTGCTACACTCTGGGCTACAACTTCAACGCCGAAACTTCCTCTGCAGACAATGGTTCATTTGCAACTGGTCTTGCCCAAGAGCTAGTTCATCCCAGTTCTGTTCAGTCAAACAACGGGCCCATCTACACCTACGAGGTCCCCGTCCAGCCCTGCCACTCGCATCGGTCTTCCTTTTCAGAGGTGGACCAGTCTCACCCTTATGACATAGGGTCAGGACCCTCTTCCTACGAGTCGCAAAACTCGTCTTTTTCGCATGGTTCGCGGTCATCCTCATTCTCCGACAATTCACAGTCGTCGCCCTACCCCTCGGCAAACATGGATACGTACAGCACCTTATTCGACTCTGATGTCGAATTCGTTTCACCTGAGGACTCGGACTCAGACCTAGGATCCAATTATCCTGGTACTGTCTCTCGACCCGCTCAGAGAGTCTCCACCCTGCTGTCTTCATCTTCTGCCGGGAGCTTCTCGATTGCCGACCCGCGAGTGAAGACGGGCTCGTTGTTCCCTACTCGTGTGGCCAAGAGACCCCCCACTGAGGACTGCGGCGAGGTCAAGGCCTTCAAAGACAAGAGGTACCACAAGAAGCCCAAGGTCCTGAAGGAGTTCCCCTCCGTGGTCGACTTTGTGTTTGACCCCAACCACGAGTACGATCCCTTCGTGAAGCCCACCTCGGCTGCCATGGCGATGCTCATGAGTTGCCTCAAGCCGACCAAGAAGGACCAGGTCATGGTTCTGAAGGAAAACAAGCGGCACTTCTGGCAGCAGAACCCCAACCACCGGCGTAAGTCGTACGTGGACCGGATTCTGGCCAAAGAGTCGCTTGTCGCCATGCTCTTCAAGACCAAGAAGGGCCCCATTGCCTGCAACCATTGCAATCTCAAGTTCGAGAACTACTTGGCCATCGCTGGTCATTTCGACCAGTACAACATTGCACGTCCTGGTCGGTGCAAGGACGAGGATTGCCTCTCGTCTGTTCTCGGGTTCGCCTCGCCTTCCGAGCAGAGCCGACACACCAAGACTCAGCATGGGAGCACTGCGTACACTTGCAGTTCTAATGGTTGCTCCTACCACAGTCCTCGCCTCGACTGTGTGAAGCGTCACTTTGGCAAGAACCACGACAAAGACGGCGAGCGGTTCCTCACTAAGAGTGTGCGAGCCATCAAGGACCTGCCAAGTAAGTTCCAGGATGTGAAGAAGTCCAAGACGCTCACTGAGGAAGAGATTTATCAGCAGGTGGCTCCCATCCTGGCGAAGCTGCGTGAGCTCCTCTAGTGGGGACGGCCATCAAGGCCACTTTTTTTTTATTAGGTGTCATAGAGGTGTGGTCTTTAGACACACCGGGGATAGAGATACGGAGATGGGAAAAGTTGCTACAGGTAGAGGGTTTTTATTTATATAAGTTATAATCAATAAGCGTTCATTTTGAATTGTCGATTAGTGATACTTGTATGAGGGTGTATGCTGAGTAGGTTGAGACCCGCGGAAAGCCAGTTCATCATCAGTACTGGTACGGTACGAGTACCGTTGGACCTCATCGAGTTGGCAGCACGAGATCAACTGGGGCAGACCTGCTTACCATGCGATAGTTGCCCGACACACACGTCGTCTACTCTTACATTGTATTACGGCCTTTTCCGCGTTATTGGATGTAGAAGGAGTTTGCACATCCTGGATCTTGCGCAATCTGAATCGGGGCCAGTGAGCTTCAATCCGTTTCGGGATTCAGTTTCCTGCACCCCGGTCCTCGTTTACGCTCCGTGAGGGTTGGTGATGTATTTTGAACCTCGCCTATAGATACATGCACCACTTCTTTACTTGCCTATGGCTGCCTTATCGAGTGCCAGGCAGCCAGGTTGCGAATCTCGGTTGCCTATCCCCCTTTTTCTTGGCGGCGAAGATCTGTGAAAAATCTCTGGATGATTGTCACTTGTGAAAATTATCCCAGACACGCCCCTCTGATCATTCCGAATACGGAAAACAGACATTATCACCAACCTACCTGGCCCGAACTCTGTTGAACCGGAGAAAAAAGACGCAAGTGCAAGCGTGAGTGGGTGAATAGCGGTGTTAATCGGTTTAAAGTGCAACGGTACGAGCAAGAGACTTTGACGGGGCTTCACGCATCGCTTTTTTCGGCTGTAGGGGTCCCTTGCTGCTTATGTCCGATGCAGTTCCCCTGTCATCACCACTGGAATTATCGAGAAGATGGCGCTATATATCGTATTTGAACAATACGACACGCTCTAGCAAACCCTTGTTCGTCTATAGAAGCTCACCACGACCCAACCATCTATGGGATTCTTTAATGAGACACCGCCGATCCCCAAAAGAGCCAAACCTCATTAGCTAGGCCGTTTTCTGGGGTCTGGCTAATACCCTCTGCTCGACTCTTGCTATCTTCGACAACAGATCCGATCTACTGCTTAAATCTCGCGCCACTGCGGCGTTAAAGAGCTAACTTGTACCGGGGTTATGCGCATGGTTCGTGCTGTTGACCGAGGCATGGGTCTTGCTGGGTAATGACTCAACATTACGAGGTCGCATAGATGGCCGCTAGTGATATCGCTCGTTTCCAGGCTTAGACCTGCTTTACTCAGTGCCATGTGATATTATTTACCTAATCGGTGGCAAATCCGGCCCGGATCCACCATCTAACGGTTTTGGGACCTCTCTGGAGGGCAAAGTAAGGTGAGAAGATTTAGCGTGCCCATAGAGGCTATCTAGACATGGATGGAGCCCATGTGACAATAGCCATGTCCACTAGCGAACACGAAAAGAGTGCACACACTATCGCGATCACACACGAGAGCGTTACCCGATGCCGCTCGCTTATCGAGACGTTGCGTCTCGACTGCCAAGTGCCGTATGTGAGGAGCTCCGATTTTCATTTGTCTCTCATTGGAACTCATAGTTGCACCAATGTTAATCAGAAGTGGTCTTTGTCCATGGTGCAGCTCTCATGTATGAACATACTTGCGGGATAGCGTACTGACTGTGAGCCCAGCCTGAGGTTAAAAATCACGGGCCCATACTTAGAAAACCGAAGGGAAAAGGAAGGCTACCTAAAACAGAACTCGCTACTCGCTCACCATCACTCATCCCCACGGCCCACACAGTCACAGGACCGTCCAACTAGACTCCTCTCTTTTCCAAACCTGTCACAAATCAATCTAGCCCACACGGCATCTCAGGCACAGACAGACAGACAGACAGACACAGACGTCTCAACTGCGACACAATTTGTCATCAGACACCATGCCGGCAAGCCCGAAAACGCCTCAGAGGAAACAACAGATGGGCTCTGGACCCGCGAGTCCGATCAGCCCGAGCCCGAGCCCTCGACCAAGTCCTTTACTTGCTAGCCCAGGGTCTTTCCTCAAACGAGCAGTTAGCGCGGGATGGAGACGGCGGCAAGATCCTCTCGAGCACCCTCTGCCACCTGGATCAGTGTCATCTTCCGACTTTGACACAACCCCTACATCGCCGCGTAGCCCCAATGTGGCAAGTCGAAGGCCTTCACGTGGTGGACCGAGCAGCAGCCGTTTCGGCAGCCCGGCTACAAGTCCGCTCAACAGCCCTTCTTCTATCAGCTTTCCTAGAAGCGTCAGTAGCTCGACTTTCCTCCCTAACGCCTCGGAGCCTGACTTTGAGATGGTCACCCAAACCGGCTACCAGCACCGGCCGTCTCCTCGAGTTCCTTCCGAGAGATCGCCCAGCATCCCCACCGACTCGCCCAAAATGCATCAGACCGAGTCCTCGACATCGCTACTTTCGTTCCAGCCTGAAGTTCTGAGTGTGAAGGCTTTGGGCTCGACCAGTCCGCAAGTCCATGAGCGCCCGGATCAATCGCCTCTTTCTGGTGACGGCTCCGCTCCAACTGTGCCCGCCATGGCCCCCAAAAGACGAGAGTCCTTGCGACGACGATCATCAGTGAAACAGCACCAGGGACTGGGAATCGACAACTTCCCCGCCACCAGTCCGTTGACTGCTAGACGACAGTCTTCTCTCACAGGCTCCTCACGATATGCGACACCTGAGCCCGAAGAGCCGCCTCTCAAACGTACCGACAGCAACTCGTCTATCACCGAGGAGATCATGACCGTGTCGCCAGTGTCCCCGGTTCTACAGACGCCTCCCCTCAGCATCACCCCGAAACGACAACCGTCTGTAGATGGTCACCTCAACCGGGCTCACAGCGTTGCTGCCAGCCTGAGCAGCAGAGAAGGATCAGTGGATCCTCTATCGCCAGTGGTGCCACCAAGAGGTGGCGGCATTCGACGACATTCAAGTCTAAAAGACTTCGGTGAGTATGGAAACAGAAGGAGGAAAGGAGGAGCGACGGAAAGATTGACCGGTTCGAACACGAGTATTGCATCTATTATGTGGAGCTGTCATGTGTGCCTGTATCAGGATATGTGTGGTCACCCATCGGCGTCAAGCTGATGCTTAGTCATACGTGTCTTAGGCGCCCTAAGACTTCTCTCGGTCTCTGTCGTGCATGCATTACAGGCCCAATCGGGTTGCATGTATGGTTTTGGTTATGCCGTTGAGGTCCGTAAAGTTCTGACGGATATTTTTAATAATACGTGCGACACACGCATGAATTATTACGTCCAATTATTACCAACAATCTCCAAGAACCAACGCGTTGTTAGTTCTGGGATTTTGGGGTGAAAATGGGCGTCTTTTTCGGGAGCTAAAGGCCGCTCGGTCCCACGTTTCCTATGGAGGCGCCTGTCAGGCCGACGCTACTTCACGGATTTCCACAAGCAGCCAAAGGGCCCGCGTGCAGCCACGCTAAGAGCACTGTAGCGCTGTCAAGCAGGGTGAGTGGCAGACAGCCCGCAGCTGCAGGATTAGACATTACTCGTGTCCCAACTATTGACAGAATCTTTTTATTGCATGGGTGGAAGGGCCATGTGACGGTGAGGACATGCCACACGTACAAGGTGAAGGGAGATTGCCGCAGATACGGTTTTGTGGCCGTTTCATGTGGCAGCTATCGTGCCTCAGACTTTCAAAGTCTTTCGAGAGTCTTCTCACCTTGTCCGATGGATCTCCCCGCACAGTGAAACAATAAGTTTTACAAGGCAGAGGGAAAAGCGCACTAAGGATATTGGTAGCCTTTTTTTCACATCAGTGTGTGTGGGAGACTTTGGGTTTTGGTCATGCGTCTAAATGGGGACAGAGAACAAAAGCGACGAAATTAGACTACAGACCTAAAACCCAGTGGTCCCTCACCAACTGACTAGGGTGTCCTTGTCTGTGGCTAAAAAATAAGAGCTGCTGCACACCTTCTGCCAACCACGCAACCTCCGACGCTCCACTCCGGCTGCCAGCCTGTCGATTTCTCTTCTCAACTAACCACTCTTTTGTGTTTGCGGTCTGTCCTTCAGTCCGCAAGCGTTTATCTTTTCTTCTGTGCAGACAAATCGCCGCTCCACACCCCCAGCGTTTTTACCTCTGAAACATCCCCGCTATCGATAAACCGACAGACCAATTTGCGAAGGTCAGCCTCAGCGTACTCACACAAATCCGTCACCAGCAACGACCAAGGCTATTTTGCTCCTAGAGGCGACGCTTCCTCCAAACCTGGCACCCCAACTTCTCCCGGAACCCCTCTCAATTACAGCCAAGAAATGATGTCGAAACGAACGCCGGTCTCGACTCAGACACAAAGGTACGACTCTCTTATCCCTCCAGTAGATGCGGTTTCCACTACTGCACCGGCCACACCCAACCCTGACGCTATGGACGGTTGGTCTCCTATGAAAACACAGCCAGACGTGTCCATTGCGAGAGCCTCATCTCAACAATCCATGAGTGCACCACCGACCGCTCGCGCCACCAAGCCCTCGCTGTCTGTGGCTTCACAGCGAGCCTCCCAGTCCATCCCGGGCCCACCCATGGTGTCAATGTGGCTAGACGACAACAGTGATGAGGAGAGCAAGCCCGAGTCCAGATGGAGGGGTCTGCGACGCTCGTCAAAGACCAACTCCACCATTTCGACAAACCTGCCAGGCAACTCGAGCGCCCATGGTATCTCCCATTCTGCATCTTTCTCTTTGTTGCCACTGCACGAGTCTGCCAAATCGGACTCCTTGCGCTCGTCCTCATCGTCCAACTACAATGAGTCTCACTCACACCGGAACAGTGACCGACAGTCGAGTAGCGACAAGAGCTTTGGTGCCGATACCGAGCACTCCTCTGTGTCATCTCCTGTGCCTTCCATGGGAGCGTCATACAACCAGAAGCAGAGCTCGCATACCCCGAAGCAGACCTCACACACCCCGAAGCAGACCTCGAGCACCCCCAAGTCTAGCACAACGTCGCCGTCTCGACTCAGGTCGCCTCTTCGACGCTCAGAGAGTGGCTCAAAGTGGGGCGTCAACAGCATCTTTTCCCGATCTCCTCGGCACAAGAAGTCCTCGTCCATCTCCTCTCAATCGGATCTCACCACCTCAATCTCTCGTCCTTACGACTTTCAGCATCTGAAACACATGGGCATGGACGCCAGCTCAGAAGATATGGCTGGTCTCGTTTCAGGGCACAACTCTGCCAGCCCGGATCTTCCACTGCATTCGCCCTTGCAACGAAACAAATCCACCTCGTCTGCACACAATGCTCTGAAGAACGGTCTGCAGTCGATCAAGGATAGAGCCCTTGGCCACAGCCCTTCCAAGAGTCTGTCCGGCGAGTCTTTCGACAGTTCTTTCGGGGGACCCATTTCCAAGACCCTCTCCAACGCCACAGGCTACTCTGTGAACACTGCACACAGTCGGACGATGCTTGCTGAGCCTGGAGTCACCCTGAACACCTCGAAGCCGGTGCGACCTCGTCGTCCCCACGATCTCACGCTTCCACCAGGTCTCGGTGGCAACGAGGAAGAAGGACACAGTGGAGCATCCAACGGACAATCCCGGCGACTGTCCAACTCGTCGTCCAACTACTCAAGCAACTCCACCGTGGGCAGCACAGCCAAGTCCCAGCTTGGTGTCACCGCCTCCACCACTCCTAGCATGTCCCCCGATGGCCGAGATGCTCGGTTTTCCTCAGTTCAGAGCGAACATGCGGCGCGGGTCGCCAATCTCCTGAAGGACAACGGCAGCAGAGCCTCTCCCGCCAACTCCCCCAATCCCAACCTCAATGCATTCCCAGCACCCAACTTGGCTGCCAATCACCGACATTCTTGGCGGTTCTCCGATGCGGATCTGGATATTGAGGAGGAGGAAGAGATGGACGAAGAGTATGGGTCCACCGCGTCTCCCAGCGCATCTCCCCGAATCCCTCAGCGGTCTGACCGACGACGTGGTTCCACCTCATACGACGTCAACGGATTCAGCCAGGCCCCAGCTTCAGTCTCACAGACCATGTTCAACTCTCCAAGATTGTCCCAGCAGTTTGAGTCCTCTCCCCAGACACTGCAAACTCCTCAAACTCCCTCATCCTCGTCGTCTTCGAATGCAGGTTTCCGACGAAAGAACCACGGGCTCGGGCTTATCAAGAACCAGCCTTCCTCCGACTCCATTGGATCGTCGTGGACGTCTCCGGGCTCAGACTTTGTCGAGCAGCACAACTGGTTGTGCCAGACCGCCCCACAGTCAGATCTTGAGAGCGCGGCCTCCACACCCAATGCATCGCAGACTACTTTCCGAAAATCTGCCTTGCTGCCCTCTCCCCTGCTGCCTCAACAGCAGCAGCAACAGCTCCAGCAGGGCCAGGGCCAGGGTCAGCAGCCCCAGCTGCAACAGCCCCAGCAGCAGCAGCCTTACATCACAAACGGCCGACATCTTTCTACTTCATCGCTGCTTTCTCACGGAGCGATCTTGGAGGATCTTGCTGAGGAAAACCCTGCACACCGACATCCAGTTGCCTACGAGCAGACTCAGACTTGGCTGTAGGCCTCGACACATGTACGATACAATAATGCATTTTAATTAACACTTGTTTTATGGCTTGTTTCAGTTGGCCACTTGTAGCACTGTAGACCTTCCTTAGCTCACTGCGGTTACGTGTACACCTCGTCTTGGGTTGGTTATGGGTCTAAACCAAAAGATGAGGATCATACGGTTGTTGTAGACTTACCCCGAATGACTTGTAGCCACGTATCGTCTGTACACGAGTACATACCGAAGTTGCAACGAAAACGTGACGCTCATTCCCCTGAGTTCCCCCTGACGTTTCCCTTCTTTGTATCATGCTCCACTAAAACCGAGGCTAGAGCATGTTTGGTGACTACTGTGCTCCTCCGAGGTCAAATTATGGGCCGATAAGCACGCTACGGGTATGGGTACGAGCCTTCCGTAAACAAACGTGTTTTAAGGCTGGTAGTATTATGGAGAAGGCGACTTGGCCCGGTGCCAGACGGTGGGATGGTGCAGATATTCTTGATATCGTGGACGCATGCTCGTGTGGTTTAAACAACCGAAAAGATGGGCTTTAGCGTGCATTTTACCATCTGCAACTGAACGATACAGCGCTGCTCGAGAGTTAGCGCCGAATATTATTAAAAAAGCGCGCCTGTGTCTACGGGCCGCATCAACCGACGGGAACACACGAACACAAGAGATTGAACTTATATTATCCCTTCCCTTAGCCCAGTTTCTCATTGTCGGGTTTCAATAGCGAGGTCATTTGAAGATCTAACCATGCCACAATCTACTGCCACTGGCTGCCCAGGCCAATAAGATTGGACACGTGCTAGACAAATTGAGCCGAGACATTCGACTCTAGACTTCGATCACCGCGAAATTGCGGAAGTCTTTTCGTAGTCTCAGTCTCATTTTTCACCCGGTCTATGTATGCTCGCATCCGTATGTACAATGTCACCTCCACCTAAACTTGGTGCATACAGCACACAGCTCCCAGAAAGCCAAATCATTAATCTCACTTTGGAGTATCAGAAGAACGCGGTAAAGACACAGAACATGGCGGACCGACTGACCCAGCTACAGACATGCGTGGACCAAATGCTGACCCAGTATTTCTCAGCGCTAACACACATCAACGTCAACCATGGGTTCAAGTCGCTAGCGGGGGAGGAGTTGGTCAAGGACGAGACGGTGCCTGTGGTCACGGACGAAGAACGTGAGAGAACGCTGGAGGAGCTGGCGAAGGATCTTGTGGTCAAGTCGCAACAGATTGACTACCTCATTGATTCGTTGCCAGGTATCGGATCTTCGGAGGAGCATCAGATGCAGCAGATCGAGAAGCTGCAGAAGGAGTTGGAGCACTACGACCAGGTCACAGAGGACGTCATCAAGGAAAAGGACGAGCTGTTGGAACACTGCGACGAGCTCATTTTGAAGCTCGCACAGCGAAAGGCCCAGATCGATGTGGAAAGCATGTAAGGATGGACACCATGAGCCTACCAGGGGTGGCAGAAAAGAGGTGACGGGAAGGCTGCGCCTGCTCGTATACTACGGTGTGGAATTTGTACCACTCGGGGCCAGAGACACCCCGGACATGTCGTGGAGCTGGTGATCTCCTTAAACAGCGACGTCTATATCTCATGAAGTGCATCAAGTTTCAGTATAATGTATTATAAATATTCATGAAGCTGCTACAGCGGCAACCTCGGTTTTTGTAGTAGGGATAGCAGCCGCCTCCTCGTTTGAAGAGACGTTCTCCGCACTATCTCCCTTTGCTGCGGGCTTGATCTTGAACTCCAAAGCCGCCAGCCTGCTTTTGACATTTGCTAGCTCGCCCATCCTTTCCACGGCCTTCTGGAAGTGACCCTGAGCCGTACGAAGCGTGAACGGCGGCATGAGCCCAAACATCCGGATGGGGTCTGTTTTCGCACCCTTCTCTTCCTTCTTGCTGTGTATCGTGAAAACGTCATGTGCGTGTGACACTGTGATCTGGGCACTCTGGGGCCGCTCGTCATAGCTGAACCTGGAAATTCGCGAATTGAACGTGGAGGCGGCCATGAAATTGTCGTAGTTGGTCTTTGCAACATCCAAGTGGCCCAGCTTGAGCTCCTCGCACATGTCCCTGGTCAGATGTTCGTACTCGTCCACCAGCTGGAGCAACGCCACAAACAGATCATCGTTGCTGGAGCTCCCCTCATCTTCCTCGCGGGCTGAGCTCTCAATCTCCAGCTTGCTGAGTCCTTCCAACAGGCTCGCCAGGTCCCCAGCACCGGTTTTGTCGTCAGTAGTCATGATGATGATGGTGTTACTGTGCGTTAAGTTTCATTGCATGCATCTCACTAAGGCAACGTGTTTTTCACGAGACCATGAATTCTCTAATACTGGCGCTCAAATAATTCATCTAAATCATCTTTCTCTTATTATACTAAACTTTTATATACTGTTTACTCGCCCTTTCGGAACTCCACTTTGCCCTGCTCAGCCATCTTGGCGACCTCCTCGGGGTCAAGAACATTGCCCTCCTCATCCTTGTAAACCACCTTCTGGTTAGGGGGAGCGGCGTGAGGAGAAATGGGAGCCTCGGAAGCCTTCACAGCCTCAGCGGCATCCTCGACGGCCTCGGCGATGGAGGGGTCGAGAACAGAGTCAACGACCTTGTCGTTAACGGGCAGAATGGAAGCCTCGTTGTAAAGGTCAAGGGACTCGTGGAAAGTGTTACAGTCGAAATCCCAGCCAGGAAGCCACTTGCCCTTCTCACAGAGAGACCTGGTCCATGGGTCTCCGTAAATGATGGGAGAGTAATAGACGTAGAAAGCCAGGGCGGCAGCAAAGACACCGACGCTGAGAGCTCCTCCAATGATCTTGTTTCGGACAATTCGGAGAGTGAAGTACTCCCAAGAGCAGACAAAGCCGAGGAAAACAAAGTAGAGAGAGCACAGGTAGTGGTGCAGGAAGAGCTGACGAGCCATGAGGTAAGAGGGGAAGTAGTGCAGAGCCCATCCAAGAAGGAAGGTGGTGAACTGGACATCGTAAGCTCGCAGATCAGGTCGGCCAGCAAAGTCGTCGTATCCTCGCTGGAATCGCAGCAGGTTGACAGCCTTCCACACAAGGAAGATACCGATGGACAGAGTAGTCAGCCACCAGATGGGAGCGTTACCGAGAAGGTAGACCTGTCGGTTGTCCTTAACCCAGAAGTTGATACCTCGCTGGAGGAAGGGCCAGGACTCGGGTCGAGACTCCCAGGTGTGGGGGTCGGTGAGACCCTTGTTAACGGTCCACATGACCTTGTTGAGCTCGAGGAACTTGGACAGGAAAGAGGGGGTTCGGTACGAGGCCCGGTCAGTGGAATCGACGAGAGTGGGGTGAGAGTTGGACTCAATGTACCAGATGGAGTTGGGGATGGTTCCAGACTTGGCGCAAGTAACCTCCTGCTGCTCAAAAGCCCACTTGGGGAGCTTGACGGAGTGAGAGAACAGAGCACAGCCAGTGATGGTGTGGATAAGTCGGAACTTGGTGTCGATGGTTCGAACACGGTCTCGAGCGACACCCTTCTGGGACTTGGGCTTGACAATCTCGACTCGGAAGTTATCGTTGGCATCACCGTCGAAACCGGGGTAACCGTAGGCGGAAATCTCGTTCTGGTAGTCAGCCTCAGACACGGGGGGTCGGAAGTCGTGGGAGTGGATTCGTCGGCCGGTGGCAACGTGCTTAAGTCGGATCACGTCACCGTCCTTGAGGAAGATCTGGTCGCCCTGGAAGTCACCCTCAGTCACAGTGTAGTTCTCGACCAGGAAGTCGTTGTTCTGGTCAGAGTGGGGGTAGAGGGTGACCTGCTGCTGCTTGGAACCAGTCTCGTAGAGAGACTCGTGGGAGTGCAGGTAACCACCCTGGGTGTTGAGGTGTCGCAGGGTGATCTTGGATCCGAGGAGAACATCAGCGGGCTGGTTTCCGACAAGGGTGGAGTGCTGGAGGGTGTTCTGGAACTCGGGGGACATGAAAGAGGCTCCGTCACCAGTGTTCACAAGGCACAGGAAGTGCACGGCGAACATGGCAAGGTAGAAAGCAAAGGGAACACCGATAAGGAAAGCGGCTCTCCAGCCAAAGTGCTGGGTGAAAGCGGTGGGTGTGACACTGAGATCACCAAGAGTCCACCACAGGTGCCACAGAGTCATGAGACCCATCCAGGCGATGGTGAAGAGACCGTACCACTTGACAGAGGTAGTAGCACCGAGAGCCAGTCCGGAGAGGAACAGGTATCGGTACCAGGCGCCAGTGAAGGGAGTCTCGAGCTCAAACTTCTTGAAGAAGTACACGGTGAGGGCCAGGAAGAAGACGAGGGGCGAATCGAGCAGAATGTATCGCGACTCGGTGACAAGAGAGTTCTCAATGGCAAGCAGAGTAGCACCAAAGAAGCAAGTAGCGGTTCTGCAGCCGGAGGCCTTGAGGGTCAGGTATGCGAGAGCCACGGTAGCAACACCGAGGACAGCGGGGTAGGATCGCATGGCGACGTAGGGAACGTTGGAGGTCAGGTAGTCGAGACCAATGGAGGTGAACTCGAACTCGCCGTCGTAGCCAGCCAGCCAGCCGACAGCAGCAAAGAGCATCTTAGCGAGAGGAGGGTGGACATCCATGAAGAACCGTCCAATGACGTACTTTCGGGCAAAGCCACCAAAGTGGACCTCGTCGAAGACCACACTGGAGGGCTGCCAGATGTTTCGGAATCGGGTGTAACCAGCCAGGAAAGACACCACGAAGATGAGCACCCGATCCTTGGGGGTCAGAGCGCGTTCCTCAGCGAGGTTCTTGTATCCGGGGGCCGGAGTGACCTCAGGAGCCATCTCCTCGAGAGCCGACTTGGCGTACACGGCTTTTACCGTCTGCTTTTCACCTTTGGACATTGTCGCGAGAAGTGTCGTAGTAGACGTGTGAGGATGGGTTCGTTAGCTACGTGTGTGCTTAAAGGACACTCTGTGAAACTTACGTGGCATAGAGTTTCAGAAGTGAAGCGAGGAGCAGTACGTGCGGAGCCTGGAACGCGACATGGGCATAGCTTGAGAATGACAACAGAGACAGCCTGAGAAGGATCCCAGACGCCATTTTGCAATAATCAATTGCGACGACCAGCACCCGTACGGGGAGCTTCTTTTTGATCTCAATAAGCACTTGTTTGGTTACTGAACCAATGCTGTGATGGTTTGCACTAACTGATTTGGCCCTGCACTCTGCACCGTCAAGAACCCAATTTGCCTCTCCACACTGCCAAATTTCGACCCGAAACTTGGTTTCGTGTCGTGAAAATTGAAACAGCCAGGGGAAGATAGAAATGCCGAGGGCATCCGAGACACGACACAGCATTGGGTTGCAGTGTTGGATACCGACAAGTCTGCTCTACAAAATGTCACGTGTTTGGAAAAATTCTCGACACCAAGGAAATGAATCGCCCCTCACTAAGCCCCACCTGATTGCTTGCCCTTCAAACGCCAAACCAGACATGGTCACTCCATCGAGTGAGCTTAAATTCTTTCTGCTGCCGAAAGCGTGTTGTTGGATTGACTCGGTGGTGGATATTCCCAAAATAGTCGTCATAGAATATAATACCATGTAACACTGGTTTGTTGTACTTGCAGAAATAGTCCATAAATATATGGCCAGTGAACACGCCAGATGCTGCTCAGCGACTTGCTACAATTCACCAGTGAAAAAAGCCTTGTGACGTGGCGTGTCTTTGTGTCTTGTCATGCAGCTCACGTCGAATAGTCGAAATATATGATTATCGTGTTCTTAATCATGCAGGTGATTTTGTCCAAGTGCATTTGGTGATGATGTTATCACCAAGATTGTTGCAGCACCGAGCCATTTCAAAGTGAAGTGGCCGGCCCCTTGTGAATCAATAACTGGCACTGATGTCCCAGTATCTCAGAAGTACGGTGCCCTCACAATGAAGCGTCTAATAACTTGAGCTTTGAAAATATCAATGTTAGTCTATATACAAATGCAAAATGAATGATGCCTTGTGGCTTAATGCGACACGGGTTCGTGTCGCGATAAAAATGGTGACGATTTCAAAAGTCACAGATATTGGATAATTTCTCGATGTCAGATGATGGCGTTGAAACACGTGGCTCCTAAATGATCCACATGCCTCCACCATTTGCATCTGTGTCGTCCAAGATACTGGCCAGTTCCGACACCGCTTCGTCCTTGGCGTCCCAGCTCATCTTTGACGATACTCTGACCACTCTCAGCTTGGGAATTTTGTCCTCCAAGATGGCTAGAGTGACGTCATCGGCTCTCAGTTTGTGGGCTTGACCTAGACCGCCACTCGAGTCGATGTCGAGAATCTCAAGGGGATGGCTCTTGAAGTGACCATCTACCGTTTTGAACATGCCGTCGTCGAATATGTGTTTGGTCAGGTAGTCTACCGAAACAGAAAGGTGTCGAAGATTAGGGCAGTGCCGCAAAACCTGATCGAGAGCATCTGGCCGTAGGCCTGGCATGGGGTAAACCACCTCGAGGTATTTCAGATTGGGACCAAGGTATTGGCACAAGTGGTGAAATGAGGTGACGGTGATGAAGGGGCAGTGCCGTAGCGACAAATGCGTGATGGTGTTGGCAAATCGGGTTTCTCTGATAAAGTCGTCCGAAATTCCTCCAGAAAGTCCCAGTCTCCAGAGTTTTGGGGGCCAGACATTATCGTACTGCTCGCAGAATAACGATGATCGAGGGAAGAAGAGCTGCTCAAGCTCAGGAGATTGCCGCAGAGCTAGAAATAACAACCGTAGATCAACGACTTCGCTAACCAGAGACAAGTCGAGGCAGCGCAGCTGTCTGCAATGGCGCAAGGAGACCATGGGGGCGTATCCAAAGGCTGTTTGAGGGGCAACAAATAGTTCCAAGTTCGCTGAGCATCGTTTCAGCACCTTTGCAGTGTATGAGTTCTTTCCCGACTGGATAATTGAGTCCAGCCGCAGCTCTCTCACATATGTTCCTAGGTAGTCGTTTGAGGAAACGGCATCAACGAACCCTTTGAAGTTGAGTGGGCCCAGATCTGGAGATTTGTACAGGAACGGTAAGCCACATCGATACCAGGTCTTACTCACTAGCAATAGGTCAAGAGTGATAGGATCATCCAATAGTGTGAAGATTGTGTCGACGATTTCTGGGGGGAGAAACACAGAGTCAGCGGTAGCCACTAACGTTTCCTGCGACTTTGAGTCCTCCCCGATTTCATCTATCTCGTCTGTGGGTCGAATAATGAGCGCATCGAGAGCGGCCGCTAGCGTGTCGATTTTCTCAAACCCACTGTCGTGGAGGGGCTCGGCGATCGCCTTGTCCGCGGTGCCAACCACCCTTCTGTACAGGGGGCGGTTCTTCTTGGGTCGGTGTTTGTTAGCTATTGTTGCAAGCCCGGTGGCAAAAAGATGATACACAGGAAGGGTTTACATGCTAGAGGTGGTGTTGCAATATAGCATCTCAGAGTGCATGCAAGCCCCGCAGCCTCTAGCTTCAAGATTTATGCAGGTGAGTCTGGGCTTGCCAGTTCGAGTCTTTGAAGGGCATTCGAACATCGACATTTCGATGATGGGAGTCCGTCGCCCAAATCTCGACCAAACGACAGTAAATGGCACTCCACAAACGAGCACATCAGCTCGCGGAAACGGCATGACATATAGCAGGTGACCTCAACTAGAGACAAGGAGAGCGGACTTCTGAGGGGCAAATACAGAGTTTAGGGTCTTGGGCGCCATCAAACGAGGCGTGGGGAATCGTTGGACCTATTGCACAAGCGGGCAAATATGGGTAGTGGTTCGAGAGGGTCTTCTGAAGGCACCATCATAGGTCCTTCACACCGATGTCTACGAATCAGACATTGTTTGGAAACCGCGGCGTTCGTGGGCAGCACAGGGAAGAACAAACACGTGATGTCACGCATCTGCAGTGGCAATACTGGGGAGTGTTGATGGCTCTTACCGTTGTGACGCACAGTGGAATTGTTCCAGGATATTCCGAACGAGTCTCATGCGGCGACTCAACCAGCTTCAGAAAATAGGTTCATGACGGGTCAGGACCGCTCAAGTCTTATACTGGGTTAGGGTTGAGACTGAATCGGGTAAATTTCACATAATAGTGTGAGACCAAAGTTACACGTACAGACGCTGGCTTTGGTAGCTGCACGCGCGTTGTGAACTACAGCAGTTGAGGGCGGAATTTTCCACAGGATCAATACTGCTGGGCGTGGAAGTTCAAATCACACCAAATACCGGTATCATTGACTAGTACAGACGAGTTTTGAGGACATCAGCGAAAAATAAGCTTCCAACGTGGGCTAAGGTTTCGACAACACATCACCACCGCGAAACTGCACACCAGCCCCTTCCGTACACCAAAACACCCCAACACATACAAAAAATGTCTACCAAGGCTCTTATTCTCGTTGGAGGCGGCACTCGAGGCACTCGATTCCGACCTCTGTCTCTCGACACCCCCAAGGTTCTCTTCCCCGTTGGAGGCAAGCCCATCCTCAGCCATGCAGTCGACGCTGTGGCTTCCCTCAAGGACGTGAAGGAGGTTCTTCTCGTTGGATTCTACGAGGACTCTGTTTTCTCCCAGTTCATTGCTGACACCAACAAGCAGTACCCCAACCTCAGCATCAAGTACCTCCGAGAGTACAAGGCTATGGGCACTGCCGGTGGTCTCTACCACTTCCGAGATGTTATTCTCAAGGGTAACCCCTCTCGATTCTTCGTCATCCACGCCGATGTCTGCTGCTCTTTCCCTCTCAAGGAGATTGAGGAGTTCTACGAGGAGAAGAAGGCCAAGTACGTCATTCTCGGCACCACTGTCCCTGCCGCTGTCGCCAACAACTTTGGTGCCATTGTCACCGACCCCGAGACCCAGCGAGTCATCCATTACGTTGAGAAGCCCGAGTCTCACATTTCCAACCTGATCAACGCCGGTGTGTACCTTTTCGACCAGACCATCTTCGACACCATTGCTGCTGCCAAGAAGGTCCGAGAGGAGAAGGCCCAGGACCCCTCTTTTGTTGGTGAGGGTGACGAGGACCACCTCCGACTCGAGCAGGACATTCTCGTCCAGCTCCCCGCCACTGATGCTTTCTACGTCTACGAGACCAAGGACTTCTGGCGACAGATCAAGACCGCCGGCTCTGCCGTTCCTGCCAACGCCCTCTACCTGCAGCAGGCTTTCCAGGCCGACCCCAAGCAGCACGGTCTCCAGGCTCCTTCTGCCAACATTGTGCCCCCCGTCTACATTGACCCCTCTGCCAAGGTCGATTCCACTGCCAAGCTCGGCCCCAACGTGTCCATTGGTCCCCACGCTGTGATCGCCGCTGGTGCTCGAATCAAGGACTCCATTGTCCTCGAGGACGTTGAGGTCAAGCATGATGCCGCCGTTTTCCACTCCATCCTTGGCCGAGGATGCAAGATTGGATCTTGGGCTCGAATCGAGGGCTCCGCTGTTGCCCCCAACGACCACTCCGAGACCCTCGTCAAGGACGGTGCCAAGATCCAGTCTGTGACTATTCTCTCTTCTGACGTCAACGTCTCCGAGGAGGTGCATGTTCAGAACACCATTGTTCTTCCCCACAAGGATATCAAGAACGATGTTGTGAATGAGGTTATTATGTAAGAGACGAGTATCGGTGTAGTAATAAACAATAATATAACGTATCAGTGCAACAGTAGGGAGTAGTGTAAGTGTCCGACACGTGAATTGCTCAGGCAAGATGGGGGATCAATAAGGAGGAGATCCACAGCAGAAGGCACACCACAAAAGCGCTTCAAAGACATACCCGGAACCTTAACTTACTCATTCAAGTGGAAATCCACTTGTTTGACACAAGGATCAGTCGTCAGTTAAACGGCCATCACAAGGCATCGAGAGAACCGCGACGAGCTGAGAGTCTCCAATAGTTCAAAACCACTGCTTATGCGTTTGAGTGCCCTGCATCCATCTGCTTGGCTGACATGCCGTACCTGATGAACCACTATTACAAGTAGTGTCTCACCAGCAAAAGGAACTACTGGAAGCAGCCGCACATCCTGTGTTTCATCCGTGTTAAGCATTGAAAAATGCCCTTGTAGCATTTCGAATACTCTCTTGAGCGTCCTACGGCGGCGCATTCGAAGCAAGTATTATATGAAGTAGAATGTCGGAGTCACTAAGTCAAACCTGGTTCATGGGAGAGAACCACGCTCCGGCTTATTTGGAATCCTGAAATCTGCTCTGCTCCAACATTTACAAGACAGCTCTCGCCGTAAAGTAAACCCTACTATACCGAAGCTGCAGCGAGTGCGTGCCCCAGTTACAATGACCATATATTACGGCCACGTGAGGGAGGAGGTGGTGAGGTTAAAATCTCTGCGCACTGGAAGATTTTATACCTCGCAGCTGGTCACGTGAATCCAGCCCAACCTTAACTGCTTAACCCCGTACTGGCCACAAATTGTTGCAGTATTGGTGGCACACGACTAAAACAATTCCGCCCGGAGTTTTTAGCCAACATGCTAGGATGTTCCTGTGAAGTTCAATTACTCTTTTTCCTTCATTTGCTTATATCATTGGAACCCACGGAGGTATTTCGGTCCTGCACCAATAGCAACTCCACGTTGTCTCTGTGGTAAAATACGGAGAAGGTGATTAGTGACACTGAACTCGCAAAAGTTCACCAAGAAGCACCGGTTCAAACAGCGCAAGCTTCACAGAGATGACTGTGTATTATTGGCCCAACATCTTGCACGGTCACGCCCCCGTAACGTCTGCAAGTTCAACGGGGCCGGTTATCGCCACAAGCACGTGACCTTAAATAGAGTTGTCCCAACCTACCTGTAGTGAAAATTCCTTGATAATTACTCACAACCAAACTACACGACACAAAAATGGCTGATCACGGAAGAGACCCCTGTCCTATTGTTATCATCAACGATTTCGGTGGTGCCTTCGCCATGGGTGTGAGTATCTGGAATTTCGAACCGCTAGCGTGGCGGCTCAAACGCCAAAATTCTACAACGTTCCATCACTAACAACAGATCGTCGGAGGTACTATCTGGCACGGTATCAAGGGTTTCCGAAACTCCCCTCTCGGTGAGCGACGAGCTGGAGCCCTTTCTGCCATTCGAATGCGAGCCCCCGTCGTTGGAGGTAACTTCGGAACCTGGGGTGGTGTTTTCTCCACCATGGACTGTACCGTCAAGGCTATTCGACGAAAGGAGGACCCCTTCAACTCTATCATTGCTGGTTTCATGACTGGTGGTGCTCTTGCCTTCCGAGGTGGATGGAGATACGCCCGAAACGGTGCCATTTCTTGTGGTCTGCTGCTTGCCGTTATCGAGGGTGTTGGTATTGCTGTCCAGCGATACTTCGCCGCCGCCCAGCCTCCTCCTATGCAGGCTCCCATGGCTGCCTAAGTTGGCTGAATCAATCGCTACTCGCGGTGTTGCCTGGAGTGTCTCTCACTGCTCCAGCATGCGTTCAGTGGGTTCTTTCACACCCACATATTTATGACAGAAGATGATTGTATATGTACATAGCAATGAAAACAAACGAATTGTATAATCCCCATGTGCTGTAACATTGTACACAATGTCATTGAACTGTAGCCATTTCTGATGCCTGAGCTCATCCTTAACGGCGGTAATCAAACTGTGAGCGCGGATGCCATGAGCTTGCACCTATGGGCCGTGGCAATGACATGTTGTGAGCAAACATGACGCCCTGTGTGTTTCGATGAATGAGTAGGTAGTTCCTGTACGTATTAAACCACTTGCTCAAGTTTACATCAAGGCGTTCACAGGGGTGAATGCTGGCAATCGCGAGGAAGCAGCACTTACCAACTCGTGCCCACATTTGCCACAGGCAACAATGTAACAGCACGCATTTGGAGGACGGATCACTAGGTGGTCAATTACGATGCGAACACACACGAAAAGAACGGATGATTTCTCAAAACTGTTCTTCACTGGTTGCCACTTTTTTCAGGCAGCCTTACAGAAGGAACGCCAGCTCTGCTCATCTCGAATCCACCTTCGCGAAGGAGCTACACGCAAGTGATAAACAAAGCTCCCACTACCGGTACTTGTAGATCCGTACCAAGTCGAGAGCCTGGGCAAGTACAGATCGAGCTTAGCATCGACGTTCTCGAAGTGCTGGCGGCTACTACTGGTGCGGCTTGTACACACATGTCGCCCATGGGGTGGGATCACGGCAAGGTGGTTTCTGACTGAGCCTCGACACCATCATTACAGTATAAGTACCGGCAGAAAACAACTGTTTTCAGTCTTTCGTTTTCAGTCTTTCGTTCTATTACCGCTCGTTATTGCGGTAGGCCTTCGCCTCACACACATAGGTTTCGCGTTCTGACGATGTACACACCTTTAGAATAGCGATGGAAAAGATAAAGGGGTCATAACTTTCCGCCTGTTGACGTCTCTGATGTGTATGCAGAGTAATGGCAAGCTTGGACACGAAGTCTCGTGCCAAGTCCGAAAGGGGTAATCATACTGTGCTTTATGACGGCCTGGGGCTGTTGCATTAGCACATACAGGATGTCCGAGGTGCTCCGGCATCGGGGATGGCTAATGTCGAAAGCAAGGAAGGCGATCAGGGGGACAGAACATAAAAACGAACTCTCACGAAACCACACTCTCAGTGGTTAGGTGATTTGGGGTGCGCGTTCGTATATCAGATTTTGCTAAAAGTGCGCGCACTACAAAGATTCCCCAAGATTTCGATCAAATATTCACAACCCCTAATACCCGTACCCCTTACAAGCAACTGCAAGTGTTGTAGGCCACAACTTGCCAAGACCGTTGCACCCCCAGGTCAAGGAGCCTACAGTAGTTGCATTTGTGCACATTCTCCGGGGTCTCTTTGCTCGAAATCCCGAAGGGTATTGATTCATCTGATAAAAAATTGGAGCGTGACGTCAAAATAAGATTAAGCTTTAAGATGTTATGTAGTGCGTGTGACGTTTGCCGACTCGGTGGTATTGAGTGATCGGGGAGATCGGAGCTGACGCTATTGGGGTATCCACAGGGCCTACATAAAGCCCTCTTGTTGGCGAAGAAACAAATCATTAGTCATCGTAACTGGCCATCGAAGCCCTACTCATACCTCCACCTCGCCTGGGCGTCCCAACAAGTGAACGCTCAACAGGGTTCCGAGAGACGTGCATGCAGTAGAATTAGCAGTATGTACCACAGCTCCCCCAACCAAATGCAGAGGTACCAAGAGTCTTCAGTAAGACTCTTTTTGCATTATTCACGTTACAAGAGCCAGCACGGGTGATCTGTGGCTTGAGACTTACGCGTCTAATCGGTAATGGCCATTCCATGTGATGGGAAGAAGGAGAGGAGGCTTGAAAACTGAAAGAGCGGTGTCACACAGCCCATGGAATGAATAGTGGCTTGGCAGGTAATAGCCGATACACGACGTGAGTTCGGCAGACTCAGAGTTACACGTCCTCGGCCCGTATTTAAGCGCTAGGAAATGTGACTCTTTGGCTTGAGGCACTATTATCTGATGGAGATGCATAAGGTTTGGTGACGCAATTTCTTTGTCTGGTTGCATCTGATAACTTTTCATGTGGTTGCAGACCCACAAACACAGCAAGAAGTGCACGTTGTACATGAATGTACATGCGGAGAGTGAGAGCACCTCGGAGCTACTTTTATACGGTTCTTATATAAGTAGCAGGTCCTTCCCACGCGTTAGTTGCCATAATCGATAGCTAGCAGCCCAACGACTTCCTCCTGGCTGATCTCTGAAACTGATGGTGGCAATACGAGCGGCAGAGAAGCACGGCAGCATGAGCTGTTTGGACTGCCCTGCTTTCGGTTACTCTCACTGCCCAGTCGAGCCCCGAGATATAGAGGACCTGTGCTGCAAGCGCAATCACGCAATTAACTTCGGCAAACACAACACCAATGCGGCGCGTGGAGTGGTTCGAAATCGCTCCCAAACTTCCCACAACGCACTACAAGGGATTATTACTCCGCCAGAGGAAACCGACATCAACCCAGACTACTTTGCAAAGCCCACATTCATGCCCTCTACTCTCGACTCTTTACCATTCGAGATCAGAGAACAGATAGCATGGGACTGCTCGCAACGGGACGCTGTGAGGCTGTGCTCCACTAGCACCAGTCTGATGCACTCAACACTCCCTCGGCTCTACAGCCACATCGTTTTCGACAATTCCCCTGAAGGCAACGGCCTGCTCAGCAAGATCACGACGATCGGAGGCATGCGCGAGTGCTTGCGAAGCCTCCAAGACCCCAACAAGGCTGAGATGGTCAAAAAGCTGGAAATCCGGCGTGTCGATATCCCCGACTTTGACATCATATCTGCGGCGAAGGTCTTTCTTCCATCTATGGATCGACTGGAGAAGCTGGTTTGGACTTTCACCTCCAGCAGCAACAAGCTGCTCGACCTGCTGACCAACAAGGCTGCCTTGAAGCATCTGCAAGTTTCTGCGGTGGACAGCTTGAGCCCCGAGTTCAAGAACTTGCGGACTCTTGAGACCAGCGAGATCGCTAATATTCCTTCTTCCAATCAGCTCAGATCCCTTTCTCTGCGCATGTGCAGGGGACTGACGCCTCTGGACGGAATGACCTTGAGGAACCTGCGGAAACTGAACATCACCCGAGTTCCTGGACGCATTGACGGGTTTGTGGCTGTTGAGGCGATCATGCTTTCGCGTGCCATCGATACGTCGCAGCTCACCCACCTCTCGCTGACTCTGCATGACGATGGTTTCCTGAAGCAGCTGTCCAAATGTTCTTTTGACAGCCTCGATTACTTGAAGCTGGATGTGACGGAAGACACTGACGCAGTGAGCAGTGCATTTCGCCTACAGGAGGAGTCTGGTGGAGCGAACAGTGAAGGCTGCACTTCGGGGGTGGCTACGTTTCTTGCACATGTCAACGCCCTCTCTCTCGACCTAATAATCCACTGGAACTCTTCTGTGATACATCACAGACAATTTTGGCCGATGTACTGTGGAGAGATGGCTGGTGCTCTAAGCAATTCTCAACTTCGCCATTTGCACCTTGAGTGCAAGGAAGATGACAGGGGCACACTCATGATCCCTTACGTGTGCCTCAGCTACATCGTGGCGAACCTCTCGCCTCACCTGGAGGGTCTGGGCATTTCCTACCCTCTTCTCGACACTGATCACAGCTACAACCGATCTTATTCGAACTACGGCAACGGCGAAACGCTGCAAGATCTCTTGAAGTATCTCAATGTGCGGTACTTAGATCTTCTCAACTGCGGACCTCCTCCTCGGGCCTGTTCTCTGGTCGGTGGAGGTGCCGTCGCCATCCCTGGATTCGAGGATGGCCACCACCCTGATGACTACAGTCGGGTCATTCGAGAGATTCTACCCACTATCCCTTCAACTCGGTACGTGGGCATAGGTTCACATGTTTTTGACGTCAGAGATTCGCCTCGATTACCCGTGGTGAGGGACGGACTCAGAGACTGGTTTATGGCTAGGCTCCTGGGGCTTGAGAGCAACCAATGACCTACACCTTGACTCTGATATTAGGAGGCCCACACGACTTGACGACATTTATGACATTTATGACATGGATGACCTCTACAACCTTTACGACCTTTACGACCTTTATGACCTTTATGACCTTTATGACCTTTATGACCTTTATGACCTTTATGACCTTTACGACCTTTTATGACTTTTATGACCTTTACGACCTCACGACCTTCACGACTTCATGACCTTTACGACTTCACGCTTTACGACCTTTACGACTTTACGACCTTTACGACCTTTATGACCCTCACGACCTCCAAACCCACCCCGCCCCTCACGACTTCACGACTTCACGACTCCACGACCTTACGCCTTTACGACCTTCATGACCTTGTGACTCTTGCGACCTTCACCCTTATCATGGTGAAGTCTTTCGACTCACACCGAACAAATGGTGTGGTGACTTGAGATCGCTTCCCCCAAGTATTTGTACATAGCCGAATAATACAACATAATATCACTCACTGTACAGATCATACAGACGAACTGTACCAGCAGCCACTTATATCGTAAGTTGACGACTCGGCAACTGCAAGCTGTCAGAACTGCCGGTGCCATAAGCATCTGCACATGGGGGTGTCCTGTGTGCCAAGAGACATCATGGTTCAAGGGATGTCGGCAATATCCAAAATGCGTTGCTCGACAACAGATTCCAAGCAATGTTTGCGAAAATAATATACAACAGGAATTGCCACCAGACATTCCTTTCAGCTATTCTACGTCCTTCCCGAAACTTAGATATTGATGAGAAATCCAACCGTCGCAGACTCACCGAAGAAGGTGATCGTGATGTCCAGATTAAAGTTGGAGCTGCGCCTCCACACGGCACTTGAATTGGTGACCGCAGCACCATTGGGGCACGATAGAGGGGTGGCGGTAACGCCGAGAACAAGAGAAGCCTCTTATAAGGCGTGTTTTGTATTCCACGATTGAACGTAATGACGCAAATATGCAGCCGCCTCTTGTGGTTTCGCCACTTATAAGGGTTCATGGCTCACATGCCTGCAGTGTACCAGTCCGGGGGCTCTTAAGCATATACAACTTTGATCATCAGAAGCGTGCGTGAGCAGTTGCGCAAGACATTCGACACTCACAGTCCAGGCTTTACTGCTACAAACCACACATCGACAGCCACTACCAGGATCGGTTGACGACGCAGATTAACGACTACACCCACAAAACTAGCATAATCGACTTGCTGTAAAAGACACGGTTTCAACATGGGAAAAGCAGCATCGAAACTGTCCAAGGACGAGCTCACCGAGCTCAAGAAAGCAACCTACTTCGATCGAAAGGAATTGCAGCAATGGTACAAGGGCTTTCTCAAGGACTGCCCCTCCGGCCAACTGAACAAAGAAGAGTTCCAGAAGATCTATCGACAGTTCTTCCCATTTGGCGACCCTTCCATGTTCAGTGAGTACGTCTTCAATGTTTTTGACAAGGACAAGAGCGGAACTGTGGATTACAAGGAGTTCATTTGCGCAATCAGTGTAACCTCGCGTGGAACTCTGGAGGAGAAGCTGGAGTGGGCCTTCCAGCTATACGACATCAACGGCGATGGCAAGATCAGCTACGACGAAATGCTTGCGATTGTTACAGCCATCTACAAGATGGTTGGCTCCATGGTCAAACTGCCCGAGGATGAAAGTACTCCCGAAAAGCGAGTGGACAAGATTTTCCGTCAGATGGACAAGGACCGCAATGGTGAGCTGACTCTCGAAGAGTTCCGAGAGGGATCCAAGGTGGATCCCACCATCGTCAGTGCTCTTAATTTATACGACGGACTTGTCTAAAAGGGGTCCCCGAGCACTGCAGAACACCTCGATATCAAAGTAATGTATTTCCTTCATGGCTACTCGCACACTTCTACTTAAATTGCAACAAAGTAACGGCTCATTTCAAATCGGCTTTTTACTGTATGTCTTGTTAATAGTTAGCTACAGTAGTCTCTATTTACCCAAAACACCGGGGAGGGGCTCGCTGCCAACGCTCATCATGAGCTTGATTCCGAGAGTAATTGTGATCAGAGCGACGACTGCAGTCCAGAAGAATAGCTGGAACTGAACGCTGATGTCCTGCTTCTGGCACAGCTTTCCTCCTCGGCCGGTCTTGCACTTGCATGTGTAGGCAGACTCACCACGGCCCTTGGAGCAAGCGCCTTCGCCCGAGCAGTTATTGGTCTTCTCGTTGCACTCGTCCTCAGAGCCGAATCTGCCATTGCCGATGGCCAGCTTCTTCTTGGGAGCCGCTCTAACGCCACGTTTCTCCTTGCTTGTGAGTCGGAGACAGGAGGGGGCATAGACGACGGTGACGGGGTTCTTGACGTCAGCGTTAGAAATCAGTTCTTCGATGTGGTTTGGTGTAGCAGTCATTAAGAGAGAGGCCTTGGCAGCTCCATGCTTCTGTTCCAGTCGGTCGCTGAGTTTCTGGATGGCGCCCATGTCGATGGCGGACTCGATTGCGTAGAGTGCATCGGAGTTGTCGTTAGCGAGCTCAGAGAACACCACAGTGTTGGAGTCCACAGGGCCCAGTCCCATCTGAGGTAGGGAGAAGAAGAACTGCTCCTTCTCGGCCAACTGGTTGCCGTCGAGACCACCAGACAGACCCAGGGTGTCGGCCAACACGAGGTGAGCCTCAGCTCCATTAATTGACTGCTGGGCGGCACCCGTCTCGGGATATGTAGCAATGTAGCCCATGCATTCGGATGAGGCGATAGCGGTGGCGGACAGCGCCGACAGCAAGGCGAAAAACTTCATGATTGTGGTGTCTGGTTGACTGATGTATTGTCGTCAACGCACACGAAGCATGAACCTCCCTAATAAAGTTTAGTGGGATGATGCACAATGGTAACTGAGGAAGTGACACACAAATATTGTAGGAACAATACTTGCGCGAGGTGATTTCTACAGGAGATGACTACGACGATTTATGGTCCCAAAGTGCCGCAAGACGTTCTTCAGCGGCGCCAGAACAGACACCAACAGGCGACCAAGACCCCTGCAGAAGTCCAGGTAGAGCAGCATCAGTGTGTGGTCGTTGATTCATCAGACGACGATGACTTCGGCCCTACATTAACTAGCAACTCCAACATTAGCGAAGCAGAAGCCCTCAAAAGATTGGAGGAAAGGAGCACAAATCAGACATGGGCGAACATGGATCCTGCCCAAAATCCCAACCGAGATGGCTGGATGCAAAATGTCCCTGCGGAGCTTTCGGGGACGTTTTCAAGCGGGTCAGCACAGGATCGTGCTAAGGAGATGATGGGGCTCAAAAGATAGTTCGCCTTGACACTGGTACAATCGTTAATATATATTTATATACATGCTTTTTCAAACTCGCTCGGCGACCCAGATAGCTCCCCGGCACCCTGCCTTGATGGTCTCCGTGAGTAGCCAGTAGGGTCGGGCTTCATGCGAGTCGTTCTCCACAGCAATCTCAAGATGCTCGAGTTCTTCATCACGGAATTGCTTAACAATGCTTTTCAGAGAGGTGATTTCTTCATCCTTGGACCGCTCTTCCTTTGGAGGGAAATTTTCATGTAGCCATCGCAATTGAGTGTTGTAATGCCCTCCAATGATGGTCTCCACGGCCTCCGTGCAGGCCATTGCTGCTTCCTGGCCGAGAAGGCCCGTGGCACAGCCTAGACCCGTGGCAGCCACCTTCCAAACTGGGGTGAGCAGAGATGGTCGCACTCTGTATTTCTGTTGAAGCTCGTTGAAAGTCCGTCTGTGATGCTGCTCTTGTTCCCACATGTGCTTGATAAGTGGCTCAATCTCAGGCTTGGTTCGACTGAGAACGATGTACTGTCCTCGGTAGATGAGGTCAGCACCGAGTTCTCCAGCCTGGTCGACGCGAATGAGTTTGGTAATGAACGAGGCCTCTGCCTTACTGAGTGCGTGTCGTGCCATTTTGTTCGAAATCTCAGAGATGATGCGGATGTGCTGAAGTTAACTTTTTATCGGCTCACCTTCAAAATTCGTCCCAAATCGCACTCAAATGCAATAGCCCGATGAAACGACCAACCAGGCTACAAGTAACGTGCTACTTGCTGTAAAAATGCAGCATACTTGGGTGCACAGGGCGTACCATAGTAACATAAGACACGTGACTCATTAATAAAATCGTAAAGTTCACACTCCTAATTGCTTCCTTGGTTCTCGATTGTTAGGATGTGGACGTGCTCTGTTGCCACAGAACTCACTTGCTGTCGGCGAAAACTAATCTGTACTCAAATGCCACCTCATAAGATAACGAACCTTAACGGGGGGTCTGAGTAAACAGTTCCGCATACTCGAAAAAATCAGGAGCAGAAGTGGGTGGACGGTGTTTGGATAGAAACAGGCTACAGAACAAAAATACCAACCACATCATTATCAAAAAGATTATCTATCTTACCAGTCATCTCCTCCTCCTCCACCGTAGTCATCGGCACCTCCGGAGTACATGTCGCCATCGTTGTTGTTGCTGTTATCGTCATAGTAGTTGTTCACCACTGTATCGCCGCCATCATGGTGGCCACCCATCATGTCGCCAATGAGCATTCCACCAAGAAGACCACCACCAACGCCCATAGCAGTAGTTCCCCAGTTTCGTCGGTGGGGCTGTTGCTGCTGCTGCATCATGGGCGGGGGTTGAGCATACATGGGAGGGGGAGGAGGCTGTTGATACATGGGCTGGGGAGCATATCCAGGGCCAGGACCATAGCCAGGGCCTGGGCCACCGTAGCCAGGTCCAGGGCCGCCACCATATCCGGGGCCTGGTCCTCCACCATAACCTCCGCCGCCGTGTGGGCCGCCATAGCCTCCAGGACCGGGCCCTCCGCCGTGTCCTTGGGGACCGGGCCCACCTCCATACCCTCGTTGCTCCTGGTGAGGTCTGCTGTTGCTGTGGTTATTGCTGTTGCTATGGCTGCTTCCACGCGAAGGAGGTCGGTCGTATGATGGCGGACTGTGGCCACCGGAGCCACTGGGCTTGTCCCACTGTGATTTTCCGTTGGAGAGGTCAACATAGTAAAACGTCTTGTAGTTGGAGTCCCATTTGGCCAACCAGCCATCGGGGACTCTGGGGGCAGTCGGTTCGTTTGACATGTCGTTGAGATCCAGGGACGACGAGTATCGCAACTGAGGACGATTCGGTTGAAACGGCGAGCTACTTCGATTGTTGCACCTCGCGGTCAGACTTTATCGGGAATTGGGAATTTGGGTATGGGTTGTCCCGGCCAAGTTTACTAGTAAGTACAGGGTAATTGGGAGGCTGTGTCAAATGTGACCAGAGGCTGTGTATGAATGATACCATGTGCAACTCCGACAAGCGCGGGGAGAATGCGACGGTCACTTAATATGCTCCAAGTCGTTGATAATTTTTATCACGAAGTTGTTTAATTAGATTTGTAATGCGTGCAGTGCCATTGTAATTCACACCGGGGAACTGCACAACCGTCCAACAAGATTGCGGGAGAGAGCGGAGCCGCCACTGGGTGAGTGAAAATCAACCCCACCTGTCATGCGGAACTCAGTGGAGCCGGAATGCCGTTGAGGAGGCAGGTAGCACCGCGGCACAATTGTAGATGGGTGATTACGTCAAGAAATGCGGTATGGATGGATCATTGTTTTAATGCACTTATATACAAGCTGTCTCAAAGGGAAAACTTCTTTCCAGTGGAGGCAAATGCTTCGGAGGTTTCGCTCTCCAAAAGCTCCGTTAAGGAGGTACCGTCACGCAGATAAACCCACTCCCCGTCAACAAAGTCGTAGCGCTTGGGGCCAGAAATAGGGGAGCTGAGCCAGATCTGTTTGTTCGGTGGTTGCTTGTTGATAACATAGGAACCAGCACCTGGAATTTCCAAACTCATCACACCTTGGGCAAGATCCACATCCAGCTCATTTGAATCGACTTCCTCAGCGTACTCTTCGTAGGCAATCAAGATGGACTCTAGATAGTCATCCGCCTGGGCGTGATACTCCTCCATCCCTAGCTCGGTTGCCTGAAGGGAGTACAGTCGGAGGGCCCCATAATGTGTAATGAATTGTGGCGAGGCGAGCGTGGCACGTCGCACGTCAGTGGTGAAAGATCTGTGAACGGACAGAGAGGATACCCGGGAGGCCAATCTCGTCGCCAATGCAATTTGGGGCGCTGTTCTCAGCAGTCTCATCAGACTCATGACTTTTTAACGGTTAGTGGTGAAAGGCGATGCGTAGAAGTAAAGTTCGCTTCTGTTCATGCAAGATCAGCAGATAGCTCCTCCACATGAATCCGAGCTTGTAAAAGTGCAATGCTTGAACCTGATACCGATACTGAGTCAGTGCCTCTGGTACAAGTACCGTCCATTTTGGTGAATGTCTACCCCTCCAGAGCATGCGTACAGTACTTGTACGACTGATATAGAAAAGCCATTCAAGAATGATCTGTAGTTGAGGTGAGGCGGCTTACTTGTGGCTCGATTGGGTGATTTTGCAAAATACATTTGCCACGCGCCTGGAAGTCCTTTGTGGAATCCGACCATCAAGTGGCTGTCTTATTGTCAACGAACAGTAATGTTGTATTTCTCGAGGCGCACTTGAACCTATCCAAATTATGATGCTACTGTATCGCAAACGTGAGATCCGTTTGGGAGGCGGCCCAGCGCAGCTGTACTTTGGGTTGGTCATAAACAGAGTTTTATGCGTGCAGGAATTTGCGATGTAGCAACACATTTGGGCAGACTAACAGCTTGGTATCTAGGCTGTAGTAACATCAGATGGGTGATAGACACGTACAGCATCTATCTTCGACGAGGCCAAAAATTGGTGGCTTTTGCGGATTTCATTTTCACTGCGTATCAGCTATTGTGTTGTATTTCCAGTTTAGGTGAATAGTGCTTGTCAACAAACAATCTGGCCCCTTCGGCGCATGAGAGACTTCAATGGAAAGGGTAAAGCCGAAGGTAGAAAACATACCACACCTCCACATCAAACCCACACGCATCACACAACAGGTCACAAGCGACAACGTCGAAAAAAGACAACTCACGATCAGCCGCGTAAAAGTTCTGGCAGAAGAGACTCGCTCAACAAACTTGAGCCTTTTCTGATCCCAGAGCAGCAACCCCTGTTGTCCCTGGTGATTCATTTGGAGGAAAAACACACAGCAGTCCACTGAAAAGCGGCACTCCTACACCACACCCGCCACGCGCCACAGCCACAGCATACACTCCACTCGCTGAGCTTCCACACATAAGAGGCTCATCATCTTTTCCATAGTTGCCGCTGCAAACGACCGCTCTCAACAACGCACCACCCTTCACCACACACCCCCGCACCCCCTGCTCAACCCACCGCACAAGCAGCCTCAAATTACAAAAATGCATACTGTGTCCATCGTAAGGAAGGACCCAAAATCTAGCAACGCTAGCTATCCGCTGCGGGGCACAGACACGCCGGACTACCTGTCGCAGTTTCACTTCGACGTCAACGGCAACGAGCTCCAGTTTGTTGAACTTGGGGATGAGCAAACGCCCACCTCCGCCAGCCTTGAGAACGGCAGTCTTGGAGCTGCCTCTGATAACGCCGCGTCTCGTGCTACGGAGCTCAGCAAGAAGCGTCAAGCGTCTTGCAGCCTTCCACGACAGAAGAAGGTGCCCCGAAACGACATGGAAATCGAACAGGCCGACGAACAGCAAACATCCGCATCAAACGTCGCCATGCCTTCGCCTCCCCCAGCCCGAGAAGAGGAAGAAGAACAGCAACATCTCACCATTCCCCATGCAAACCTGCGGGACGAAATCCCTCAGCTTCTCGACAACTTTGACGATCTGCCAGCCCCTGTCAAGAACTACGTCATGTTCCAGCTTCTTCGTCGATGCAACAGACGGAACTTGTCGATGGTAGCCGATATCGTCGTTCCTGCACTGCGTTGCGATTTGCTGTCCATCTTTCCCTTGGAACTTGCCACGAAAGTTCTATCCCACCTTGACTACAAAACTCTTTGTGCCGCATCACAGGTTTCAAAAAGCTGGAATTCCATCGTCGAGAGCTTGGGCGCCATCTGGAAGGGTCTTTCAGAGAGCCATCAGGCGCCCGTCACTGATGCCGATGTTGCCAGAGCCAGCGAGCAGAAGTGGGATTACACCACGTGGGGTTCTGAGGATACTGACCCCAGCATTACCGAGTCCACTCCTCTGTATAGCAAGATCAACCTTTACAAGAGCATATACCGGCGAAGACATCTCATCCGTCGCAACTGGATGGACCCCAACTCCACGCCTGACTCGACATGCATCAGGACTGGACGTGAGGCTGTCATTACCTGTCTCCAGTTTGATGATGACATCATTGTCACTGCTAGCGAAGACCCCTGGATCAACGTCTATGACACTAAAACAGGCCGTCAACGAAGTCGACTTGAGGGTCACACTGGAGGTGTGTGGGCTTTGCAGTACGTCGGTGACACGTTAGTCAGTGGAAGTATTGACAGAACTGTGAGAATTTGGAACATCAAGGAGGCGCGGTGTACTCATATTTTCACAGGCCATGTCTCGACAGTGCGGTCACTGAGCATTTTGACCCCCGTGCCAATGAGTCACGCCATGTGCGCTACTGCTCGAAACGAGAACACTGACCCCGATGAGATGTACCCATCTCGGCCCCTCATCGTCACTGGATCCCGTGACAAGACGCTCAGAGTTTGGAAGCTCCCTCTTCCTGGAGAGCCGGAATGGCTCGACCAGTCTACTCAGGATCCCTACTTCATGAAGTCACTTCAGGGCCATTCCAACTCTGTTCGTGCCGTTAACGGCTATGGTGACACTCTCGTGTCTGGGTCTTATGACACTACGGTGCGCGTCTGGTCTATCAATACTGGAAAGTGCAAGTTTGTTCTTTCTGGTCATCACAAGCGAGTCTACGCTGCTGTTCTTGATCACCAGCGTAACCGGTGTATCTCTGGTTCACTCGACTGGAATGTGAGAGTGTGGTGTCTTGAATCCGGGTCTTGCCTGTACACTCTGGAAGGTCATACCTCGCTCGTTGGCCTTCTTGACCTTAACCGGTCATGGCTCGTGTCTGCCGCAGTTGACTGGACTCTCCGCGTTTGGGACCCGGAGACTGGAGGAAACATCCACAAATTGGAGGGGCACGCCGAAGCCATTTCCTGCTTCCAGCATGATGAGTACAAGGTGGTGAGCGGTTCTGCCAAGTGCCTGAAGCTCTGGGACATCCGAACCGGCAAGCTTGTAAAAGATCTGTTCACAGAGTGCGAATCGATCTGGCAGGTGCGTTTCAGTGGGTCCAAACTCGTCGCTGCTGTCCAAAAAGACAATGAGGCTTATCTGCGGATCCTTGACTTCGATTACGAGCCTGGAACCAAGACAGAAAAGACTGTTTACGTTGGAAATGAGGATGATCTCAAGGTTGACGAGGAGCTTGACACCGCTGCTGGCCCCGATGTAGCTCAATCCTAGGCTACAGGCTACTTTTGGTGTCTACATTTGCGCACACGTTTATTTAATTAACAGGATATCATTATTTACCTTGTGTTGGTTTGACCGTAGCCCTCAATATCTGTATTAAGATGGCGATGCATGAACCCCGTAGGTCACGTGTGAGTTTAAGGTTACTACGAGATGTTAGTTTTTCAAAATCCCAATCACCACGACACATCCTGCACTACGATGAACTCGATTCGACCGAGCAAAGAGCGACTCACCTCGCTGGCGAAACTGACCGCCCAGGTCTTCAACCGGTCCTACAACCCTGAGAACCTGCGACGTGGTACCAAGGCTCTCCGAGCCCCTCTGATTGGCGAACAGATCAAGAGCTACTACCCCACAAGCGACTTCAGCATGAAGAGCATGCGAGAGGCCATGCCTCAGTTTGGTTTCGCCGACTACAGCGAGTGGTACCGACTCACCAACGTTGTCCAGTGAGTATCAAAATCAATCGCCGCTAGAGGCGCACCCACGAGTGGTTCTATTACTAACATGAAGGCGAAAGAAGCGAGGCAAGGGAGCCCCTAAAAAGCTCACTGAGAAGAAGGCTGCCGGTGGAAAGAAGAAGAAATAGGCGCCATCTTAATTTATAGGGCCATGTACATAGACGAAATGCAAAGCACGATTTATTACGATTTGTATCATATTAAGGTCAAGATGTTTCAATGAACTGTGTGTAAAGAATGTATCCAATGTTATATGTAGTCGTGACTATCGTCATCGAGTTTCTCGTCCTTCTCGTCATCTTGCTCTGCGCGCTGGTATCTGCTTGCTCGCTTGGACAGTGCTCCTCCCCAGACAGAGTTCTCAAATGAGTCGATTAGTTGGTCCTCCTGTCGGTGTATGAGGTTCAGATCGGAAGCATCTTGCTCTTTGAAGTTGTCACTGTCGCCAGACACGCGACGGTCCCACATAGAGTTCCTATCGATGTTCGATCGCTCCGAGGCCCATGAGAAACGACCAGAGCTACCAGCATTCGGGTTGGGCGTCATAGGGTCCGCTGACAAGAAGTAGTCTGCTGGAACAGGCACACCATCTGGTGTTGTGGGTGCTTCCTCCACTTCGAAATCTGCCGTCTTCCTGGGAAGCAGCGTTGGCTCCTCGCTCGTGAAATCCTCCTTGCTGTCGCCCTCGGTGGTGATGAAAATCTGAGGCACAATGTTCTTTCTCGAGCCTGATGGCACTCTCGACACTCTCGTGCTCTCAAACGGATCCCTGGGGGCCGACATGGGGCCCATGTTGTCTCGACGTTCGTGGAACTCCCTTCTGAGCTGCACCATATCCATGAAGCCTCGTAGCTTAGCCTTCAGGAGATTCTCTTCGACTTGCTGAAGCATGATTCGTCGCTTGAGGTACGCGTCCAGCATGAAGCACTTGTTCTCATCAACCATTTTGTAGATCGGGATGGCCAGCAGTACTTGCGAAAACGAAATCCCCTTGTCAGGATTGCTTTCGAGTAACACCTGCTCACAAAGCGTGTCAAAGGCCCGACGCCTGTTGATCATGTCACCGACTGGGATGGTTCGAATGGCTTTGTTCAGCGCAGGAACATCAACATCATACGGATCTTCGTCGCTGACCCTAATGTCGTGGTCTGAGATGAGCTCTTTGACGGACCAATCACCCTCGTAGATGCACATGGAGAACGTGCCCTCGATTCGGCGGAGGAATCTATGAAGCTCGTCCGGCCGGATGTAGCCGGTTCCTGTTGGGTCGAACTCCCTCCATGCCTTTTTGTACTTCCGCAGTTCCTCTCGCTTGATAGCCCTGCTGAGAGGTCCGGTCTGCTGGTAGACGTAAGAGAAGTTCTCGTAAATCAAAGACACGAACATGTTGACGAAGATGTACATCGAAAGAATGTTCCAGGAGATGAATAGTAGATATGCGTAGGGTCGAGAGCCACAGTCGGTCTCGTTGAAACCAGCACCGTTGATGCAATATGGGGGTTCCAAGAGGTAGTCGGACATGATCTGGTTCCATCCCTCACCACAACTCATTCGGAATAGCAAAATGAGAGCCTTGGGAACCGTTCTGAAGTTGATATTTCCGGTACCATTGGGGCCGACTCGAGTGAGGCCGAAAATCTGATTGAATGCAATAGCGTAAACCACAAACAAGACGATCCATGTGGCCATGAGGTTGAGAATTGACGCAAAAGAAGCCGACGTGGTTTTGAACAATTGGTCGAGTCGCTCCGATCGCGGAATGAAAAGCAACAAAATTCCGACCTGGCACAACTTTTGGAAATTGTAATAAGTGTTGGAGACGAAGGAGGCAAACGAGAAGACGGTAGTAACAAGTGCACCTGTCACAACAAGCACAGTGTAGAGGTCCCATTTCCTGGACATGAACCCCTTGTATCCAAATGCATAAAACCTCATTATCTCGTTGAGATCCAGGATGACAAGAATGGGTAGGAACAGCCCATTTCGGATGTCCTCTGCATAAAGATATTGCGGATACCATTCAAGACACAACAAGACGAGATGGACAAACAACAAACCCACAAGAAACCTATTCCACCTACCCTTTCGATTCGTCACAACCCTGTAGCAGTATTCACGCCATGTTCCCTCACGCACGTACACTGGTACGATCGACGGCTTCACCAGCTTCAAAATCTTCTCGGCCTCTGCCCAAGCTCGTTGCTCCTGCGTGAGAAAAGCTGTGCCCGTGGTTCTGGAGTAGTTCTTGATGATGACAGCAATGAACAGCGTGAGAATGAAAACCGTGGAAATGAAATTGTAGAGGACAAGAAACGCCGAGTTGTTGACAGACGCGGCCCACTCTAGATTCATTCCTGGCCCTTGAATGCTCATGGTAGTCTTGAGAACATCTGTCCAACCTTCCAGGGAAATGATCTCGAACAAAATCAAAAAGGAGTGACCGAAATTGTCAAAGTCATAGTACGGCTTGACAACAGACCGGGGCGCAAGAACGTTCCAGTTTGAAGGTGAGGATGCAAATTCGTTGATGCAATCGACTAGGAACTCAGTATTTTCGTCGTTGCAACTGTTAAAACGTCCTTTGAAGATTTGCAAACCCCACACGCTGAAAGGGTAGAGCAAGCACATGGAAATCATTGCAGCACCGAAAATCTTCCTGATGCCCACAATCACAATGTTCTCGAAGGTCTCTTTGGCAGCATTCGAAATGTTGAGCAGTCGCAAAGCTCGCAAAGCTTTGAAAGCACGGACGGCTCGAGAGACGTACCCGTTGCCAGCGAAGATGGCAATCATGTTGATCCACAGAGATATCAGCACGATGAAGTCAATCACGCCCCATGACGATCTCAGGTAGGCATTGGGTGTGAAGTAAAACCCGTCAGCCAAGATCTTGATGATGGCTTCGATGCTGAAGAGAATGAGGAACCCCAAATCGGACCAGGTGATCCAGGACCAGACGCCGCCACCGCCGTTTTCCTTTTGGTATAGCGGTGTAGCGACACAAGCCAACACGACTAGGGCGACAGTGGCAAGAAACATGATAAACGTAAAAGTGTACCACACCCACTGCTTAGGAGTAACGCCATCGTGTCTGGTGCCATGAGACGGCATTACAATTCTTTGGCAAAATCGACGAATCGGATTGTGGGGAGGCAGGCAGTATAGAACCACGTTGAAATCAGGGTGCTCGGCCAGAAACTCCTCTTGGGTCTTCAAGCGTTGCTGGTAATCATCCAGGAAGTCCTTGGCCAAACTTATGGGGTTCAGACTCTTCTTCCGAGAGAAAAAGTCACCACCTTGGGGGGGATCCAAGAACGGGTTCTCTGTTGGTTCCTTCTTTCGCCAGAACATCAGTGATTTGACCTGTGCTTGCTTCATCATGCGTTTGATCCGGGATGGTCGTGATCTTTGCTCTGTAGGCATCTCCTCCACCTCATTAACCTCGTCCTCCAAAAAATCTTGCACGACGTGCCGCTGCATTAGCATGTCAAACACATGTGAGCCGTCTGTTTGGTTCATCTCCTGGTGTTTGCCGAGGTGTTTCACTTTTTGCATCAACAGTTGCATCGTAGGCAGGGAACCACCATTGTTGCTGATCTGATCGGTGTACTTCCGAACGAAACCCTTGATCTGCTCGATACGCTTGGTCTCTTCAGACACGTCAAGATTCTCCGTGATCAGGGCAATGAAAAGATTCATAACAACGTTGTTGGAAAAGATGAACCAGCCGATGAAAAACGCGGCAATGCAGAGTGCTGAGAAGGTGTTTGTTGCAAACTGCTGGCCATTGTACAGCATGTCCGTCCAATTCTCAGTAGTCGACAGGGCATACATACCCAGGAACGTGTTTTGCAAGTTGTAAAATGAAAACTCGATCGACTCGCCACTCTCATCTTCTTGCGGAATCACACCACGCAACAGTCGAGTCGACATGACAGAACAGAGGAATGTCAGAAGAAAAAAGAAGCAACTCATGTAGAACATGGTTCTGTAATTTCCCACGACTCTTCTCCATAGAAGCCGCGTGAATTTGAAGAACGTCACGACCCTATAAATTCGCAAGATTTGGAAAATGGTTAGCCAACCGTACAGCACTGGCTTGTTGTGGATAGGAGGAATCAAAATGACAATGCACATCACTCCAAGCGCGCAATCCACCACGTTGGCAATGTTGAGAAAGAAATTCCGCCAATTCGGCAAGTAGACATAGAACCGCAAAATCATGTCTGCTGTGAGCATTGATGTGATGATGATCTCCAAAATGTAGAGCGCAGTCTCTTGGCTGTCTGTAGTGTCTGCTGTTCTCGTGCTGCTGACGACCAAAGACATGAAGATGACGAGACTCCACAACCATTCGACACGAAGATACCACCGGCCCTTCACTGTTTTCTTGAGAAGGTCGCGGGCCTCTGCTGACGTTAATCTTTTCCGAAACAAGGCCTCTGTCTTCGACTTGCGTGAGAGAATCATTTCAACTCGGATTTGAGAGTAAGACGTGGCGATCACCGCCACCAACAGGTTAGCAAGCCAGAGCGCTAGAATAAGAATTCCCGCCATGAAAAATAAGCAGGCTGTCATGTAGTCACTGTCCATCGTGTAGTACATGATGTCAGTGAATGTGTTGAGTGAGATAATGACGAAAACCATTTCAAGAGAATTGAAGAAGTTGTCAAAGGACACTGTACCGCCGTGAGGATTTTTATCGCTGACACAAATACTGCCAGCTGGGCACATGTAACCTTTCGATTGGGGTCCGACGGTGCCATCTGTAAATACGTAGGGCATGTGCTCGAGCGTGTCCGGATGCAGATAGCCACCGCAGTACTGCTCGTAGGTGTAGTTGTCCTGCTGTCCTGTGGGGTCTACCCAAACACATTGTCGTCGAAGAGACGCCTTGAAGGATTGAGTCCCAATGATGGAGAAGGTCACCCTGTAAGTTAGTAGTGATTTAGGAAAGTGTTAGTGTGAAATCGTCTGATACATACCAGAAAAAGCCAATGAACAATGAAACATTGATCAGCAAAGGAGCCGATGTTTTCAGAGCTCTCAACACGGCTGTGGTGCCATGAGTCAGATTGAGCAGTCTGAGAATTCGAAGGCATGCCAAAAAACGAAAGAGGAAGAGCTGGTGAATAATGTCGTAATCATGAGCCGCGACCCCTAGTGAGATCCAGTAGCAAACAACCGAGATGAAATCGACTCGATTCCAGCTGGACCGGAGAAAAGCTCGTTGGACTCGGTGCGTGGGTTGTTCGTTATGCACTAGTAAGGTGAGGGCGTGGCTGATAGGTGCTGAGCCAGTTCCCTTGCGCTGTTTCCACCTCGAAGATTTAGTCAGTTTGTTCGGAAAGAATCTGTTCCAAGACGAGTCAGGCATCTGGCCGGTGGAGTAAAACATCTGTGAATCGTCCCATAGCCCGAATGCCACTATCTTCGCAGAGATTTCGAACGTGTACAGAATGAAAATCGCGAGAAATCCCCAATCCGTCCACTTATGACCCCAAGAAGCAAAGATATGCTCAGTGTCTTTGTCCTTGAAAATGTTCCACGATGATTCGCAAAATAGGAAGACGGTGTGCAAAATAATAAGGAGTAGCACCAGAGGTTCAAACCACGGAGAGCTACAAAGCTTCCACATTTTCCACCGCCAAGGATGCTGAGGGGGGAAAATTCTAAGAGACCGCCCAAACAAATACTGCGATGGGTCATCGTATTCACTCTTTGGAGTGGCTGGTCTTCTGGAAGATGTGTTTGAGTTGAACCTATGGGGCACCGGCCTCACAGGAGAGGTGGGTCGAAGTGGGGTACTAGGTCGCAGGTGATCATGTTGTGTAAAGGGGTCCTCCTCTTCGCCGTCGATTGTACCGTCAGAGCTCTCTCCGTCTTCTTCGTCCGTGATAATATCGTCAGGATCAATCTGTTCCATGCCTGAGATGATCCGGTACGAGACTCGTTGGACAGCTGACGTCAGATTGTTCCATTTGTCGGCTGAATGGTCCCTTCCTTTAGGACTGTGTGTCGAAAGTGCCCTTTCAAGGTCAGCATTTCTCGAGTCGTCGTGCATGATAGGGTCGGCAGAATCGAATGAGGCGTAACGCTTTGGCACATATGCAATATTGTCGAGTGACTGCAGTTCGAAGTCCACAGTTCTGTTCGGTGTCAGGTAGTCGCTTGATGGTGGATTTCTTCCGACTTCGGGCCGCTTCAGCCCTCCCTTGGTGGATTTTGGGCTCTCGTCAAACACTGAAGTCCGTCGCTTCTTGGGACTCTGCTTTTCAGCACCATTGGACTGCTCGCTGGTGAGCCACTCGCCTCCTGAGCCGCCCTCACCCAAAGCTGTGGTCAAGCCCTGTCTGATTGAAGCAATCGACGGGTTTCCCGCTGTAGACCCAGAGTCCACGCTCGAGACAGAACTATTTGAGCGGGAAGCCGCGCGTCTAGTTCCAGAGTCAGGGTCGAGAAAGGGGTTGTTGGAGGACCACCTCCGTCCGCTCCCTTCAACCTCTTCTAGAGGGATTTCTATGCGTTAGCACTCGCCGAAATTTAGGTGCAATGCTCGTAATACTCACCTTCTGCCATCGCGCGTAACTGGTGGCCAATGCTGGGGTTCGAGTTACTCCGTGTGTCCCCGTTTTAGCGTTCACAGCAGCATGCATCATATCCGTGGTTGTAACTGTAATATCGTCATGCACGAGTTGGCGACGTTGTGTGCAGTGAGTTATCCGTGCCAGGTACGGGCACGTTTTCCTGGTACACACTAACGCACAGAAGTCACAAAGACGGTAGAAATCAAACAGTCCCTTAATTTACCAGTTCGTCACAGTGTGCCATTACAAAGATCCCCCCGTGTCAACATCTTCAGCACGTTGATGATAACGCATTTTTGAGGTGTTACATAAATCGTTGATGACCCTTCGCTAGGGAAAGGATGTCGCTGTGTCAGATGTCGAAGTACAAGTAGCTCATGACGCAGCATCGGTAAACGGCGGTGTAATGTGGATACACTTAGCCTGTCCAATTACTCTATAGCCATAGTTACAAGGGTACGCAGCTCGAGTGGCATCAACACGTGATTTCCCTCGCTTCAAGGTGTGCTTCGACACTGAAATATACCATCCGTGAAAAATCGTTCTCGACGAGAACGTGCAACTTATAACGTGCTACTTGTGCTGTACTGACGCGCCTGCGTTGCTTTCACCAGATGTGGGTTTTTATTGGCCGTATATGTAGAGCAGCTTCTGTACTTCCTAGAAATCTCACCCGGCCACGATAGCTCCTTTCACAAATCAATCCCTCCTCTCTACCCCCTCCTTGATGCCGTCCCTGCTGGTGGTGCTTGGATGGCTTGCTGTGGAACAGTGTACTGATTTTTCTTCGCTTGAAGTGCAAGCAGTCGCTCAGTTTCGTCGCCGTGTCTCCCTCCCTTTCCATCGTGCTTGAAGGCGTATGTGACAGTTATTTGCTGGTTCATGAGGTATTGCTTGTCCATAGATTCCAGGGCGCGATCCGAATGCTCAAAATCGGTAAACGACACGAAACCGTAGCCTTTTGAGGAGCCATCTGTGTCTCGAGATATTCGAGGAGGCTTTGCAAATGGGCCAAACACTGAAAATGTTTGCTGTAGCGTAGATTCATCTACGAGAGGGTCCAAACTTCCCACGAAAAGTGTTGCTCCAATTTCAAACCCATTTTGCTTGTCGGATGCTGACTTGTTGACTCGAATTGATTTGCCGAACAGCCAGATTTGATTCATGATTGACGCCGCATAGTTCGCATCGGCCTCGGTCTTGTATTCCACGAAGCCATAGCCTTGGTGTGTCTGGCTGACCCTGTCTTTTGGAAGATTGATGTGAACGATGGGGCCTGCTTGAAGCATGAGTTCGTACAGAAGTGCTTCTGTGACGTTCTCGTCGAGGTTGCCTATATAGAGTGTAGCCTCGGGATTCTGGTCCGCCTCTTGTTGATTCACCCGGTTCATGATTTGTTGATAAAGCTGTGTAAGAATTGAAGACGATTATGCACACCAATTGAGTTTAATTAGTCAGCACGCTCCTAGTCGAACAAAAGTGCGGACACCGGGTTTGTATAATGCCAGTGTACAAGTACAATATTTGCACTGTGGAAAATTCAACAACATCATGTCAGCTGTGAAATGTGCAGAGTTAGATAAAATGTTGGGCGCGCAATCACCACAGGCCTGGTGATGTACGGATTACTTGTACATACGGTAATACTCGTACGGTGTACAGTACATACCAGTATGTACACACTCCGTACTTGTAGCAGTATGTAAGTCAATTGCACTCTTCGTTACTACGAGCAAATGTATGTACGCTATGTATCGTATCGTATGTACTCCGACCATATATTCAGCAAGTACAGGTAACAATACTCCGTACGGGCGTGCTTGTACTGCATTTAGAAACTACAATTGGGTCAGATACATTCAACTCATACATTTCTTAAAATTTACTTAACTCATATCAAACTTGAACAGAGGACAGCTTAGAGCTTGGCATCCTTAGGGAAAAGCTCAATGGCAGCGTTGCTAATGGCGGTGGTGCCTCGCTCAACAACCTTGGTCTGGAAGATGACCTTGTTGCCCTCCTTCCAGCCCTCGACCTTGAGGGTCTCACCAGGGAAAACGTGACCAGCAAATCGGACCTTAGCGTTCTTGAAAGGACCGAACTGATCGTAGAGAGCCTTACCAGAGACACCAAAAGAGCAGAGACCATGGAGGATGGGTCGATCGAAGTTACCGACGGCGGCAAAAGCAGGGTCGATGTGAAGAGGGTTGTAATCACCAGAAAGTCGGTAAATAGCAGCCTGGTCCTCCTGGATCTTGACCTCCTTGACGAAATCGGGAGCTCGAGCAGGAGGCTTGTTAGCAGCGGTAGCGGGACCACGGTCAGTACCAGTGGACTTGCCACCAAAGCCACCAGAGCCTCGGATGAACAGAGAGGACTCGTTGTAGAAAACATCCTCGCCGGTCTCCTTGTTGGTAGTGGTGGTGGCGGTCACGAGAAGAGCAGCCTTGCCCTTATCAACGACGTCGATGACCTTAGCCTTGTTCTCCAGAACAGCGTTGGTAGGAATGGGCCACTGTCGGATCTCAAGGTACTGCTCACCGTGAAGAAGCATCATGGGGTTGAAGTTGGGAACGAAGTCACCGTAGTTGGTGGTGATAAGGCCTCCCATGTAAGGGATAACACCGAAAGTGGGGACGGTCTGGAAGTCGTCATCGCCCTCGAAAACGTACTTGAGCTCATCAGCCTTGGCACCAAGGCCGAGGTTGTAGAGAATGAGATCTCGGTAAGTGTACTCGTAGTCGAAAGGCTCGCCCTCCTTGTTCAGGATACCGGGACCACCGGGGCCAGCAACAAGAGCAGTCTCCTCAACCTCCTCATCGGGAACGTTGAAGATGTTCTCAAGAATCTGGGTGGTAGACTCGGAGGGAGTGGTGGGGTGAGTGGAGTTGCCGTCGTCGAAGTCGACAATCTTGGCCCAGTTGTCTCGCACCATCTCAGGGGTGACGCCCTTCTTGGTGTTGAAGGCCTTGCCGCCAGCTCGCTGCCATCGGGTCTGGCCGATCCAAGCGGAGCCAGTCTCGAAGAGATCGCCGGTAACAGGGGCCTGGTCGGAGGCAAGCAGGACGGTGATAGGAGCGATGAAGTCAGGCTTGAAAAGCTCGAGCATCTCCTCAGTGAAGACAGAGGCAGTCATGGCAGTACCAGCGTTAGGGGCAATGGTGTTGACAAGAATGTTGTACTTCTCACCCTCTCGGGCGAGAGCTCGGGAGAAACCGAGAATACCAGCCTTAGCAGCGGAGTAGTTGGCCTGGCCAAAGTTGCCGTAAATACCAGAGGTAGAGGTGGTGTTGATGACTCGGCCGTACTTCTGCTTGAGGAAATGGGGCCATGCGGCCTTGGTAACGGAGTAGGTACCGTTGAGGTGGACATCGAAGATCAGCTGCCACATCTCATCATCCATGTTGGCAAAAGACTTGTCTCGGAGGATACCAGCGTTGTTGACAACAGCATGGACAGCACCGAAGGCATCAATGGCGGTCTGGACGACCTTCTCACCGTGGATGACGTTGTTCTTGTCAGCGACGGCAATACCTCCAAGAGCCTTGATCTCATCGACAACCTTCTGGGGGTTGCCAAAATCGTTGACAACGACCTTAGCACCGAGCTTGGCAAGGAGATGAGAGTAAGCTCGGCCGATACCGGCACCAGCACCAGTAACAATGACAACCTGATCCTTGAAAGAGACGGTGGGTCCCTGGGCGTTCTCGGGTCGCTTGACAGACTCCTCAGCGTACTTGAAGAAGTCAGCAGGGCCGTTGGGGTAGGTGGGGCTCTCGAAGGAGGTGACCTCGTCCCATCGCTTCAGAATGGCAGAGGGGGTGAAAGTGTCATCACCCTTGAAGACAGCACCGTTGCCTCGCTCCCATCGAATCTTGGCCATGTAACCGGCACCGACCTCGTAGATTCCGTAGGACTCGGTAACGGAGTCGTGGGTGAGGTAGCCGACAAGGGGGACGACGTACTCGGGCTTGAGGAGCTTCAGGATGTCCTCGGGCATGACAGTCTCGGTCATTCGAGAAGCAGCCAGGGGGGCAATGACGTTGGAAGTAATGTTGTACTTGGCACCCTCCTTGGCGAGAGTCTCACCGAAACCAACAAGAGCGAGCTTGGCAGCAGAGTAGTTGGTCTGGCCGAAGTTACCGTAGAGACCAGCAGCGGAAGAGGTGGAGATGACTCGACCGTACTTCTGCTTTCGGAAGTAAGGCCAGGCAGCTCGGGTAACCTTGTAGGCACCGAAAACGTGGACCTTGTAGACAAGATCCCAGTCCTTGTCGGTCATCTTCTTGAAGGAGATATCTCGGAGGATACCGGCGTTGTTGATGACAATGTGAACAGAGCCGAAAGCCTTGACAGCAGTCTCGACAATCTTGTCTCCGTTCTCGACAGAGTCGTAGTTGGCAACAGCCTTGCCTCCCTTGGAGACAATCTCGTCGACGACAACGTCAGCAACCTGGTGTTAGTTCATCCTGTGGTCGATCAGTATCGCATTTCCTCCTCGTGCTCTTGTGATACTCACTCGCTTGCCGCTGCCAGCCTGGGCACCGTCACCCTTGAAGTCGCCACCGAGATCGTTGACAACAACAGAGGCACCTCGGGAGCCGTAGAAAAGAGCGTATGCCTTACCGAGACCGCCTCCGGCGCCGGTGACAATGACGACCTTTCCGTCGTATCTTAGTTCTCCAGACATTGTGTGTGTGTGTTGAATAAATAGATTGTGTTAATAACGTATCTTCTACCTCAATTGAGTTAGCAGGTCCGGTATAACTTGATCTGGAGCAGCAAGTATGGAGGGGTGGGGCAGGTTATATACTGGGGTCATGCAGTGGTCACTTTGGCTTCCTATGGGGTTTACGGTTTCCTTGTCCCGATTAGACTCTGCCTCGGCCCAAGCAAGTCGCTCGCCATCGGGCGGGCGTAATCCATGTTGGCAATACATCCCCCACCACGATGAATCGTGATGAGAATTTTGTTACCAATTGTCAAGAAGACTCGCTGGTGGTTCTATTGTATATTCTCACTTACGCTTAGCTGGTTCGGTTTTCTGATTGTTCACGTCTTCTTAAAAACGTCATCAATTTCAAAGTTGTACAACCCCACATTCACACAGAAGCTTGTGGAAATTCCAACGAGAACCAATAAGGGCTTACGAATCATTTGACATTATTTTTGGACAGGCCCTAACTCCAGTAAAGCATCACCATCGACTCATTCTCCTCTTTTCCGGGTGTTATCCCCGTCACCCTCAATAGTGAGGGGTGCTCGGACCAGAACGGCCCTCCCCATGGGGATCTGCCGGTTTTCATGCTCACTCCTGGCGTGCATTAGCTCATCCAATCCAATAAGCGTTAACCCCGTGCTAGAACTCAACCCCACATTATACAAACCAGCCGTTGGCCTGCGACAACGGAAATGATTACTTGACACTTGTTGCCACCCTACATGTGCTAACTGATTCAAACAGTAGCGGCTGTGACAGAACCACGCTGACGTCTGGGTGTATCTCGGCTTTCTCAGAAAACACCACCCCGTCGTAACTCCGAAATTCAGTTGCTTGATTTACCTTTCTAAGTAATTTTCATACTGACTCCGAAGACACTCGAGTGTGCCCCATCTTAGTGAATCTCTCCCGCTATAGGCTTGGTCTGACTCAAACTCGCGGTTGGGGTCTGTTTCTCTGTGGCTTCTACGTGGCTGTCGGCGTGTTCGGCTCCGAGCATTCTTCACCCATCGGCTTTTCCCTCTCCGCATTTCTGGCGCATGCATGATCTGTCAGGAGATGCAACCGTGTTTAGACAGCAAATCACAGCGCTCTTGGTGTGCTGGACCCAAAAACTTCTCCAGCTCTACTGGTCACGCCCCAAGGCCCATTCTCCCCACTGTCTTTGTAAAGTCTAGACTTTACGCCATGAGCAATCTACAATTCCGAGCATACGTCCCCCCACACCATTTTTCTCGGCTTGTTGCACAGAGTTCATGAGCCGAAAAAAAACGGGTTGCCCGCAATGCGGGGCAACTTTCACGTTCGTTGTTGCGTTAAGAACTGCGAAAGCATAATCGGTCTGTGGACTGGTACGTGTGCAATGACTACAGCACCACGGTGAAGGTAAATACCAAAAGGACGTCGTCATGTGCGCACCGGACTAAATGCAAAGCGTCATCTGGTACATACTTGTATATTAATCCTCATAATGCGGGGTACAGATCTCGTACATGAAAGTCAGCTTCACACGCGGGGCGGCATTACTAACTGTATTGATCTTGCAATCGTGTGTGTGGGCCTGGTACATACCTCGTAATAGGAGAACGAGTACTTATCAGGTACAAGTAATTACGTACCTCAATTCGTGATTTCTCAATGCTTTCGCCATATTACAAACAACGGAGTGACCTACAGAGCAGCATGGTGAAGCAATTGTGTTGATGATTGAGAGAACTGCATTTGTAATTTGTGTCGTCATTCGATTAGTCGTCATTACGTGATTGGTTGTGACATTCAACTATTGACCAGGCAAGCCAGCCTTTCTTCCATAACTTGTACAATTACCCATTTACAGATCTTGTACTTCTGTGATGTAAAACTCTGGGTATCGGGAGTATACTGTGCTTTGTTTGAAAGAACATGTGCCGAGTTCACTCGAACTACAAGTACGAGTACAGTACTGCTCGCACACTTCTAGATAGCAGTTACATGTACAAGGTATATAGTACCTGGTACATACTTGTAAAAGCATCTTAGAAATTGATGTGGTCTCGACCCCATCGAAGACACCATACCACCATTGCGAGACTTTGTTTTCAGTTATCTATCGGGCTCGGTCTATGATGCATCTTGTAAAGCTGCTGAGCTGCACCAGAATCGGAACTCGCGTCTGGTACTGCGTGTGTATCGCGTACATCGTCCACAAAATACTACGCACTATGTCAAATGAATGTAATTGTGATGTGTATTGAGTATGTCTCTACAGTATGAGTAGGTGAGTCGCTTATAACTTCGAGCGAACTGTGGTTAGTAATCATATCACAAAAAGATGCCCGACTTCATTCCAGCTGCCCCGAGCCCAATAACGATTACCCAAAACCATAGCTTACCAAAAATCCGCTCCAAAAGAGACCTGTCCACTTTTCCGGTCCGGGGGAAAATGGGGGCAGCTAGACTGCCTTGCACAGCCTTTTGCTTTCTCGTGGTATAGGGGGCATACCTGATCGCCATCGGCCGTTCAATGAAGTGAGGCTGCTTCATAAAAGTCTGTCTGTGTGAAAACGCCAAAAATGAATCCTCGCCGTGGTAAGACCCGTAGCCGGATTGCCCGACGCCACCGAAAGGCGCCTGGACACAACCTACGTGAACGAGACTGTCATTGAAGATCAATCCGCCAGAGTTAATTTGAGACTGGATGTACTCGCCCTCGGATGCGTCATCGGTGAAGACGTACATTGCGAGAGGAGTATCGTGATTTTCATGGACGTAACGGATTCCATCGTCCACTGATCTGGCAGTCAAAATTGGAAGGATAGGTCCAAAAATCTCATCCTCCATTAAGGAGTCGTCGTCGGGCACGCCTGAGACAACTGTGGGAGCCAAAAACCGCGTCTTCTCATCCGAATTACCGCCAGTGATGACAGTGCCCTTCGACTGTGCCAGGATAGATGTCAGTCGTCTCCAGTGCCCTGGGGTTGCGATGTGAGTGAAGTCTTTGTGGTCCGAGTCAACCTCACCTCGGTAGAATTTCTCAACCCAGTACCGGCAAGCTTGAATGAACTCCTCTTCGACTTCGGGCTCGACGATGATGTAGTCAGGGGCAACACAAGTCTGTCCGGCATTGACCAGCTTACCCCAAAGAGCACGCTTGGCAGCAAGAGATACGTCTTTGCAGTTTTTTGTCACGAAGACTGGTGACTTGCCTCCCAGCTCCAGAATCACAGGAGTTAGATACTGGTTGGCGGCGTCTAAGATGATCTTTCCAACTCGATGGTTTCCAGTGTACATGATCTTGTCGAACTTGTGTTTGAGAATCTCGGACACAACCGGGACTCCTCCCTGGAAAGCCTTGAAAACGTCCTTATCAAGTGCCTCTGTGCATAGCTTGCCGAGCAAAAGTGAAGTGTGAGGGCACATTTCAGAGAACTTCAGAGCCACGGTGTTTCCGGCTGCGAGCGCAGCAAGCAGCGGGGAGATGGTGAGAACAAATGGGTAGTTCCACGGAGAAATAATTAAGACGGTTCCAAGAGGGCGCTTTCTAATCTTAGGCCGGGTCAAAGTGTATTGGAGACTCGTCCCCTTCACATTCTCATCTGCTGCCCACTTCTTCAGATTGGAGACGACATTGTTGAACTCACCCCACTGAAAGGATACCTCGCAAAGCTCTGTTTCAAACACAGGACGTCCAAGATCTTTGTGGATGGCTTCCTTTATCCCGTCAACATTGTCATAGAGAGCATAGAAGAGCTTGCGAATTTGGTCGAGTCTGAAGTTCACATCCAGCGTCTTTCCTGACCTGAATCCTTGTCGAAGGGTGAAAATGTCCTTCTCAATATCTTCCAGAGGAGTAGCGGGCAGAATTGATTCCCAGTTAAACTCTGTCATTTGGTCGAAAATGTTCCTAGGTGTTGGCAATGAATCCAGAATTATGAGTATTGACATGTATATATATGCCCTGTAATGACTGCATGGGTGACGCTTGAACCTTGCGGATTCTGTGTGTTCCCCACACTTCATTAAAGTTAACACTAATCAGATAATCGACCCAAGACGTTATAACTTAGATGGTTTTTCACATGTGGGCGCACCTAATTGTACGATTACATACGTGAGTGGGAGTACGAAAACGAACACACAACAGCTTGAAACTGCTCGTCCGAATCCATTTGAAATAATGCTATTGCAATAAGGCAGAGTCGAGTACAAGGTACCCGTACTTGTAAGAAGGATCATGTGCAGTGCACAGTGTACAAGTAGGCCGAAAAGCACGGTACCGGTACACTGCACATCCAGCACGAGTAATATGGTGCAAATAAAAAAAACCGATTGCCAAAGAAAACCTCGGTGACTTCACGACCGCGCAAAAATTGTCCAACTGTTCGTCTCGTCCGCAGGATCTCGCGTCAACAATGGTGAATGCCGTGCCCGCTATCACATGGCACGCTACTGGGATACATCTATCGTACATCAGGGTTTAACATGGTGGGATGACGTACAAGCACGAGATGGGTTACTCTGAAGATTTTGAATTATAATCGAACACATTCAATCAGTGCGAGCATTCATTTTGTAAGACCTCCTATCACTGGATACTAGTCTAGCCTTGATAACATTTCGTGGAAGAACCACAGTGCAGACTCACGGCCACAATTGCGACGCGTAAATATACCATGATAATACAATAGCAAAGCTCGACTCTTTGCGTCTCTCTAAACAGCTCTGAAACTCTCTCACTCACGCCACTCTTTGCTTCAGTTCTATCTCTATCCCCAATCGTGTTCAATCGTGACAACCTATGAGGCACCACCGCTATACACAGGTCCTCCCATTAAGCCCACGTACACATGATACATATACCAAAACGACCGGAATTCAACAATGCATACGAATGAACATTTATCAAGACCCCAAAATGCGTCCTAACCACTTTTTTACCAGTCTCGACATTTCTCCAAGGCCGGGTAACCCCCCAAAACTGACTTCGACTGCACACCTTACCTGCACCAGACATCGCAGAACCGAGAGAGACATACCGAGGGCCTGCTGGAACTCTGCACTTCATTGTGAGCCAAATATTTCGTCATTTTGACGACATTTTCCGAAAATTTTAAGTTTGGCCATTTCGCCTGATCCATACATGGGAAAATGTTCGAATTGTGACGATTTTCGAGCTGCTGAAATTTAGCTTTTTCTGAAAATATTGATACAGCAGCTCTAAAAACTGCACTGTCGTATAATTCAGAGTGTGCCCATTCTAGCGGTACTGCTCTCATATCTACCCGTCGCCTTTAGTGTGGTTTTTTCCTCGAGCAAAGTCGGCGAAAAAAAATATGACCCCTGATTCGGGCTTTTTCGTTTTTTTTTCAAAACTCCCAACTTTAAAAAAGCTTATTTTCCTGTTTTTTTCCAAAAGTCCCAAGGTTGGTTCAACTTTGGAAAACTGAGAAAAAAATCTGGGAATCAGAACTCGAAAAAAAAAACTGAGAAAAAAATTATTGGTCACCCACAACAGATGGATACCATAGAAAGACGACACATTTGACCCGAAATGAGATTTTTGTGAAAGAAAGAAGTAAAATAGTCAAGCGATGATTACAAGACTCGTGCAACCCAGCAGAGCTACCATTATCCATCTTTCAAATGTGGTTCATTCCCAATTTATTGTCAATCATGCCCTTAACAAGATATCCCATGCTTGTTGGGAGTAGTGTGTATTATTAAGGTTTCCGTGTTTTTTTGTGGGGAGTATGGAGCCAAAAAATGGGAACCTGAATTGCGACACGAAGGGAAGGGTAAAGTAGACCGGAAGTGCTAGAACCAACATCAGGATGATTCCAGAATATCGTATTAGCCAGTTCCAATAAGCTTTTGATCAAATTAGGACGTTGGCACCATTTTTAATGTGAGTCCAATGTTGTGTGTTAAAAGGCGATGAACGATTCTTAACAGAGACTTGGGGCGCATTCAAAGGAGCCAGAGGACTCCTGAGATCTGGGTCTATTAAGGGTATTGTCTTTCTTACCTATTATGTGACATCTTTATGTAGTTTTGTGGTTTTCCAGTTTTTGACCTCACTCTGAGGACCGTTTTTGACTCTAACATTTTACGAAGGCCGGGTAACCCCCACGATGTAACTTCGGCCTCCAGTTGCAGCTGCCCCCAAGACCGCAGAGCTGAGAAGAACATACCGTAGGGCTTCGCAGACTTTATGCTATCATCTGAGCCGCCGCTTCATTTGAATTGACGACATTTTCGGAAAAGACCAAAATTAACGATTTTACCTGATCCCTGCTCAAGGAAATCCTCAAAAACCGGCCATTTCGAGCCAGCTGACTAATCACAAATTATTCAAATATTGGCCCAGCAGTCTCAAGATTAGCACTGTGATAAAATTCCGAGCGTGCGCATTCCTTTAATACAGTCCTTGTATCTACCCGTCGCTAGTAATGTGGTTCTATACTCCTGCAAAGTCGTCGAAAAAATATTTCACCCCTGATTCGAGCTTTTTCGGTTTTTTCATAAATCTCAGGTTGCGATAAAGCTTATTTCCTCGTTTTCTCGCAAAGTCCCAAGGTCGGTTCAACTTTTGAAAACTGAGAAAAGATCTCGAGAACCGAAACTCGAATATAATCGTAAGCAAAGAAAAAAAAAAAAAAA
>ULGU01000002.1:2362518-2646316 GCA_900519015.1 Yarrowia osloensis | reverse complement strand
CGAATATAATCGTAAGCAAAAAAAAAAAAAAAAAAAATGAGACCTGCATATCATAAGAAAAAACACATAATGGGGGAACACAAAGGAAATGCCACCAAAGGAGACACATCATTGAATGAAAATAGCTGTCAAATGTCAGAACCAGTCGGCTGACGGCTGCAACACTCGCGCAACCCAGCTGAACAATTTACCTCCCTGTGTAGTTCCGATTTTTCACCGGCTCTAGCTCTTCATTTTGTGCGAAGTAATATTTTTTCTTCTTTTTCAAAATTCAACTAACTTGTAAACTGAACGTTCACTCATACCCATTTGTTTGTTTAGGTTTTTTTCAACATTTGATTTTTACAACGAAAGTCGAGAACCTCGAACCGACCTTAAATAGGTTTTGATGTTATCCCAGGGAATACATATGTCGGAAGAAAAAAAAAACGAGAAAAACAAAAAGCAACAAAAAAACATCAGTTGCTACGATATCGGATGAATGATACAAATCAGAAATGAATACCATACCTGGGACGACAAAAAAATAATATATAAAACCCCCGGCAAAGAATATTATTTCGAATAGTTGCTCGCTTGTTCGATCCTGGCCGTATTCGCAAACAGGCTTAGATATTTGTAAAAGATATTTTCGGTTGTACACAGAAAAACATATTTTAGGCTCTGACAGTTCTCCGACCTCTTATAAGTATGCATTTCCATTGCATCTGATCTTTACGAGTTAAGTAAATTTTTCGCCACCTCACACATCTATACAACTTCATATGTTCCTACTCCGTACTTAGTTATAATGTATGTACTGTTGCAACTCAGTCGAGTGCTCAGCTTGATATTCATGTATAAAAGCCCATGAATTCATTGCCTCTAACAGCGTCTTCACCAACTACATTTGTATATAACCGTCCTTCGATATACTTGCGACTCCCAATACATGTACTTGAATGTTTTAGTGCTCTTGACTGTAAGCCGATTTGTTAATGCATTATAATTATACCAATTCTTGAGCTTTCCTTGTACCAAAATCCACCTTACGCGAAGATTAACATCAGATGTGCTGCTGAACTTGGGTTTCAGGAACCATCACGGCGCTAATCTGCAAAAACCATGACACCTCATCTCTATCAGTCTCCATTTTCTCTCTATGTACTTAAGTAATGCTATGTGCCTTTGAGATGTTGGATCGATAAATTAAAACTGTACATAAAAGGTGAAAAACATAAACTTTCTCTAAAAACTATTTCCTAAATAGGAAAAAGTCAGCCAGTATATAAACTGCATGTAGTCAATACGAAAGACCAAAAAACATTCTTCTGTAACTGTCATTATCACCACTGAAAGATAGTTTCCGCCAAACAAAAGTGATAAACGCCAATAAGTAATTGCCTGAGTTTGATACTAACGCAAAGAGTTCTCTAAATAAGAGCTCACAGATCAGTCGTCAATTAAGCGCGGTGAATCGCTTTGATTTCTCCGCTTAATTGGTTGAGATGTGAAAGAGAAAGAAAAATTCCCCCATATTGTTGGATATGCATATAAATACATATTTCACGACAATATCGGTTCAAATAGAGCTAAGGGAGATAACAGGTGATATTCGACATCACCAAATAAAAGTCTAAGATAGAGCACCTAGCTGTAATCATTAAACACAGCTGTTGATCTCGCTTCTTTTTTTTCTTTGTCTGATTCTATTATAAATATAGATGGTTCTGTTGGCGATTCATTCAGGGGAAGATACATAAAGCTCATTTTTTTGAAAGAAGTATCCTGTCCCTAAAAACACTAGCAGATACACATAATTATCAATCTTCCTGTTCAGATCGTTAGCAAATGCACATTAGTCAACCTCAATATCAAACCTCATCACTTGCGTCTAGTTTTCTTGAGGCAAAAGTTATATATTTCTCACTTATTTCCTAATTAGGAAATTTATGGAAACGAAGTCAAGTGTTTTTAAAGAAATATGCAAAGTCGTCGGGGCCATGGATGAGATGGTTTCTAGCCGATTTTTTCGAGAAATCCATTGCGTCATACTAGTTTAGAGAATAATACTAATGGCTAACATGTTATTTTTTGCAAGATCTTCCTTGGGAAACAAGAAGCATATATATAAGTAACACTAGAGTATATGCCCTAATTGAAATGAGATAAATAATACTGGGACCTTACGCGAGTATAAAAAGAACGAATACGAATCATTTTCCTGTCACGTATGTAAACACTAAAGCAATTTAGTCTGCTGCCACCAAAACAACTTTATATATAATATTAATATATTGTATGAAGCTGTGATTACCATTTATATGAATGTGAATAACGAAAAGTTGAAGTTGACAACTACATAGATGCGTATGTATATATTTGAGCAATAACATGTAGTCGGCAAAATGACTAAGTATAACTCATTGTAGTATAGGATTGTATGAAATTGTAGGAACTATTTTCAAATCTAATTATAACAAGTTGCCCGCTCTCCAGTTATATTTCTTGCAATATTGTATTAGATTGTGAATATTATGCTTAGAAAATAAATTTCTCTTATAATAAGCAGGAGTCATTCTGCTTAACTCACATGTTGCGGTTTGCGTTGGCTCATTAATTTCTTGACATTGTGCCGCCTTCGTTTTAAAATTTTATAATCTTTGTACAGATTTTCCCTCTCTTATTTTCTCTGATGTATTTTTTTTCCCAGATTTTTTTCGTTACGTTTATGTTGTTGTCCCTCATTTATTTTGTGTCGGGATTGTGTTTTTGGTTTTCTCCATATTCTGAAGTTGAAAAAGAAATCGAGTTGTGTTTTACTTCGATTCTGTGCTTTGGTCCCAACCTCAAAAAAAAAAAACCCGCCTTTGTTTTTACTTCGATGTCCCAACCTTCGAATTTTTTTCCCAAAAAAAAACCCCGTCTTTGCTTTTACTTCGATTTCCCAACCTTCGATCTTTTTTTAAAAAAAAAAATTAATCGAGGTTTGTTTTACTTTGATTCTGTGTGTGTGATCTTAGAAAGAAAAAAAAAAGAAGAAAAAAAAATTCTATCCCAACCTCCGATTTACATTTTTACAAAAAAATTGATGTGCTTTAATAACGTTGTCCCTGTCACTTCTTAAAATTTACATCCTTGAGTGCATACACTGTGCTAAAGGTCGAGTGCATACGTCGGTTACCTGTCTACAAGTACGTACACTAGTTACACAGTCTGTGCTCCATCCTTGCAGTGACGCAATACATTAAATACTTGTCGGATCAACGGCGCCCTTTTCGCTGAACAACCTCAAACCCGTCATCGTCAATTATCGGGCCCTGTTTCTCCTGTGTGGACGAGTCAGTCATGTCCACGTCATCCCCTTCCACAAGTTCTGGGGCATCATCCTGTTCATCCCCGCTATCGTCGCCACCTGTAGTTTGGTCGTCGACCTTCACCGTAGACTTGGTGTTCTTGCTCTTTTCGTATTTGTTGTACTGGTTCTCGACCGTGTTGAATATACCTTGCGAACATTCCATCCAGATTTGGATCAGCAACTGAGCGATCGTGAAGTCACTGTCGTCGTCCACGACTGTGTCGAATTCATCCTCCATCACCTGAGACAGTCTAGTTTGGATGTCGAGTGCGTCTAGTACTTTAGATTCTTCGAATAGCTCGACTATGTTTCCCACGAGCCATTCTCGCTTTTCCTCAGAATCGGCTCCACCCCAGCTGTTGTCCACTGCAGTGGCGAGGTCGGTCCAGTTATACAGAGCCATGCAAACTCCGAGCTCGAATCGAGCCTGAACCTTTGAGTCGCCGAACTTGAGTCCATTGGAATTCTCGATCTCTAGAATGTCGGACATTGTTGTCGTTTGGCTAGGTGTATCTTGCAGTTCTAGGGGCGGCTTGAAAAATGTGAAGTTAAGGATTATTTTTGTGTGGTGTCATGCATGAAGTTGCATTAGCTTTATTTTCCTGACATCCCAAGTGAGCCGCAGGTACAAGTACAGTGGCGGCGTCGCATTCAGTGAGAAAGGGTCCCTGTTTTTTCTGCTGACGTTTTCGTCCGGTGGTAAAAGAAGGGGTGTGGATGATGTAGCAGGTCGGCTCATACACGAGCGAGTGCAGTGGAGTATCACACTGGTACAAGTACAAGTATCGGTAAGATTACAAGTGGAATGTTACACTCTCAAAGCGGCCTGGGCATAGGGAGCCTTCCATCACAAAAAATTGCGAGAGGCGCACATGTCCCAACCGAAAGCCACGACCATTTCTGTCGGTTCAAATACCACACCCCGACGAGTATGTACAATACGATAGTTACCAGGTACCGCTACTGTACCGGTGTCAATCGCCACGGCAGAAGACGCATCGGTTTAAAGTTCGAGCGCCTCTTGAGCAAACTGGCAGGCGGATTGTGTCCGGGATAGCGCCACGACTGAGGACTACCCCTTTGCCGTTCTGAGATGCGCTGCCAACGCTTAAATGAATGGGTTCATCTTCCTTAATCAGTTGCGTCGTGCTTAAGGCAGGGCTACCGCAGCTGATTGTAATCGACATCGAGCGCCTTTTAATTTCCGCGAAGTGGTCATAAGGTGACATCCCACATGGGATTCTCTTTGTTTGAGGTGTGTTGACCTATCATACCCCACCACTTGAACCACAGACTGTTGATTTTATCACCTTTTTAGTTAGGTACTTGTTCCCAAGACCCTGAATGACCCAGCCCTTGAAGTTGCGGCCACTTCGACAGTTCATTCAAGACGCCATCCTGAGCCACCTGCGGCGTTCCAACGGCGAAAATGGGAAAGCGGATAATCGGACGCCTCAATCATAGCCAACAAGGAACTCCAACACCACTGTGGCATGTCAGCCTCTTTGCAGCCTCTGGAAAGCATCCAGTGTTTGGAGCGGAAGGGCACCAAGGTGCGTCTGAAGAGGGTCACGCTCAACACCGGCCAAATGGCTAGCCACCGACTGCTCAACTCTACACACCCAACAAGCCACTGGAGTGGCGGTGATTCCGCGTCAGTATCACAGAGTGTCTACTCGTGGATTATGCAGCGGTGCTTTGAGACGAGCGCGTTTGCGAAGCCCAACCGATTGAAATTCGAAGCTCAGAAACAATACAGCGTCTGAGGGAAGGAGGGGGAGCAAAAGAGAGGGATGCACTATATCGATTCGACCTACATCAAAATGGTAACGACTTTATGACGAGTGGTGAAGCACAAAGCGAGGGGGGCTGAGGGGAATGTCTCATTGACACGGTCGACCATCCCAACCGGTATCGCTTTACTTACTTTACGCCCAAATACCTCCTCCCAGCGCTACTCATTTCACCTGTCTTCAGACGGGCGAGAGCCAGGCCTTCTCTGATTCTGATCACGGGCAGACCAATCCGGAGGTACCTTGAACCGCGGCGGGAACCTGTTCTGAGATTTGCGAGACCAAAAGCGCAGGCCTGTAATCGCCTACCAGTAGTCTCGCTACGCCGGTGGGACACTGATTGCTCTGTGATTACAGCATGTAAGACACTAGGCTGGCGTGCGTCTTGCCAATATTGGAGTACGGCGTCGGGGGTTGACACCACAAGCCAAGGACCCCGACGACCACCACGACGGTGGCCAAGGCACAAAAAACTGCAGAACCGAGCCGCGAGTATCATTGCGGCGGCGCGATCCACCTCGATCTCGGCCCTCCACACGGAGGCATCGCTAGCACCGCTGGAGCTAAAGTGGAGGACCGTGATAAAGAGGAAGATGTCACGACACACGTTCAATCTCAACAAGAACAATCCGATCACACGACTGTAGGTAACCAGAAAGACCTGCCTGTACAGCAACCGCACCCTCCTCCTAAAGTCGGTGCCTCACAAAGCAGTATGGAACACAACCTCGGCTGTCTACCATGGAAGCCGTCTGACCATGTCAGCGCGTCGGAGGAGCAGTTGGAGCTCTGGTTAGAGAACGCAACAGCGGTGAATACCTACTACCAACTCCGGGGGTTCATCCGCCGCAACCGCAAAAAGGGACTACAGGAGTGGTACGACAAGTACACTATGTACAGTACAGTACATACTGTACCACACTCAGAACCAATCCGGCAGTCGTCCGGCTTGCCTGTATTACCGCAATCTTCTCCCGAAGGTGCGGCTCAGCGACAAGGTGTGCTTCATCGCTGATTTTGCAAATGCGCCCCGGCCACTTCAGAGGCGCGGGCACCAAACCTATGTAAAGGTGCGGATTGCCACTCTCTACCAGCCACGTCATGTTGGGACACTATGATCCTGATCGCTCCTAAGCTCTCTATGACGTACCTTTTGGCTAACCCCAGGGGCCATGGAGATCTCATCGCCTTCTGAGCACGCCCCTATACATCGATATGTTCAAGGAGTAGGCACCCCAGGACTGCACCAACGAAAGGAATGCTGAAGGAGGATTGAACACAGGAGTAAAATCACCGCCAAGTCGGCGGGCTGTTTGGCCTGGGTTGTTCGAGGGGCTTCACCCCTACCCCTTGTCAAAGTGCTTGAATTCGAGACAGCGGCTCCCCATCCCCAACGATCCCAATCTCGAGCCATGCAGCTGGCGATCCAGTGCGATGTGTTGTACTGCCAATTTGAGACCAACAGTTACTGGCCCCGTGCTTGAATATACTGAATAAATGAATCGATGTATGCGACTATGTAAAACTGAGGCCAGGACACAGAGGGGACAACAATACGCATTGGAGACAGTTTGGGGAAATCGGTAAGCTCGCTACAGATACAGTACTCGTACCGTACATATCGATACGACATGCTCTTATTGGATAAGAGCGACCATACGAGCTCCCCCTCCCTCTCTGAAATAACGAGCGCACGTCTCGATCTCAAACTGCCATAGTCGCCAGCATTGTAGCCTTCACATCTGACTCCATCTGCACTGCAGTTACTGGACGTACATACTTGAAATGCGCACTCTTAAGGTTTAGAGACAACCTAGTTTTGTTGCGTTCCCCACTCTATTTCGCTAATGCAGAATTCGGATTAATGTGCCAGGGGTCTCACGGCTTGATCAGGAATGTGGGTGTCCCTTGGTTAGAACTGTGAATATGTTGACCCAGGCAAGAGAAGACAGATATAGGCATGAATTGAAATCCATTGAAGAGGTGGCAGAGCTGCTACGCGCCAGGTCGTGCGCCAGAAAGCCCCACCTTATGTTGCCGACGTGCGTCAATTTTATGGACCTCGCATGTTGGGATTGGGGATCAAGCCAGCACGAAATCTCGAAAAACGCATTGCGCAGTGGTGGAATTTTCAGGTTGATGAGACCGGATTCGCACCACTTTTGCCTTAGTTAGACGAGTGCCCTGTGAACCAACGGACGATGTGAGCACAGCACAGGTTCGTATGACGCGGATGCGTCAACTTGTTCCGCGAGATGCATAAAATTGCTCCGGTGATACAGTGACAACAAAAATCCGCTTGTGCTGCCCACATCAACTCAACACGTATGTACTGATCGCACATCACTATGCGCAGCTGTTGAGAGGTGAGAAAGTAGTCCCCCCGATTCGCCATGGTCTGCCACGAATCATTGTGCGGCGAAACTGAGGCAAATACTGACAACTCGTAATGACAACCACGCACGCATATTTGGCTGTAGATGTCAATTGGTTCAATCGAGCCCGACGCCATACATGCCGTGTCGTCAGTTTGAATAACGCCTTACACATTGCTGGAAACTGCATGCCCTTGTTCAAAACATGACAGAAGTTAAATCTGATGCCACGCGACAGCGTTATGGGGAACGATCAGTATCCCATAGCTTAGGACAGATGTTAGATTTGAGAGCACAAGCATGTCCAAGCCATCAATATCCCGGGGAAGCGGGGGAGCGGGGTTCAGTTCAATCTAAGAAGCTAGAGTGTGTGATGGTGACCAAACCGAAAGCTGACACACTGCACCTGAAGTATACAAGTAGATGAGATCTGGCGAGCAAGAGGCCTATGCCCCTGAGATATTGAAACGAGGGTGAGACGCATGACAGCTAAGTCTGTGCTCTCTGAAACTTCAGTGGTGTCTGAGCGACATCGTTATGGATTATGGGGGATTACATTACCTATAGAGTTGAAACCATAATCGTTGGTGCGCAACCGAAACGTATATAGACGCGGGGGGATCTCTTTCTGCCATATCAACCAAATGACAATCACTCTAGGCCAGAGGGTTGGCGAGTTCGCCTCAGAGTTTGCTATCGATGGCAGCTATGTTCAGCAAGGCGTCAAACACTTCATCAACCAGACGGCTCAGGCCCTGGAGGCCAACATGGAGCGAGCAATGCCCATGATCCCTTCGTTTGTTACCCGAATTCCCACGGGAAAGGAGAAGGGTGTTCAACTGGCAGTTGATCTGGGCGGTACAAACTTTCGGGTTTCGTCTGTGCACTTGAATGGTGACCATACCCACAATACTGTGGCATCAAAGGTTGCCGTGAGTGACGACCTCATGACTGGCACACAGGCCGATTTCTTCGGATTCTTGGCTCATCAAGTGAAGGACTTCCTGAAGGAGCACCATTCGGAACATTTCAGTCAGGTTGAGCCTTTGCGGATGGGTGTCACCTTTTCGTTCCCAGTCAACCAAGTAGCCTTAGACAAGGGCTATCTTTTGAGATGGACCAAGGGCTATGACATCAAGGATGCTGTTGGTAAAGATGTTGTGGAGCTCTTTCAAATTCAGCTCGACGCTCTTGACCTGAACGTAAAGATTGTTGCTCTGGTCAACGATACCGTGGGCACACTACTTGCACGAGCTTACGCCTCCAAATCTGACGACGGAAAGCACAAGCAGACATTGATTGGCGCCATTTTCGGCACAGGAACCAATGGTGCTTACTCAGAAAGATTGAAGCGAGTGCCCAAGTTCACTGCTGAAAACTACCCTGAAGTTTTCAAGCGCTACTCACCCGAACACATTGCCAACCAGACAATGATCATCAACACCGAGTGGGGTTCTTATGACAATGATGTCGACGTTCTCCCGAACACCAAATGGGACACTCATCTGGACTCAAAAACTCACAACAGGTCATTCCACATGTTTGAGAAGCGAATTTCTGGAATGTTCCTGGGTGAGCTGCTCCGGCTCTGTCTCTTGGACTTGAAGAGCGAGGGCTTGCTTCTTCAGACCACGAAGTTGGAAGGAAACCCCGTCTGGAAGGATTTTGGAATGGACACATCAGTTTTGTCATTCATCGAAGCTGCCACTGCCGCACAAATCAAAACAGGAAATGACGACTATGAAAAAATCATCAAGGCCATGGGTCTGAACGCCAAGGACATTAGCCCCGATCAAGTCGCTGCCCTGAAACCCCTGGTAACAGCCATCGGTAGACGGTCTGCGTACCTATCAGCCATTCCTCTAGCCGCCATTACTCTTCATACTCACGCTTTGGAGAAGTTTGATGTCGTTGATATTGGAGTCGATGGGTCTGTCTTCCAATTTTACCCTAACTTCGCCGACATGGTCAGGGAGGCTATGGGCTTTGTCGAGGGTATCTCAGTTGATCGTATCGATATTGGCCACGCAGAAGATGGTTCAGGGGTGGGAGCTGCCTTGGCTGCTTACCCTGACGAAGAATAACTGGAACGAACACTCGTGTGTTCACACTCGTGGCGGGGTTAGTATTGATGTAGCAAGAGACTATGATCGTGTATAATAAATGTGAGTACGATGACGATGAGCCGTTCTCACCGATAGCTATGTGTGAGTATAAGGCTTCATAGGTCAGACTTGCGAAGTGCTTGCCACACGTAAAATTACCCACGCTGCATGTGACATGTACGGATGCATGAGTGGGTTGTATATGAGATGTATCATCATGTATGTGTATGTAATCGTACCGGTGCGAGTATGTACTCGTACCAGTGTAACATACCCGTATGGGTGTACTCGTGTAGTGCACAGATGTCCAGCCATTACGAGTGCCGTGCTTACGAGTAAGGGTACCAGAAATTCGTGCATTTGTGATGTACAGGGGCACACTGCACTTGCATGACGATCCTATAACTTGTATTGCTTGGGCTGTGGCTGTTCTGGCGGGGAAGCCATTGACTCGCGTCGCAGGCCGACATATGAGTCCATTCTTTAGCAACTGCCCGGTCAAGTACCTATCAGTTAATCTAGTCGCGGGTATTGTCTACCATGACCACTATCACACGCAGCGTGCAGTGCATGAACGAGTATGTACTTATACTGTACCGGTACGGTACTTTCTGCGACTGGTAAAAGCTGTATCGTCTACTGTGCGAAAATACCGCTTGTACCTGTTTGGCAGTGATGGCGGTTTGTCCATGTGCCACCATACGTGTCACAGCGCCTCTCCGAAGTGATCCGTCTGACATGGCATCTCTCACCAACTGAGCAGTTCTGCCGACATACCCTGTGGGTAGGTCAGGAATCCCCACACAGCATTTCTCTGATGCCGATCGACCTATATTTCGCCACAGCGTTTCAATTCAATGAACGATTATAATCATTTGCTTGTTTCGATAGGGAGGTGTGCTGACCAAGCTTCATCAAAACCCTCAGGAATAATGTACCGGTACAACTTGATCATTTCAAACTTGCACCACTCAAGAGAACTGTGGCACAATCAAAGATGAATGGCTCAGGGGAGAGTCCCATTAAACAATCATTTGCGAGCTACTCATGCATGCAGTCCTGCATCTCGCCCAGAAGGTACTGTAGGCAATTCCACTTCTGTTGATGATCGCGTATTCGCCAAACCGCCGAATTATGGTAGACAAAGGAGCGTAGTAAGATTAGAGTTTCTAGAATATGATCGAACTTTAGTTGAGAAATAGAAGAAGCGAACAGGCAGATACCTGGCACGAATACACTTGTGTGACCGTATTCGCGTGTCGATGTGTTAATGACGTAGCTTTGTCTTTGTGTGTTGAAAGAAGCACCTGGTAGAAGAGAGTCACCTGAGTTGCTAAAAGAACAAGTGCAGAACGAGGGCAATTAGTGGCGTAAGGCTGTATCGAGTAACATTCCGACAGTACGAATACAGACAGTACGAATACATACAGTACCCTGGTACGGATCTCGGTAGCTGTAACAAGTGAATGCTGTACGAGTACGATATAACCGGCACACATACATCCCAGACTCAAGTGTGATGCAGTGCTCTCTAGTCCACTTTCAGAAGATGTGTAGTAGACTGGTTGCTAGGGGTGCAATCGACCACATGACGGTCGTCACGAACAGCCCGAATCAGGTTTATGACAGATCCTCAACGCGGCACCGCCTCATCACTCAACTCAAAACTTCAATGTACTTGTACCAGGACTCGTAAAACGGTACTCGCAAGGACTCGTAAAACGGTACTCGCACGGTGGTCATTGTCACATTAAATTCTCCTGTTGTCGTTAGGGTATCTTTGCTGCCAGCGACACAGTATTTACACATCCGTTGTTTTTGTTGTCTCAATTCTGCAACAGACAGATTAGGAAGCAAAAGGATGCCAGGCAACTGGCGACTCTTCGCAGGTGAGGTGTCTTGTTCGGTGACAGATTGCTTATAGCTGTTCTATTGCGTTGTGTTTTAAAGTCTAAGACAGGCTCACCTTACACCCCGTAAAACGTGGACTAATGAAAGTCAAGATGTATAGAACCTGTGTGGAACCATGAGTGGACGAATAGTGACCCGAGTTCAATGTAATAACGAGAAGAATCTAACCCGCTATAACGCCTCACAACATGAGTGCAAGCGGCAGTTACGGGTAACCACGCGCACTTCGTCTTCAGTCATCTTGAGCTAGCTAGTCCTTTACCATTGAATCGATGGTGTCTTACACCTGCAATACTGAAGAACATTCTACGTTCCACTCAAATTGCCCCACAGCGAATATCAAAAGTCAGCCGCGTAGCCGTCATTTAATCCAAATGGCATCACACTCCGCCACGCAGATTCAAACATAACATGCGGCAATCACGGTCTGCTCGTACTGTATTGGTACTCATAGATACGAGTACAACAACATGACAAGTTGGTATGTTCTTGTCCAAGTAGCTTGCCCTGAATTTCACGGTTGCCGATGTGTCGCACAGAACAATTACAGTACTGTAGCTACAATACGAGTAATGTGCTCATATTTGTAAGCTGTGCCGTATGTACCAGTACAGTAAGAGTTTGAATTTATGATCTTTCGCAAACATCCCTTCCCAAGCACCTTTACTTGTCCTGCCAGGGTGCTGTACTATTGTACTTGACTACGAGAAGTGCACACTGTAATGGTATATACCGGTACTCCGTACTTGCACCCTGAAAGAGTACATACATGGCACCTATAGGACAACACAAGGATATTCGAATACTCTCGCTGCTGCACCAGTAGTGGAGATCAATCATCAAGTATGTACCGGTGCGAGTAGAAGCCCCTGCCCTCAGCTCTGGTACTGTACAACTATTGCGACCAGATAGGCCACCAAACGGTATGTGTAGTATCATACAAGCACGGGTGGTGGTTAGAGGACAAGAACTTGGGTGAGACCGGGAAAACATATGCCATGTTACGATACAAGGTACACGTTTACGTAAATACCTTACAGTCGTACTCGTACTGGTACACGCGCTATCGAGAGGGGGAAGATCGGGTATTCATTACTCGAAGTTGAGTATCATAGCTGTACAAGTAAGAAGACACGGCAACTCAAGTATAGCAGGTATTCGCTTAAAAGACGATATTGGTCATGAAGTATACGAATTGATCTTCAATTGAATCTTTGGGGCAGCGCTCACACCTACATGTTAGATCGTAGTGTTGAAGTAGTACGGGCACCACAGGTAGGGCGAATATGGGATTGGAGCCCTTTGCCATACATTCGGTTATTTAATCGTTGCATTTCTTGAATTCATGGCGAGACCTGGCAAGCGATAGGATTTGAAACCTTACATCGCCACTAGAGTTTTTTAGCGAAAGTTCATCCATGCATTTTGCCCATTTGGGACACCTGCATACATGCAACCGCCGTATGTACGAGTGCTATGTCATCGTCCAAGATGTTTGTTTAGGATCTGGCTCCAGCGGTTACACACATGTATACATATTACTCAATCTTCGAGTAGCTCAAAGCACTTCATTCAGTTAGTATTATTGAATTTACGATTCTTAGTTTGTCATGTCTTACACTTAATCCACCTACTCGAAGAGAATACCAGTGCGCCCAGAGCTATACGTTCGGTGGCACTACAAAGACGCGAGCCGAACTCAACTTCACTTCGGCTCGCAACTCCGCAACCCTAAATATCGAGGTAGGGGGCGCTTTGTGTACAAGTACGGAGTACACGAATCAGGGCGAAATTAGAGAAGGCATACAGCAGCACACTACCGTAGTAACGATCGCATACCGCACGCCAAACTCTCAGTATCACGCATGTAATTAGTGGTGGTTGGCCAACTCAGATTACTGATGCGCTCGTGCACATAATGACGAGCCTAGAATCCTTAATATGGTGACATGACCCCTCGCCCCCAGCGCCCCTATATCCCCTGGTTCATCTGCGACATACCCAAAGAGGCAAAAGGCATTCTTTTGCGCTGGAAGTGCATGCAGTACAGCTTCAGCGGTGCCTCCGTGCGGCTGGCTGGTTGGGGTGACACGCTTATTCGGTTTTCATTTCCCACATGACCGTTTTTGCAGCTGTGCGTCACTTTCAAGGTCAAATCTCTCTGGACAAAGACGTCAAAATTCATTTATACGGGAACATTGCTTTGGAAGGCAGTTTGGAAGCACATAGACTCTTTTATTTCGACCACGGAGTGCCACATCAAGTCTCGCTTATGTGTGATGATGTAATGTTCTACATAAATGAAAAACTACGGACTTCTATTAAATCAATATAACAGCAGCGGTTGGAAGTATATAGCGATCAGTACGAGCTCAGCGTGTGGACATTAAACCCTTTGCAGCATCAAATAAAACAGCACACTTGCAGCTAGAACCGCGTACAAATAGTTGAGGGCGCGTAAACAGGACCGTCTCTTCGTTTGCTGACCCATGGAGACCCCTTTGCAGAGTTACTGGATACCTTACTTCACACCAGCTGTAACAAGTGGAAGACGGCCCAGGTGCAAGCCTGCACCTCGAATCATCAAACGCCACCAACCCGATTGAGTCTGTAAGAGTTGGCACGCCGCTAGCTAATACAATGTCTTGCTGTACGAGTACCAGACATGCCATAGAAACATGTAGGAGTACTAGTTCTGTACGATACTACAGATACCAGTACGGAGTACGATCTATTGCAGCTGCGTATTAATCAGATATACCTGCTGGCACTTGTGAGACCTCTGCCATGTCCCTCGTCATTATTGACCTGCTGTCGATAAAATGAAAACGTTACTTGTTTAACGCGATTAGCTATTACTTGTACTTGCACGAGTATGTGTTCCCCAGCTGGGGACAGACGCAAGCAGGGGCGGCAGTGCTGGATTATACATACCTGTGAGGCGCCCTGTAAGAGTTCGAACCACAGTCTCATTTTTACACCTGTTCTGTTGCGTGATGACATCAGTACAGTATGCACGATACTCATTCAGTAAGAAGATCATGTGAGACATGATCACTATAAAATCTGGCGAGAAGCAAATGAACGCGCGTACAAACCTAGGTGATATTATGAGGAGTACCGGTTCCAGTTGTTCGTAATATGCCGTTGTGATTACATGGAATGCTTGGCTGTTCTTAGGGACAATTAACTTCACGTCGTGCGATATTTAGATAACCAGAACTTTTACTGTATTTGGTCTCTTGCTTGGTTTGTCGCCGAATTCACGCGGCCTGAACGCCCCGGTCACCTCCCTGAACTCCGACCACCTGCAGGTCTACAGGTTATGCACGCATGCACCCCAGCCATACTTCTATGACGTTCCCGGATGCATGAGGACAAAAGAGGCGGAATGGGTACAATAGCGGATCCGCATTTGAGAACTGCATCGCAGTGACCTGGAGACAGGGAATTGCGCCCGATGGGGGTTACGGACTTATTGCACCGGTGCTCAGCTGGATGCAGGATGACCGCCCAACAACTATGGCTTCGAGTTACCAGCCTGCATGGTCACCCTCGAGAGGTCGCGGGAGCGTTCCCAGCTCCCTCTCCTGTCAGTGTACCAGGTACGGCTCAATCACCGAAGTAACGCCGTGGTCAACAATTTGCTCGATGCATCGGAGTTTATTAATTGATTTGAATGGTAAATCGCCCTTGTACGAGTAGCGTGGAGTCTAACAGTAGTGAGCCGAGCCCTATTGTTATGGATGGTGACATGCTTTCAGTCAACCGAGCTTGGTTTCGAGGCAAATTCGAACTTTTATGGCTGTGGTTCAGGTGAGTATATCCTGTATGTACACGGCATGTAGGGAAACTCATGACTCCAGTGCCAAAAGCAAACGTCGCAATCACCTGCCTCACAACCCCAGTAAGAGCATTATCCCAAGCACCCGTACTTGTAGTCTTCAGTCCCCTCCCACAACAGGAGTCAGGTGTTACCGAGACCAAATGAGGTCTTCGGAGTGATCATGTCATTATGGCTTCATAATTAGCTAAGCCAAGTCATAGCACTCGAATGGAGCTCTCGTGCATGCAGCACATCGATTTCCCCAGCTTAATTTCCGAACAATATACTGCAGTGCAATGTGCTGGTGCCATTTTTACGTCAGAAAGATCTCTTTACACCACGCTAAAGTACCGGTACCAGTACTTACCAGTGCAGTGTTACCGTCACTCACGTCTTCAATTTACTTAAGGCTAAGATGAGCTACAATGGTCGTCCCAGTGAAAGACATGAGAATCAGGGTGCGAGTAATGTAAGGAAATGAATAAATATAATAAATAATATACAGGTTTTGCAGTGGGGGTTAATTTCGGGGAACAGGTCGCTTGTGCTCAGACTTCCAGCCCTGTCGCTTGTTCTGGAACCAGATCTGGACCACCCGAGGAGTCATGTTGAGTTCCTTAGCCAGGTCAAGTCGCTGCTCGGAGGAGGGAAAAAACGTCTGCTCAAAGACTTCATTGAGTCGAGCAACCTGATAAGAAGTGGCTCGTCGTCGCTTGGGTTTAGGCGTTTGGGGAACAGCCTGAGGAACAGCTGGGTATGCAGTAGCAGCCGGCGCAGCATAATAGTGGGTACTGGAGGCAGGTGCCAAGTGGGTGTGGGGAGGAGCAACATGGTGGTACGAAGGGTGAGGGGCCATCATGTGGTGGGGAGCATGGTGAGGTGGAGGTGGAGGAGGAATGTGGTGATGCGCGTGGTGAGGAGCAGGATGGTAAACTGGCACTGGAGTAGGCATTGTGTGGACAGGGGTAGGGTGAGTAGGCGCAGCCACCATTGGAGGGGCCGCGGTGGATGCGTACTCATACAAAGGGGGGGTTGAGGCAGGAGTCATTGGGGATGTAGCATTCTTGTTCAGTCGCTCCAGGGGAGGAGACAACTGCCGAGGGGGCAAAGGCTCAGGGTCATCGCATAGAAGCGATTTGACCGATGGCAGTCGTGTATCTCGTGGAGGCGTTCGGAGGCCAGTGTTCATGTTGTGGATGGATGGCAGTGAAAACGAAGGGTTGTGCGAAGGCATTGTGAGAGTAACAGACATTATTAATTGTGGGGATGCCGGTCGTCCATGGGGACTTTGTTAGATATATATGCTATGAACCCGATCTCAGCCAAGAGACTTTGGTTATGCAGAATCATGGGTGTTGACATTTGGGTTTTGTTTCTTTGTGTAAGAATTGCTCCCATCGAAGACAAAGAAACAACAAAGCAAAGTTCCATACAGCAACACAGAATTAAGGTTGAGAGAATCTTAACTGGTACATGCAGGCGCTGAGCTTAATGAAACTAAACGCTACCACGATGACCTTTACAACAAAACTCCACGGTTGTAATTAGGGCAACCCTATAGTTCCGGATCGCGGGAGTTTTGAGGGTTAGGGGCTAACACACTCAGCGCCAGTGGCTTTACAACGCAGCGGTGGGACTCTCCTAGGGCAAGGGCGAGGTGGAGAAGGTGGAAAAAGTGGACATCCTGGAAATGATGGGACGGTTTCGAAGACTCATGACTTCAAGTGTCGCACTGGTTCGCGTACGGCATGGAGACAGCCTCAGACAAGCTCAGTGGCTGTTATGTGAATGTGATGGTGCCAGCTGTTTTGGTCATTCCAGTTTCCGGCTTTTCATCATCTCTCGGGGCTCGTTTCCCAAAACACCACAGTGCATGTACGACATCGTTGACTAAACGTTTCGCCCGCCAAAACCGCTGGGTCTGGGAAACTTTTACTTCTTTAGGCAAAAGAGGAAGTGCATCACTGGGGATTTGACTTTTCGTTTTCAAGCCCTACCTCCCACATTTCACACTCAACCAGGCTTTTATATGAATTAATTTGCCACAGTAAACAAGGGGGAGAGTTTCGCTGAACAAAAAATCAGAGAGTCCCCCGCCATCGGTTATTTTGCGAGGTCATCATTCGTACTTCTCCAGTGGCTACATGCAGTGTTGTGGCCACATCATGAGGGGATGGCGCCAACTTGTAGTCATGAACGCGGTTACTATTCGACCAGCGACTGCGTGAGCAGCTAGCACTACGTAGACAGAAGTCCACTTGTAAGCCATAGCGTATCATCAACAATTATGGATGCGTGACAGTAACATAGCACTGTACTGTAGTGAGGTGCCGAGCGAGGAGTTAGGGCAAAACCTGAAATTGGGTTATTCGGCTGCGATGCCGGTGAGTTTATCGTACAGAGAAATGCCCAATTCCAGAAGCTGTGGGAACTTCTCACAGAACCTTAAATTCTGATCTGGTAGACATGACGTGTGGGGAATGCAATTGAAGCGATTTTTTGCCGAATGGTTCAGGTAATTCGGTACGTCAATCAAGGACATACATTAAGAGCCTGGTGATAGATATCTCGCGCACCAATCTCGACATTTTTGGCTTCCCATGGTACACTCCAGAGTGAGAGGATCCACTTTTAAAAGATAGGACTATTCGGCTGGCCGGAGCGACCTAAAACGCCCACACCACAAAGGGGAGATGCGTCTATGCATAAGGTGGGCGCGAAGATATCGAGCAGCAGGTCCCAACAAGTGGGTCTGGGCAGGGGTTGAGTAACTGCCATAACCCTCCAAGTGAGTCACATAGCTACTGTATGTTACGGACACCTGTCACGTGAATAAACCTCTCTGTGTCACTGCTCTATGCCAACCATTAGTATGGGTTCGTGGTTCAAGTTGGTGCCTGTGTTTCAAGTAACTTATGCAGTAGTTAGCGCATTTTAGCCCCAGCCCCTGGCATTGGCATTGTGGCTAGTGACAAAGGGAGCACTAGTTGCTCTCAAAAAGAACAAAGGGAGTCCAAGAGCAGCCACTTGAAGAAACGAGTGAGATCAAACACAGCACGAGTATATTTAATGTAGTGCTTATTAGACTCCTAGAGAAGCACAAATTACATTACCGCCACAAAACCGGGTGCTCTACTGGTAATAATTGATGAACCATGCATGTATACAAAAGCAGCTCAGCCACATCGTCTGAGATTATTGTGGCAAGGCACAGTTTAATTTCAGACAATTGCAAGTGTAGCCGGAAACCCTGTTATATCGGAAAGAATAAGCCGTATTATTACTGAGGTTGATCTCATTCGACCGCATATAAGGCAGAATATTCGTGTTGGGGTGCATCGGTCGATAATGCTTGTGGTGTGGTTCACGACATTATCGTCGCTCCCTTACCACCGTTGTCGAAAGTGGGCTGATGTCACGAGCCCGCGGTATTCTCCACGTGACTAAAACCAAAGCTTAAAAGGCTGCGACCTATAGTTTCTGTGCGATTGAAATGAAACACTTACAAGTAGGGCCCCCATTGGGCCGCGATATCGATGAGCAGGCTTTTTTTTGCACCTTCGCAGTACTACAAGAATTCCTGGACCAAAATGTCAATGCTAGTCTTTGCGAGAGCCGATCTTCCTGAGGTAGGGTTTTCTCCGCTATTTCCTTGAGGTTCTCCGGTCTCACAGTCCTCCTGCAACCCTAATACATATTTTAGGAGTGATCGGGAAGCACGATTGAGTTAAGTTGTCGAACCAGCTTTTATCGAGAAGAGACACACAAACTGTGTTGGTGCCACCGAGATGCCAGCAGCTAGGGCTCGGCGAAGCTGTTCGGAGAAGGACCGAAGTGGTTCCAATTTAACTTGGGGGACTGAATGACCATCGGACCGTCGTCAACCTTGGGTGTTTGATGGGTCACACGCATCAGCAAGAAAAGCATCGCAGTTTGACAGCAATAGCTACCACATCCGCCGACAGGTAATGCGCAGACAGCTCGCACTCATCTGTGATGAAATGCCGTCACTTGTCGTCATCTTGTTCTTATGCGGCTGATACAACTTCGGTATGGCCACCGGGCTTTGGGAGATTTTTGCCTAATACGATCATCTCTTTGTGCTCTAAAATTATAGGTGCTATGACGCCTCCATTAAACTCTAACTTAAATGACTTGATCCCCATCGCACTAAACTGAACTGCGTTTCCCCTAGAAACTTGTCATACTGTTTCCCAAGTCTACGCTCTGAAAGCTTTTGAACTGGTCGGACCTATCAAGTTAAAACTAATGGCTCCGATGCCTCACACTGAATACTGCTGAGCTGTTGATGCTTTTATTACGTGGGTAAGATTCACTATTAAGCAATATTAAAGTGTGATATATAGGAGCAAAGACATGCACGCCGTGCACGAACGTCCCTTCGAATAGCCGCGAGGAATGTGCTCACTACGTACTGGAAAAGCAACGAAACCGGTGCCAAGTCGGAGAAATTGTATTAACAAACAAGCTTAACTGTACAGTATTTGTACAAGGGCCATATTATCGGACTCGCAACTCGACGCAAGGTTACTGAGTGAATAACCCCGGACACACGACCATTCGTGGTTATGAAACTGACTGACTGGGGCCACCAGAATAAGGTTGTGAGTGACACAAACCGGACCGCCCCCGGCAAGGGACCATACTGGACTCATGACTTGAAGAAGATACCCACGGAACTTCTGGAACTCCAGATTACTAGCCCTTTTTTCCCGTGGCTCCTGAGTTGACACTTCACGCAGAACGCCTCCTTTCGAAGTAGACACGTGACCCTTCCCGAGAGAATGTCCTTATAAAACTATCATGCGCGTCACAGCTGTAGTGAGTAAGACAGCCAAGGACGTATACGATGACGGCTGGGTCAGATGGTTCGTGACAAAGTTCTGCAAATGAAATGCAAACAGCAATAGCAAGAGGGAAGTTGAGTTTAATAAAGAACAAAAGCCGAAAATAGCCTCACTTGTAGAATTAAGAGTGTCACCACAACTGAATTTCACTCTCGTCGGCTTTACTCTCGGAAGCTCTTATACGCCTGGCATGCGCTGGGATCGGAGACAGAGCAACTATCCCGTATTTGCAGCCGGCGGTGCTGAGGACATGTTGTGAGAGATTATTCGGAACTTGCCCCAGGTTTCCAGTCAGATCAGGTGGTTACCACAAAAACGCCTCCATTGCAAGGGGTAAACAAACAACGGGGATCTCGTTATGTGCAAGGCTCTACTTGTACCCAAGTATGATAATAGCTACTTGTAGGGGACACAAAGGGTTTCATTGTATGGCAGCTCGAAGTTCATGATTCGATTTTGCGATATCTGGAAGTTGCGGTGCCATCCCTCCCAACACTTAGCGACAACTGTCTCGTATGTATGGCAGATACAGTCATTCCGCCTCCTAGAGGCAGCTCGGTCCATCAACGCTTAACAGTTACTCTAATGAGAGACACGCTGGGACTCATCCATCGTTCTAAGAAGCATTCTTTGCCACAGACACGCCTACAAGTAGAGTCTGTTGCACCTGATGACCGGTCCACCCCCCAGTATTTCGTCTGTACCTGCTTCTGATGTGTTCCGATGCTCAGTGAAACGCAGCTCAGTGTCTATCGGAGAAGTCGGCCCGTTCGGAGAGGGACCAAATGGTAATTCTCCAGCCGTCTAATTGTAGGAAGAAGAAATTACAAGTACAGTACCGTTATCTGTTAAGTTGCCACGGCCGCAACTTTTACTAAATTCAAGACATGAATTAATATTGCCGTGTGCTACTTGTAATTCATTTCCCCCTTTCACCTCCGACATTACGGTTTGGCCGCATTTCTCCATAGCGCCTCGGACCGCATATCCTCACATGAACGGAGCATTGGAGATGAAAGCCCAGCATGGGTTGAGAAACTGCTGAGAATGGCCCGATCATCTTCCACGGCGTGCAACCGTGACGCGAGCTATATCAATTCTTCCAGCTTGCGGATAGCTAAGGTGACGAACCTTCGTTCCGCCAGAGCTGGCTTTATAAACTCGATGTTGCGCAATGCGGAACGGATGGTTCCGGGCAGTTGGCACGGCGCAAAAGCAAAAACAAGACCAGGAGACGCGCTCAACTGGTGCTCCCTCCAGTTTCTAAGTACAAGTGGAACTTGTAATACTCCTTACCGGTGCGAGTACTCCAACAGTAGTGCTGTACACAGTAATTATCAGAAACTAAAGTGCATATGGTTCGATACCCCAGGCTTGAAATGGCGCCACGCGAGGACAACACGCTGATGCGGCATCTGTTTAGTCGTCCACCTGCAGCCGGCCAATCTCGGAAATCGAGCTTTTAGACCTAATACTGTATCCCTGCACGACCCTACAGCACAGCTCCTCACACTATCCCGAATGGGTAAACTGTCCCTTCGCAGTGCGACTTGTCTGAACAGTTTAGAAAACGCAACCCAGGTTTTGAAGCAAAAAGGTGGATGCTGTAAGAGAGCTCACGTAATTCCAGTAATCCATGTGCCAAGGATTGTTGAAATGACTTAGCTAGAAACTCTGCGCAAACAAACCTCTGTAGGTTGACAGAGCGATGAAGCATCCTCCAGTATGTAGAGTGGAAACTCCAATGGAACGTGCCCTGCTGTTCCATGGACATGAAAGATAGGTGAGAGCTTTGAGAGGAACTTGTACGATAGAAGCCCCGAGCACAATCAAGCGATTATTTCGTGTTGTACGGGTACGAGCATCGTTACTTCAGATGCTCTTCACTCGTACCTCGTGAGAAGTGGACAAGCAGAATCCGGGGTCGTAAGCACAGTAACAGTACGATTACGGAGTATTGTTCCGTGCGCCTCTATAACCAAAGCCCGATTCAGTGCGCCTCCCGCTAGCACTGCGAGCTGTACTCGTAGTACTGTACAGTAGCAACTCATCTCCACGGTACACTTCCGAGTGCTCAAGCTATAAGCTGATACTTCAGAGAGGCCCTGGTAGGATCGACGAGTTGGGGACCACGGCGTTTAAGGAAAAACAAAAACGGGAGCAGCCCGACCATGGTCCGACGTGGATGTTTTCGAGTGTCGCTCGAGAAAACATATCGCACATGTCTCACAGCCCACGGGTTGCGGTTGCCTTGTCACCTCGCTTAAACCTGTTTCTATTTAGCTCAAGCTCATCAAGTCGCTTAAACTTGACGTCTATGGACCGAGCATAGGTCGCTGGAAACTGCTCAAAAGCGAACTTGGACGAACCACCAGCTTCTTTGAGCCGAGCGTCGCTAAGAAGCGCAGCTGCAGCGGTCTTGGTGGGGTATTGACTGGCCTTGAGCACTGTATGCATCTGTACAAGATCTGGGGACATCGTCCTTGTAGTGCCATCTGAGTAGTTCTCTGGCTTGCTCCCATACTACCGGTAGTTATAGCAAATCCGCAGTCGGCGCGACGTGTGTCTTCGGGATTAAAATGCGTGCTCTCCGTTAACATCCCTTCCTGCGCTTCCGAAGCTAGTTTTTTGATATTAAACGATGTCCCTTTTTGCCGAAATTAAATGCACTATACCGAGATGGGAAAAAATACACGATTCCATCAGCCGTATGATCAGCTGCTGGTTCTAACTGGGAGCGGAACTTCGCTGGAATGATCCAGGGTACGTGTTCTATTGCTCAGTCATGTTAGTGGTTTAGGCTGTGACACAACCCCTGACTTTCGGCTCCTCCACCAAGGAGCAACAGTTGCCCTGAAACTCCACCTTGCGATAGCCTCATGCATGAGTCGGTGCGAATTCACGATGGTGTGCTGTATCTAGTTAGAGACAATAACACAGTAGCAACAACGAGAGGCTGTCTCAGATACGGTGCGTCTTTTAATGTGGCATGCAGAGCTGTGTGGAACTGCAGCTACGGAACACCTTTCGAAGCAAGACCTCAGTTCGCTCCCCATGTTTTGTTCGTATACGGCCCTTAAAGTTACGTGCTGCGGAGATTGCGGACCCCAATGGAACTCTCCTTAAAGGCCTCCTCGCCCCCGTATTCACTATTCATGAATTAGTTGCTTGATAATGTGTTTTACGTGTCGCGCACCGTTTTAATATCGCGTTTCTGCTGATTCAGGATGCGCAGGCTCCGGGCAGTGTAGGTAGTATGTACGGAATAGCGAGAACGGAGGTCGGTATTATCCGCGATTATAGAAGCACTGCGCGACAGTTTCATGGCTTGGTGTATAGGTGGCACGAGATGGACACTGCTATGCTGCTGCATCGACGCAAGCCGTTCACTTCCAACGCTTCGTGAGCAATTCGAGTCTGAGGTAATATGGTGACGTCACTGTAGAGAAAAGAAACGATACAGGGGGATTACACAAAGGCGGAATGAATAATAAGATCGTCGCTATTGAAGCAATACGTGTACGTTGGAAGGAAACTGATGGGCCCATTTGATGTGTTTACGCTCTCGTAAAGGATATCAATCGCCCGATTGGAGAATGCATTGACTGCCGATGGCTCTAGGTACATTGAGACGCCTTGCCCCTTGCCCCGGATCATTGGTTCCTATCTTGTATGCTTTGCTCCGCCCCTACTTGTAGTTGCGGAACTCCGAACGCGTATTTTGCATTCACGCTGATTTACCATCGCTCTTCTCTGAATGTATCAGCGTTGGGTCAAAAAGACGGATTTCCGACAGTTCTGGAGTGAGAGGCTCGATCATGTTGTAGGCTTGGACCGCTCTGTTGATTTTTTCTCTTGGGTCTGGAGTGAAGAGACTCTTTTTGCCCTTCCAATCATCGACGACGTATTGGATCATGTCACCAATGCAAGCCCTGATATATGCCTCGCACTCGGGCACCTTGCGGACACGGAATACATAGACACCGTCGCAAGCACCAGGGGTCTTGTGGAACTCCTCCAGAAAAATCCTTCTGTAAATCTTTGCAGTGATGCTTCGGTACACACTTGATGTCAATGGGCATGGGCTTCTCTTATCCTTCAAGGACATTCCGCTGGAGGTTCGCTTTCCTGGCTCTGCATATCCCATACCTTCTTCCACCTCGTGGCCATTCAGAGGAATGTATGAATGCCATTGAATCACGATGGACGGTCTCGTTTTTCTGAAAACTCCCTGCACTGACCATGGTGCCAGGTAGAAAGACGTGAAATCGACTATCATGTGAGAGCACTGGACTTTCTTGATGCCGTTTCCGGCCATATGCTGACGGATGCCCTTAAGATGACCCGGATCTGTAACAACGTCTGGCCAGCACGTGCCAGGGTCCTGCTTTCCAGCTTTGTTGGGTGGCATGATCCACTTCGTGTAGTTCTTCGGGCTCCACATTTGTTCTGGGGTGAGATTGTGGCCTGCGACGTTGGCAAAGAACTTGTCAGCCTGGGCCGATCCACATGGACTGATTCCTTTTTCCATTCGTGGATGACTCAAAGGCCCCTCGATAATCTCTGGATAGTTCGCCGCGCGGTGGCGAGGAGATTCGGCGGATCCCAGTGTCAGAGCGTCCTCTATAGACCCTCGATTCGTATCATTTTTGTTGGTGAACAGAGATTTCGACTTTCGACGGGATTGTGCCGCAGTGGTCTTCGTGGTACGTGTCGTTGTGGCGGTCGTAAACCTCCGGATCAGCTGTTTCATGATATTGGATTCTCTTGAACGATCAAAAAAAGTGTGCCCTCACCATGCATAATCTCGATTAAAGTCTGTTGTTTAAGTTTATGCTTGTCAGGCTGAAGTCATGATTCTGAAATAACTTGTTATGAGAGCAGGACTCTTGGAATAAGGAAATGAACATTGTTTGGAGGACACTGTGTTGTATGTGCTCTATGAGTGCGTGCAACTCAAGTCTGGACTGACTTGCATAACCACATTGGTTCGGATATTCGCAGGACATATGATCCCAAACTTGCGACCACAACAGATCACATTGGTGAGAAACAATCCGATAGCGGACGTTCAGACATCGGCACGGGTGCACTTGTACAAGGGTCGACATACTCGACCGCATATGTGACATTACGGTCTTTACACCACACAATTCACATCGGTAGTCGAACGACTCTATCCGTGCTGTGTTTAGTGTTGCGCGTTGCTCACCACATGCAGCACAGCAGGGAGAGGGTAAATTCCGTGCAGTGAGGGCGATGACAGACCATGAATAAGTGCTTGTGATTATCGATTACTTCGGTGGCGGCATTAATAACCGATGTGTCAGGTTACATCAGTAGTTTATGGCGGAGTAAAGGTTTAGCACCCTTCTTGAATTCTCGGATAAAACTGTGAAGGATGGGTGTCCCTTCGCTTACATGTTGGCACGTGACGTGCGTTGTTATGCCCGTCACTGGAGGGGCTGCAAATGCATCTGTGGTGGAGAGTGGGACTCGGGGGCCTGAAATAGAAGATTTAATCCAATTAATGCGCTTGTGGACGTTTGCCATATACTCACCAGCCCTCTTCTCATCTGTCCAGGATGCATTCCTCAGTGCACACCGTCATCGCTCAATAACCTTCTCAGCAAACACACCCCGAACTTTATCTCTCCGCGAAACCACCATCACCAACATCACATCGAACACTGAACACTACGGCGAAACCCCTCTTGCCGCCCAAGGCACTCGACAAACATAGATAAAAAAGCAGGAATGACGACGCCGGCGCACCACGGCAGCGCATTCGCCCCTGCACCTGGGGTATCTCGCCATTCCCAGTCTTCTCATTCGTCGACTAGTTCGACCAAAGGCCACTCCGGCTTCCAACCCTCCTCATCCATGCAAGCAAGCCAAGCCAAGGGTCTTCCACCAACCCCCACCGCACCATCGCCACCAACGTCATTCCCTATCGTTAACGGCAACCGTAGAGTATGGGTGTGTCGACCAGGAGCCACCCCCACCACGGTGCTGGTTCCTGCAGAGCTCATTGTCGACGACCTCAAGAGCGTCGTGCTTGCAAAGTTCCCAACATCGCTACAGCGGTCGACCGATCCAGCTGACCTCGCTATCCGTCTGCCCCTGTCAGCTCAACCACCCCCATCACGACTGTCAAATTCTCACTTGGCGCCGCCCGCGTCCCCTGCACTCGCAGCAGCAGCAGCAGCAACCGAAGAGTACCGCTCGGCGACATCACCACATCTCACATCTTTCACACAGGCGCTGCGCAAGAAACAGCCAGCCAAACCTAGTCCGCTGACTATCAAAACTCCATCCCAACCAGCATCGGCAGCTGCAAGCTCAGTGCCTCAGCCGCACCCTCTTGGCGATCCGCTGTCACCAGATGTCAATGTGTGGCAGCTGCTGGATACACATTTCCCCCACGGAATGCGCATGGATGATGCTCTCGTGGTCGAAGGAGAAACGGTCCAGGCAATGCAACCAGCTCACCCGCCGCCACCTCATCATGCCACCCCTCCTCATCCGCACCACCAGCAGCCGCACATTGTGAAGCAGGTGATCACATCGCATGCCATGCCTCAGCAACCTCATCTCCAGACCCCGGGCCAAGATGCATTCCCAGGGCCCCCTTCGGCCACAGACGAGGAAACCATTTACGACGACGAGACAAAACCGCGAAAGCGTCGCGACATTGGGTCAGCTGGACCACCCGGCTCGTCGCAACAGTCGGCACCAGGCGCAACGGGAACCTCGTCTGGCTCTCCATCTCAGTCACCAGCAGCCGCAGGTACGGCCCAAGGTGGTGTGCTGCTGCTTCCCCGTCAGTTCAGAGGAGGAACGCGAAACAGCGATAAAGAGCCCAGCGCGGCGCGAAAGAAGGGCTCTTCGCCTGCTCCTGACGACAAGAGACGACAGGCGCCCCCTCATCCTCAACAGCAGCAGCAGCAGCAGCAGCCACAGCAGCAACCACCGCAGCCTCCCGCAGCTCAACCGCCACACCCACCGCATCCATCTCAGTCCAAGCCGGCGCCCCAACAGTCATCTGCGTCGATGCAAGCACCCCAATCAAAACAGCCGATACAACCAGCAGCATCGGACCCTCCACCAAAACCCACAATCAGCATCACGGCACGACCCAACGGAGCCACCATCACCGAGTCTCCCAGCAATACCAACCTGCATATGCTGGGCAAGCAGAAGAAGGAGGAGGCTCCAGTGTCAGCCGCAACATCGGCCGCAGCATCGGCCGCAACACCAGCCGCCGGACCTGTTGCAAAGACTGTGCGCAAGGAGGACACCAAGGCACCCGCACCACAAAAGCCACCTCAAGCAGGTGCACAGGCTCAAGCAAAGCCCGAGCTGCGACGCACTCGTACACCGCTCACAGCCAAGGCCCAAAAGGGACCCACAACCATGGAGACCATTGTTCCTCGTGTAAACGTTCTCATCGTCGAAGATAACGAGATTAACCAGAAGATTTTGGAGGCGTTTATGCGTAAGCGAAAGATCCGATCATCCGTGGCCAAGAACGGACGAGAAGCTCTGGAAAAATGGCGACAGGGAGGGTATCATCTGATTCTCATGGATATCCAGCTCCCCGTCATGAGTGGTATTCTAGTGACCAAGGAGATTCGTCGATTGGAGCACCAGAACAAGATCGGTGTGTTCAGCGGCGGGGCTGGTGCCGCGCAATCCACAATGGCGCCCGTGGCTCCTGAGGACGTTCTCGACAGCAACCTGTTCCGTTCTCCCGTCATCATTGTGGCGCTCACCGCCTCCAGTCTCAAGGAGGACAAGTCTGAGGCTCTGGCAGCAGGCTGCAACGATTTCCTGACCAAACCCGTTAACATGGTCTGGTTGGAGCGAAAGATCATGGAGTGGGGCTGTATGCAGGCTCTTATCGATTTCGAGGGCTGGAAGATGTGGAGAGGTCGTGATTTCGATGGAGCACATGCACCTTCGATCGGCCGTGCTCTTGCCAACACTCATCTCACTCAGCCAGTTTCCGCGACCAGATCGAGATCGAGAAGCAACTCAAGGCTCGTACGACAGAACTCCAGTGGCGCAGGTGCTAGGAGTAAGCTGTCGATGACGCCAGTCGCGTCGTCGTCCCCAGCGCCACCATCCTCTTCGTCAGCTCCCGCACAGGCTGCTGTAGCTGCCGCAGCGCATGCCCCTGCCGTTCCAGGCAAGAATGGTGAGCGACCGGCCGTGAATAATAAGCCGGCGCCGGAACAATACCGTATGGATCCTCCAAAAGTGGAGGTTCCCGCAAAGTAGCATTAATAAGAATTTCTTGATAATCTTTCAGTATATATGTGTAACCATTGTGCCCAATTCAGTTTCCACTCAGCCGCGTTTTATAGCACCATCAATTAAGCATATGCAGTGAAGCCTGATCTCATCTGCACCTGTCATGCACGCACCAAGTTCACCACCTCCGTTACGCCACATCCCATGGAGCAGCTCTACAATGTGTTCAGGTCAGTGAATACACTTGCGACGTTTATGAGATGTCGAAAACACGTTCTCCCGACGGCAAAGAACCTCAAGGCCGCCCACAAGGACATTACCGACGAGCACTTCGCCATGTTCAAGTACTTGCTCCAGGACGACATTTCGTACGTCTGGGTTGATTCACAGCAATACAGCGGTGACCAGAGAGATGTTTTCGACATTGAGGAGGACGGAGACAATTGGATTCTCATGTTCGACTTCATTGACGGCGATCTAAAGCCCAAGCCCAATAAGAAGCGGAAAGTTGAGGAGAAGGAGTGGGTCAAGGATGAGGAGCCGGTCAAGGAGGAAGTGCGGGTCAAGGTCGAGCTGGACGAGACAGTTTTGAATCTTACCAATCCGCGCGAAAACAATAAGCGTGATAAGCAAATCTGGTCCTTCAGTGTGGAAGACATGGGCAAGCTGGTATCCAAGCGAAACGCCAAGTTCCAGGAGGCAGTGGAATTACTAAGATCCAAGATGAAAGCCATTGATTATCAGGGGACTGAGCTGGAGTACTTGAAAGAGAGGATCGAGATACCAAAAATACCGACGTTCGGGGATATTGTAAATGCGGATCGGGAAAAGCAGACGCAACCGAACGACATGGTGGATGTTACACAACTCATCACCGATATTACAACGAAGGACTCTTACTGTGGGCAGATTGTCGACAACGGATACATGATTGTTCCAGCTGAGGAAGCTCGATATGGCGAGCTGATTTACGAGCCGAACAACGAAGTTATGGCTGCATTTGAGGTTACCAAGGGGGTCACAAAGCTGTTCACGCACCAGGCTGATGCATTGAATGCTTTGCACCAGGGACAGAACGTGGTTGTATGTACACCCACATCTTCGGGAAAGTCACTCATCTATCAGACACCTGTTTTGGAGTCACTTCTCAACAGTAGTTCGTCAAGAGCCTTCTTCATCTTCCCGACAAAGGCACTGGCACAGGACCAGAAGAGATCGCTGACAGAGCTCTCCTTGGCTCTCGGACTCGACTTTGGAACAGTGGAGACCTTTGACGGTGATACCCCCTTTGAGAAACGGTGCGAAATCAGAGACAGGGCTCGTGTTGTTTTCACGAATCCTGACATGATGCACGTGAGCATTTTACCGAAATTGGACGCTGACAGATCGTCTTGGAGGCAGTTCATTGAGAATCTGAGGTATGTTGTGGTGGACGAGATTCATTACTACAACTCGTTGTTTGGAACACATGTGAGTCTCGTTCTGAGACGACTAAGAAGGGTCTGCAAGTTGCTGGGGAATGACACGGTGCAGTTCATTTCGTGCAGTGCAACGATTAGCAAACCTCTTGACCATATGAGTGCTCTGTTTGGCCTAGACAAAGAAACCATCACATTAGTTGACTCACCTGGAGGAGCTCACGGACTGAAGCATGTCCTGGCTTGGAACACTCCTTACATATCGCCTACCGATCCCCGAAGCGGCCGAGTGTCTGTGGTCGGCGAGGCCATCTCTCTTTTGGCCCACATGGTGAAAGCAAACATTCGTACTATTGTTTTCTGCAGAATCCGGGTGATTTGCGAGCAGATCATCAAGGGTGTTCGCCAAAGATTTGTTGACGAGGGCAGATCAGATCTCTCTAACTTGGTGATGAGTTACCGAGGTGGATACTCTCCGCAAGACCGTCGTAAAATTGAGCAGGACATGTTCGCAGGATGCTTGATTGGTATTGTGGCCACCAATGCTCTGGAGCTGGGAATCGACATTGGACAGCTGGATGCATGTATCATCGCAGGATTCCCCACAACCGTGTCTAATCTGCGACAGCAGAGTGGTCGTGCTGGGCGACGGAAAGACGGGTCTGACAGTCTGACTATTGTTATCGGTTCGGGCGACCCGGTGGACCAGTTCTACATGAAGAATCCCGACAAGATGCTCACCGAGCCCACGGAGGCTCTTACGATTGAGCCGTTGACCAACCTCCTACTGCTGGAAAGTCACGTTCAATGTGCAGCATCAGAGTTCCCTATTGAGCTGTCCCACGACGTGGAATTTTTCGGCACACTATTGCATACCGTGAAGGACAAACTAATCGAGGACAAGAGTGAGGACACCGTCTTTTACCACACGTCGTCACGATTCTCAGACAACCCAGCCAAGGATGTCTCCATCCGAGGCATCGAGGAGAACCACTATGCTGTGGTTGACATTACTCACAACAAGGGCCACATCATCGAGCTTCTGGAAGAGAGCAGAGTGCCATTCACGTTGTATGAGGGAGGAATTTACATGCATCAAGGCTTCCCCTACCTTGTCGTTGATGTCTCTGTGGAGCAGCGAATGGGCAGGGTTCGCCGGGTGAATGTGGATTGGTACACCAAGCAGCGTGACTTTACTGACGTGGATCCAGTCCAGCAAGAGGAGGTGAAGAGGCTGTCACATGGAAATGGCGGAGGAAAGGTGTCATTCGGCAACATTCGGATTACCACGACCGTTTTCGGCTTCTTCAAGGTCGATAAGCGAGACAGAATCTTGGAGGCTGTCGAGGTCGATCACCCACCGTTTGTGATCAACACCAAGGGCTTCTGGATCGACGTTCCTCAATCAACCATGAAGCTGATTGAGGCCAAGAAACTCTCGTTGGCCGGAGCCATTCATGCAGCGGAGCATGCTCTCATCAACTTCTTTCCGAGGTATGTTGTCTGTGGACCCGGAGATGTGCGCACCGAGTGCAAAGCTCCTGAAAAGGAGTTTGCCAAACGGCAATCCACTCGACGACGACCTTCGCGGTTGATTTTCGGAGACAAGGTCGGAGGTGAGGGCGGCTCAGGACTATCGCAAAAGGCCTTCCAGTTTGTGGAAGAAATCATCAACAACGCAGTCGATGGAGTCAACAACTGTGAATGCGAATGGGGTTGCCATTCATGTGTTGCTGGAGCCTTTTGCACAGAGAGTGGTCTTGTATTGAGTAAACCGGGAGCTCAGATTCTCCTGTCCAAGCTCGTGGGCAGGGATATTGACTGGAACAAGGTGAAGGAGGGCCCCGAGCCGAACATGCCCATAGCGGAGACGATCACAATCGAGTAGCATCAAGACTACAAGTAAAATGCATTAATAAAAATCTATTGTCAATTACATACGTCGAGAGAGTACTGTACAAAATTACCACAACAAGTTCTGCGTATTTTGGGAGCCCTGAGCAATTCCGTTCTGTGTAACAAAGTAGCCTTGACTGTCACTTCCATCATCCAGCAGCTGTTGAGATTGGTGGTGAACAGCAACACTGTTGGACCGCTGGGGCATCTGGGGAAAGCTGGGCGTCGTAGGAGTACCATTGTTAGGGGTGGGGATCAGAGGAGTGTACTGAGCCAGAGATGGGCTCTGAAGAGTGCCCAGACTCAAAGATGCAATGTCTGGCATGCTGGGGGCAGGCTGCTTGGACTTTTCGGCCTGCTCAGCGAGCTGCTTCAGCTCGTCCACATCGTTGTCTTTTCGCGGAATGAGACAAGGAGAAGGAGTGAGTTTCCGGGGCTTGGCAAGTCGGAACACGTGACGGACTGGCTTCAGATAGATGGAGGCAAGCGTACCGATGCTCAGTTCAAGCTCCTCCAGCACTCGAGGGTCCATGATGGCTTCATCCTCCACGTGAATCAGAGGCATCTTGTCGGGATGCACAATGTCTCTGGCTGCAGAGGGATCAGACGACAACAGTCGCCAGTACATGTAACCTCTGTCTCGCAAGTCGGGATTGTCAGTCTCTTCCGTGGCCCATTTGAGCACCTTGGGAACCATAGCCTGGCCCCTAGTCGGTCGCAGGATGAAAAGTTTGACGGTGGCAGTCAGAAGAGCAAGCTGTACATTGACAGGCTCATCGTGCCACGTGGAAAGGAAATGCTGCTCCAGAATGACATGCGAATCATCGATTCGATCAGCATACTGGCCAACGATCCAGACCATGGCCTCACGAGCCTCGGGCTCATCAAGAGCATCCAGGTGCTCGCATAGCTCACCGATGACACCCTCAAACCGGCCAGGGTATCTTCTGAGAATGTTCTTGAGAGCCACAATGGCCTCCTGCACAATGTAGGACACTCGGGTCTCCACAAGGTACATGAGTGTGTCGACACTGGCCTTTGCCGCAGTGGCAGACTCCAGTTTGAGAGCCAGCTTGCCAATAGCTCGAACTGACTTTCGGACCACCTGCACATCGATTTCCGTGGCGTACTCTTGCAGCTCTCGCAGCACAACTCCAATGTTGCCGTCGTTAGCGAGCAGGTAGATGAGCTCGAGCTTTGTGGTCTTGATGTAGATGGGGTCGTTGTACTTGCAGAAGAAGGCCTTCACAGACAGGCCGTGGAGCAGCTCGGGCTTGGATTGGAGGATGAGAATGCAGTTACGAAGCGCCAGATACTGCAGCTCAGGCTGTCTGGAAATGAGGTTCACCATTGCGGAACTCAGCTTGGTGGGGATCTGGGGAACGTGTTCCAGGAGGTTTGGCGAGTAGTTGGCAAGGTAGACGATGAGCCGCACAGTTCCCAGAACTACGGCCGCGTTAGAGTGCTGCAATCGAGGAAGAACACGCTCCACCATCCGCTCTGCTTCCAGAGGAGTCTGCGGGGTCCAGCACAAGAGAGCTTGGAGCATGCTGATCTGAGACCATTCCGAGCACTCTCCCAGCACGGTGGCAATCTTCGAAGCGTGGTTGTGGTCAAGTGTGAGCTGCAAATCGCTGGACTTTTCGGTGATGTCCATCAGAGCTGCCAGCGCTGCAGCAACGACTGTGGGGTTGCTGTCGTTCAGCAGCTTGTTGAGGAGTGCAATCATATCGGTGTGCTCGACAATCTTGGCGTCATGCGACCACATCTTCGCCACGGCCAAACAGGCCGTCTTTCGCACATAGGGGTCCTCATCAAACAGCAGTCGCTTTGTGGGTTCCACGCCCTCCTTGATGAAATCCTCCAGAGGAACGGAAGAGAGGGTTTTCAGCGCCAGGGCTCGCACCAGGGGCGACTCTCGCGACCCAGCATCATCCAGAAGAGGGTCCAGAGCTCCAGAGGCCACCTCAGGCTTAGCCTTGCAGTATGTGATGAGATAGAGGAAACACATCTTCTTCACGTCCAGGTCGTTGGTGGATCGAATGATGTCGACAATGTCCTCGAACAGAACAATCATCTCATTGTTGCTCATGGTCATGTTGGCCACGATCTTCTTCAGAACGGCCTTCTTCTTACCCACATTTTTCGGGCCTTTGGCAGCCTGCAGCTCCGTTCTCAATTCCGCAGCTTTTCCCTGAGTTAGCACAGCCACTGGGACGCGCCCGCAAAGCGCGATAGCCACAAATACTCACTTTTGTGAAGAACTTGGCGTCACTCATCTTGCCGTGTACAAGAACAATTTACGTGTTCTGACTGTTTAGTGCATATGCAATATCGCGCAGCCCATTATGTAAGGGGGGGACACCGAAAGCTAATATTGGCGATACTGAGGTGCGTCTCAAATTAGCTTGTGAATAATTTCGTTGGAAAAATCGCTGACAAATCGTAATAAATATAAATTAATCTGAGACAGGTCACGATACGCCAGAATAATCCACCACATGCTACATCCAGACACCACGAAGACACCAAAACACCTCAACAACGACACCTCCTGTAACACCAAAAATACATAATTAATCAATAAAAAACCTATTCGACACCTGCTCAAGTATCGGGGTACGATCTCAAGTCCATGGTAAGAATCTTGGACGAGTTCACCTCCTGATCTCGGTAGATTCCAACCAGACACTCTCCGTGAGTGTACAAACCTCGCTTTAGCGAAATGACAATGAACTGACACTTGGTGCCAGCGTGCTTTCGAATGTAGTTGGCGACTCGCTGCACGTTGGCGTTATCCAGGGCCGCATCGATCTCATCGAGCACAAAGAAGGGCGACGGGTGGAAAGAGTGGATCGAAAACAGCAAAGCCAGAGCGGCCATGGTCTTCTCTCCTCCAGAAAGCAGCTCCATCTCTCGGAAACGCTTCATGGGGGGCATGGCGTGGTACTTGATGCCCTCAAGGTAGGGCTCATGCTCGTCTTCGACAGTCAGAGTAGCCGAGCCTCCCAGAGGGAAAGCATCAGAGCGGGTGAGCTCCTTGTATGTGGCATCAATGACGCCGGAAATGTGGTCAAAGGCTGCGCTGAACTTCTCGCATCGAGCGTCTCGCACCTCTCTGAACTGTGCCTGCAGCTCCTGAAGTGCCTCTCGCTCTCTCTTGGACTCGGCCTCAATGGTGGCACCCTCGGCCTCCACCTGCTCGAGTCGAGAGACAGCCTTGAGGTTGGGGTTGATTCGCTCCAGCTCGGCCTGGAGAGCCTTGATTTTGGAAACGAGAGTAGAGTCGTCGGCAAGCCGTCGGATGCCCTGGGGAAGCGAAGAGAAGTCAACCTCAACATCGACATCCATCTGAGAGTCGTCTCCCTCCACCAGAGGCACGGACTCCAGATCACCAGACACCAGGGGAAGCACAATGCCCTCAATCTTGCACTCTCGCAAAACCTCGTAGCGCTGGGTAGCAGCAGTCTCGAGCTCGGTCTCAGATTGAGCGAGCTTCCGACGCAGATTGTCGACGACGGCCTGAGCACGGGAAAGATGCTCCTTGGCAGCGTTGGACTCGGTCGAGGCGTTCTGAACGGCGGCTGTGAGTTTCTGGACCTGCTTGGCCTCGGCTCGAGCCTTCTCTTCGAGGATTCCAATGTCCTCTCGCAGCTGGGCCTCATCTGCCTCCCAGCCGTCCACAGCAGCCTTGTCATCATCGATGGACTGCCGGATCTTGGCCAGTCGCTCCTTGCACTCGTCGACTCGCTTGGTACCGAACTTGAGCTGCGACTCGAGAGTAGCAATGTGCTGGGAGAACTGGAGACGCTTTCGCTCGGCCTCAGCAGAGAGAGACCCATGGGTCTGCTCGTAAGCAAACACATCCTCGACAGTGACACCAACTCGAGAGCAGTAGGACGAAAACACAGTGTACCAGACCTGGTCCAGACGCTGCTGGATGGTGGCCTTTTGCTGCTCAAGCTTCTCGAGATCACTGGCCGTACTGGCAATCTGCTTCTTGCTCTTGGCGGCCTCCTCATTGTAGTACTTGAGCTGTGCGTTGATGTCCTTGAGACGGTCCTTCAGACTGGCAACGTGCTTCTGGGCGGAAGACACCTCCTGCCGCACCTTGTCAACCTCTCGCTGCAGGGTATCCTGACGCTCGGGGTCAAACTTTTGTCGACCAACAGTCTGCAGCTCCAGCACCAGAGCGTCCTTCTCAGCCTGGAGCTTGGTGACCTCGGACTCGTCCCACTTGGAAGTTCGCTTACCACCCTGGTTGCCCTTCTGGGTGGTTCCTCCAGTCATGAGACCGGCCTTGTGAATCACGGATCCGTCAGTGGTGACAGCCTTCACATTCAGACTCCATCCAAGACGCTTGGCCTCCTTGAGATCGTCACACACAATGGCAGATCCACAAACGTACTGGAAGGCACGCTCGTACTGGGACGAAAAGGAAATGGCGTCAATGGCGAGCACGGCTCCTCGAAGACGGGATCGCAACGACGAGTTGACAGGCATGGCCTTGATTGTGTCGAGAGGAATGAACGACGCCAAGCCACCCTGCTGCTCCTTGAGGTATGCGATACAGTCCTGGGCAGTCTTGAAACTGTCCACAACAATGGAGTCAATGTCTTTACCCAGAATGGTCTCCACGGCGAGATCGTGTCGCTTCTCCTTGGGCTTGCACAGATCGTAGACGAGTCCGTGGACCTTCTGGGCCGAAAAGACGTGCTTCAGGTTCGCAACGGTCTCCTTGAGACGTCGTTCTCGCTCGGTCTGACGCTTCACGGCGTTGAGTTCAAGCAGACGGTTGGCCACAACTCCCAGCTTATCTCCCAGCTCGAGCTCGACACGTCGACGCGTGGTCTGCTCGTCCACAACACGAGCCAAAGACTCACTCTGGGTTCGCAGAGCCGACTGGTGGGTCTTGAGCACCTCCTCGGCCTCCTTGAGCTGGGTCTGGTAGACGCCAAACTCGCTCTTGAACTCCTTGACCTTGAGCTCCGAGTCCTCCTGGCTCTGTTCCAGCGCCCGCTTGTGGTCGAGAACGGGACGCAGCTTTCGCTTCACGGTCTCAATCTCGGCCTGCTCAGCCAGCGACCGTTTGTGCACCTCGTTCTTCAACGCGCTGTACTCGGCCGCATCCTCGTCGGACTTGATGACTCCGCCAGACTCCTTCTGTTTCGACGACAGTTCCTGCTCGAGTTCCTTGGACGCGTCCTGGACCATCTTGAGAGACCCTCGAGTCTGCTTGACTTCGTCCTGGTGTCGATCCAAGTCGGCCTCAACAGTCACGTAACGAGCCTCGTGACGCTTGACGTTGCCAGTCACCGCAGCAATACGCTCAGCCACAGGGACCAGCTGCTGCTTGTGCTCCAGAATCACGTCTGTTCGCTTCTTGGCCGACCGCTCCTGCTTAAGCAGCCGCTTCTTGTCGCTGGCGTATTTGGCAGCCACGTTGTCCACCTCCTGGACGGCCTCCTGAACAGCTCCCTCGGCGTTCTGGATAGCAGCGTCTCCTCCCTCAATCTGGTCTCGGGCCTCATCCTCCACCTTTTGGGCCTGCCACAGCTTCCAAAGCTGCTGCTTGACGACAGCCTCATCTCGCTCAGCGGCCTTGGAGGTGTACGCGTCGTACCGGTCCTTGAGCTCGACGTAGTGCTTCTTCTCAGCGTTGTAGGTTCGTCGTCGCTGCCAGGCCGCGTTGCTTCGCTCCGTCTGCACGTCCAGCTCCTCCTTGAGCCGGTCGTACTCGGGCTTGAGATCAATGGAGCCCGAGGTGATTTCAATGAGCTTGGAAAGATCCTGGGGCGACTGACTGGCAATCTGCTCCACGTCTCCCTGGAAAACGAGGAAGTTTCTGGCCCGCACAAGAATGTTCTCCTTTTTCATGGTGGCGTTGTACTCGCCCGACGACGTGACCTTGTTGTTGATTCGGTACTCGGAAGAGCCCGAGGGTGTGATGGTTCGCTTGAGCTTGAGCAGCTCTCCGTTGGACTTTTCGTACTCCACCAGAACGTAGGCCGACGTGGCTTCCTGCGACTGGGTGGAACTCACCTCCTCGCCACGCATGATTCGGCCTCGGTAGATGAGGTCCTTGAGCTGGGTGGATCGCAGGTGAAGAGACCGCACTCCGAGCACGAAGGAAATGGCGTCCATCATGTTGGACTTGCCGGAACCGTTAGGACCGATGATCGCCGAAAAGGACGAGTCGCCGAGATCCACACGATGCGTGTCGCGATACGACTTGAAGTTGCACAGCTCAATAGCCTTGAGGGTGCCCATGATGAAGTGCTGGGTGTGGTGATGTTGGTGAAGTGAACGCGTAGGTCCCACAAGGTAATTTACATTTCATTCGCGTCCCCAAAACCTTAATTTTTATAGGTGGTGAAAATGTGAGGTTGATTGAGCCAGTGTCTTTTGGATGTGTTTGGCCTGTTGTAGAGGACGCATTCTGCTCTAAGATACGAGCTCTAGGGGCTCTGAAGGACTTGAGACATTCATGTGATCTCGATCAGTGCTCATACAGTGACAATTTGAATTGAGACTGCACCAGCCAAGCTGTACAAGCATCGTATCGGAACTACCTGAGGACCATGCCATTGATCAGACTGTGATTGCGAAGCTCTCGATGACCAAGTAGACAATTGGTAACTGTGTAATGCCAAGAAGGACGCCCTGCAGTGCTCTCGAAAACGACCTGTACCAGGTACATACGCTGTGTGGTTGCACTGTACAGCAAAAACTCGCATAATATTGCAAACCAGAACAAGTAGGACAGATGACGATGGAACCAGAGGTATCGCCGTGTAAAACCAGATACGAGAGACTGTCTCAATATTCATGCCAATCAATACAGTACGCTGAGATAGCTGTTGCACAGTCTCAGGCCTCAACTTACTTTGTCATAGTATTGGCAGTGAAACATGAGGTGATTGGCAGTCTCTAAACCCAGGTTGATCCAACGATTATCAATGTAATTTGTACCATTCGATTCAGAATTTTCCGCTGTTTCTAGCGATACCATATGAATGCGGCTTTTGCTGGTAAATCGCACTCCGTCGACATACCTTGTTTGGCTCTCTAAGCGACTGAATGAATAGCACTCCCGTATCACCCAGATAGGAGCTCAGATCTCGTCCTCACACGCGAAAACTAACAGAATTCAAACGACAGCCATTTTCATACCCCGACATCTCCCCCAATGAATCTTGCGTCACGTCTCAGTCGCTGTACAGTGGGACGCTAAAGTTCTTCATGCAGACGCGTAAACAATAGACGAATCTTGTGTTCAGGAGACAGCCGGAGAACGTCGCAATTGGTGGTGGAATGATTAAATGTGGATGAAAATTGAAGGGGACTTTGCCACTATTTTTCGGAGAGGGGCGCAGGTAAGAACACCCACTTTTATACCCCACATATCCCATTTCCTGACATTTGCCACCGCCACTTGAGGACAAGGTTCGGGTCTTACCCTACTCAATTAAGAGTGCGCACGCCTGCGCGACGCGTTCTTTTCAAATTCATCTACCTGTTGCAACGCTCCACCACACTTTCAAGACAACAAGACACAAAAAATGACGTACGAGCTTTCGACCGGATTTTTCGACGCCGTGGAGAACGCCACCAACCGCGACGAGCTGCCCGAAAAGTACCAGGCCCCCGTTCTGCAGATTATCCGGGCCATGAGCGAGCTGCCTGGCAAGAACCGATTCAAGGTGACTCTGTACGACGGCGACAAGCCCGGTATGGTGTTTGGCGATCTCGAGAACCTGCCCCAGGACCGGCCCGCCAAATTCGACATTGTGCGGCTCAGCAACTACGAGCTGGTCATGGCCAAGCAGCGAGGAGTCGTGTACGTGCACAACATGGAGTTTCTGGCCCACGCCGAGGCGGCTCTGGGACTCAACACCGAGGACGACGGCGACTTTCCTGCTCCTGCTGCTGCTCCCGCTGCTGCTGCCCCCGCCGCTCCCACTCCGGCCAAGCGAATGGCCTCCACTAACGAGGTTCCTCCCGGAGTCCAGGCCCAGGGCTTCCCCGCCACCGTGATGCCCATCGAGCGACTGTCGCCGTACCAGAACAAGTGGGCCATCAAGGCGCGAGTGACGGCCAAGGCCGACAAGAAGAAGTTCACCAACGCCAAGGGCGAGGGCCAGTTGTTCAACGTGACCTTCATCGACGAGACCGGCGAGATCCGAGCCACGGGCTTCAACCAGGAGGTGGACAAGTTCTACCCCATGCTGGAGGAGGGCCAGGTCTACTACATCACGCAATGCCGAGTCTCCATGGCCAACAAGAAGTTCTCCAACGTCAACAACGACTACGAGCTCATGTTGGGCCGAGACACTGTCATTATCCAGGCTGATGACGCCGAGGCCGCAGCTATCCCCACCGCCAACTACTCCTTTGTGACTCTCGATAAGCTGCAGGACGTCGATGTCGGCAACAATGTCGACGTGCTGGGCGTGGTTCAGAACGTGGGTCCTCTCGAAGACGGAGTCGCCAAGGCCACCGGCAACCCCTACAAGCGACGAAACCTCATGCTTGGAGACAAGAGTGGATTTGCCACCCGGCTGACCTTCTTCGGAGAGAAGGCCACTTCCTTCGACGAGGCCACCGTCCCCGTGGGCACCATCATTGCCATCAAGGGAGCCCGTGTCGGCGACTTCAACGGCCGAAACCTGTCCACCAGTCACAGCTCCACCATTGCCGTGGAGCCCGCTATCGACGAGACTTACGCGCTCAAGGGATGGTACGCGTCCGAGGGCAAGCAGACGAGTTTCAAGCAGCTGCAGACCACCTCTTCCAACGCCCCCGTGGCTGCCACTCCCATTGACGTGGTCACTTCCAGCTTTGGCCAGTCGGAAAAGCCCGATTACTACAACCTGCAGGCCTGGGTGGTGCACATTCGAACCGGCAACTTTGCATACCCCGCTTGCCAGACTCCGGACTGCAACAAGAAGGTGGTTGAGAGCGGCGAGGAGTGGCGGTGCGAAAAGTGCAACAAGTCCATGGACAAGCCTCTCTACAGATACATTCTCTCCATCAACGTGGGAGACGCCACGGGAAGTATGTGGCTGACGGCATTCAACGAGCCCGCCGAGGTGATTGTGGGCATGACCGCAGATCAGCTGACCGAGATCCAGACCAGCCAAGGCGACGACGAGTTCGAGCAGGCCGTTCAGCAGGTGACCGGAAAACAGTACTCTCTGCGATGCCGATCCAAGCAGGAGTTTTACAACGAGGAGTCCAAGGCTCGTCACCAGGTTCTCACGGCGCAGGCGCTCGACTATCCCAAGGATATTGACCAGCTCATCAAGGACCTGGACCAGTACATGTAAGGGGGAGTTTTTGATTGTTATTAATGGGGGCATTTAGTTTATGAAGGGTGTATATTTACCGCGGAAGCGAGTGGCCCGAAGGTCACGAGCGGGCAACTGTAGTAGTTGAGTAGCTGTATCTTTAGTACCGTCTGGAAGGTGAATTGGCCATGAAGTTTTTAGGTGTTTGAAGACACTTAGGCAAACAACTTATTATGGTGATAGGTGAAAATAATTATAGATTCCGATTCGCAAGACTCTTCTGCTTCTTATGACATACTTATTTCGATTTCTTGTAGTACTAAAATCTGCAGTTATGACAGGTTTTGTTGTCCATAACAACCTTGCCAAATATCCTCCCAGACTGTAGTCGACTAGTTTGGTGGTAAGTAGATAGGAAGTTCGTAGGTGGATTGTGATTCATTATCAGACCAGAATATGGACTTACTCGAAATGATGGCAAGAACCCCTTTTTCTAGACGGAACTAATTGTAAGACTTGTTAAGCTAACATTCAGTCCAAAGGTTATTCGAATCCGGGATGGGCGTAACAACACAGCGACATGTGCTGTTGACAAGCTCCGCCCTCACAACGTGGACAATACTATGGGACTCTCAACGCCCGTATATAAGTTAGTGCATAATGTGACTATAAAAAATCTTACAATGTGAAGTTATAATCAATTGAATGTATGCAGAAAAAAACACATTCATTTTCAGGTTATAGTTCATTACATATCATCATTCATTGCCCAGCTTCGGCTCTCAGAGCAGCCTGCTTCGCAGCCTTCTCCCGTTATAGTTCATTACAGATCATTATTCATTGCTCAGCTTCGGCTCCCAGAGCAGCCTGCTTCGCAGCCTCCTCTTCAGCCTGCTTCGCAGCCTTCTCTTCAGCCGTTGGCTACCTGTTAGTAATACGTTTCCACACGTTGAGCGCCACAGCGTCCACCGCTCCGAGATTGGGGGCAGCCACACTCTGCTGCACCTTGAACAGCTTGGTGTGGGTTCGGTTCCAAACTCCCACGGGAGCAGCACCTGTACTGTATCCTGTGCTCACAGTGTCTGCCAGCGAAGTCACCTGACGCCCCACACGAGCCTCGTGGGTGTACAGACTGGTCCAAACGAGCGAGAGGTACCAGCCCAGAAGCACAGGATCCCACTGGAACTCAATCTTGTGGAACTTTGTGGGCTGCACAGGAGGATTGAGAGTGCCTATAGTGTCAATCATGGTGGAAGGAGTGTCTTTGGTGGTTTTGGGCTCTTCACCCATCACAGGACTCGTGCTCGTGCTCGGAGACGGAGCAGCAGAGTATGTGTTGAATCCGGGCACAGAAGACTCAATCATGGCGTACACAGTGTCGATTGTGTCGAGAGGAAGATCCTCCAACCACGACAAGTCTTCCTCGCCACTCGTGGGCTCCTTTCCTTTCTCTTTGACAAGTCGATGCAGCTTTTCGAATGACGAACGTCGCTTCTGGAGAACAAAAACAAGCGACTTGTTGGCCTGGAAGTTGTACTCAAGCATGGCGTTGATGGACTCCAGTGTGAGCTCCAACAGGAACCGGTTTGTGGAGTTGGCGAATAAAAACGAGGGCGACGATAAAACGTCGAAAATGTCAACCAGCTGGCACGACACGGTGTAGTCGATATGCTTGGCTTGAACAGACAGGTTGTAAATGCACTCAACAAGAGTGGGAATGATGGGGTTAATTTCCTCTCGCGGTTGAGTGATGACGGAGAAAAGCTGGCCAAGCACGTAGTTGAAGTTGACCGTTCCATCATCGAACGAAGACACCACCACGTCGTCATCACTGAGGTAGAGCAGAAAGTTGCTCAGCAGTCTCAAAGTCTGCGTGCTCTCACACATTTTGACCTGCTGCAGAATGGACAAAATGATGTTGTCGAGATACTCCTTCTTCAGGAGCCACGGCAGAAATCGTTTGTTGGTCTGAATGATCTCCCATAACAAACTGAGAATCTCGTTAGTACGAATGGCCTTTTTGCCGGTCAAAATGGAGCCGGACGCCGCCGAGAACTTGGCCAGAATCTCGCTAATGTGTCGGGCAATAAACTCAAAGTCCACATCCTGCTTGAGCTTGCCCAGAAAGTACCGGAAGTTGTTCTTGACTCCCTTTTCAGGGGGGTAGTAGACGACCAGCAGAAGCAGCAGTTCTAGCGCCCAAAACGCCGTCTGAGAGCCTCCAAACACAACCGTCTGAAACGCGTTGGCATCGCGCAATAGTCGCACCAACGACAGATTGAGCAGAGAGCATAGCAAAAGGAGGGTGTCACTCTTACCAAGTCCACTGACAATGCATGTGAGGAACCGGGAGCCCTGGGTGGTCACGTGATTCACGCTGGTGTACAGCTGTTTGCACGAGCAGCACACGAGCAGTCTGAGAATCTCGCATCGGTTGCCCTCCTGCACGCTTGTCACTCCTCCCTCCACTGTGTGACAGCCCACTCCCATTTCCCAGATCTGCGAGGAGCCGCACAGCTTTTTGTTGAACAGCAGTGACACGAGCTTGGTCACCAGCTTCTCGCCCAGAAGGTCGTTGCTCCAGAAGAGATCGTCTTCAAACGTTTTTGTGCCGCTTTCAAACACAATGGGCAACACCCTGGTCAGAACTCGAATGCAGTTGAGTAGTTGCGGCTCGGGCGTGGTATCGTCGCAATTGATAATCTGTTGGCTCACGACTCGAATGAGAGTGGCGATATTGTCTGGAAATGTTTGGAGAGCCGTCCGCACATCGTTCTCTCCAACCAGAGAGAAGATGTCGCTGGCATTTTCCGGAACAAGCCACAGTTTGCTCCAGAAAATCGTGTCCGACTCGGAGATGCCGGACTCCGTCGATAGGCGGAAAATCTCGGTGCGAAACGTCTGTTTCGACTCAGTTTGGCCCATTTGCGTGCGCTGTCGTAATGTTGGGGTGGTCAGAGGGCCGGAACCTAAATGCGCGTACGGGGTGATAAGGGTAAGGGTTGGGGAATTTCGATGATGGAAAAAAAAAAAGTTTGTCTGATGAAGTGATGGCATGAACAGGAGCCAGACGAATTGTTCCTTGAAATCAAAAAAAGTGTAGAGAGCTTAGGACAGCCAAGTGGAGGGTTTGTGTACGGGGGTGATAGGGGTAAGGGCTGGATAGAGGAGGAGATTTCGATGATAAAAAAAAAAAAAGTTCGTTAAAATAGTCCAGTCTGTTGAAGTGGTGACAAGAGCCAGACATGGACGTAACCCAGTGACATGTGGTTAACAAGCTCCGCCCTAGAATCAGATTGGCTGGGCCGTTTTTGATATAATTTGGCTTGTTGGAATTGCAGTTTGCAGCTGATTCAAATGATACTATATAGACACAGCTAGAGGCGGTAACCGCCGCCATAGTCAGTTCTGGTATTAATCTCAGTGCCACCCTTGAAGCTGTCCTAATGCACTGTCTGAATAGAAAGGTCGAGACAGCGAGGAAATGGCAGAAAACGAATTGGAAACGTGACAACTGTTTTTTTGGAGATGGAGTCATGGTTGTTAACTGCTCGGGGAGTTTTTGGCACAGTTTTAGCTGTTGTAGAGGAGCTGTCAAGTGCCGGCTGAGAATTGTTCAATGCAGTCCATGGACCGTCTCGACAGTCCCTCTGGAGCAGAATATTACTACTATGGCGGCTAGTACAAAACATATCGTTCGATTCAGATTCCGTCGCTGATTCCAATTGTACCATGAAAAGCACCCCTTGTAGTACAACGTGGACAATACTATGCGACTCTCAACGCCCGTATATAATTTAATACATAATATGTTTATAAAAAGGGATAAAGGCTATGCTGAACAAGCTTGGAATTCCTCCGTGGGTGTATGGTGAGGAGTCGAAAAACGAGGACAAAATCGAGCAGGACAAGATGGAGCACAAGATCAGAGGCCACTACTGCCGTTAGATGGCCTATGGTATCTGGAAGTTGGAGCGGGAGCTGAGAAGTCGCAGTCTATCACAGATCATGAGCGAAGCGAATGATCTGACCACATCTGGGGACGGGCCCTTCAATCGTTTTGGGATGGTCCTTCGATCGTTTTGGGATGGTCCTTCAATTGTTTTGGGATGGTCCTTCGATCACAGACCATTTGCTTCGCTCATGGTCTGTCCGCTGGGGGTGGTGTTTACGTGTTCCAGAGGTGTTGTCAATTTACAAAGCACACTATTCTATAGCCAGTCTACGGCTGTGTAACAAATGTTTTTTCAAAAATAGCCGATGCCTTTCGATATTTCGAGCAGTGTAGCGTTGTCAGATCATGAGCGAAGCGAATGGTCTGCGATTGGAAATGCTCATGGTCTGCGATTGGAAATGCTCATGGTCTGCGATTGGAAATGCTCATGGTCTGCGATTGGAAATGCTCATGGTCTGCGATTGGAAATGCTCATGGTCTGCGATTGGAAATGCTCATGGTCTGCGATTGGAAATGCTCATGGTCTGCGATTGGAAATGCTCATGGTCTGCGATTGGAAATGCTCATGGTCTGCGATTGGAAATGCTCATGGTCTGCGATTGGAAATGCTCATGGTCTGCGATTGGAAATGCTCATGGTCTGCGATTGGAAATGCTCATGGTCTGCGATTGGAAATGCTCATGGTCTGCGATTGGAAATGCTCATGGTCTGCGATTGGAAATGCTCATGGTCTGCGATTGGAAATGCTCATGGTCTGCGATTGGAAATGCTCATGGTCTGCGATTGGAAATGCTCATGGTCTGCGATTGGAAATGCTCATGGTCTGCGATTGGAAATGCTCATGGTCTGCGATTGGAAATGCTCATGGTCTGCGATTGGAAATGCTCATGGTCTGCGATTGGAAATGCTCATGGTCTGCGATTGGAAATGCTCATGGTCTGCGATTGGAAATGCTCATGGTCTGCGATTGAAAATGCTCATGGTCTGCGATTGAAAATGCTCATGGTCTGTGATTGAAGGACCCATCCCAACATGTAGACAGACAATGAGCGAAATTGCAGACAGACCATTCGCTTCGCTCATGGGCTGTGGCCTCAAGGGGGTGTGTTCGCTTAGTCCAGTAGGATCAGAGTACCGGTACTTGTAAAGTCATTGTATTGTCATGTTAGCACCCTGTGACACATGGCTTTCTGATAGCCAGTTTTTTTCACGAAAAAAAAGACCCGGACTCGATTGTATACACCTGTTAGCACAACAGTCGGTCTAATCTCGAAGCCCAAGGTCGAGTAGATCCAGAGATGGTGACCACATATATTCTGCCTCACTCGTGTAATTGGAGAGTACTGTACTTGTAATTAATTACAATCTATTCGTGCCTAATCAATCAATCCGGTGCATCGGCAGTCGAGTTCTTGACAGTACGATACTGTAGGCCATACCGTATATCGCACCGATCTGAGACTTTGTGAGAAGTGACTGACAGGAAAGAGTTGAATTCAGGCGGTTGGAAACTCTTCAATGCCCCTACTTCTCCTCTTCTCTCTACGGTACGACTGCCTCCTCCTCACAACCTAACAGCGTCCCAACTAAAGCTTCCTTTAAACTGTCCGCAGTTCAAGTAACATGCTACCCTCCACAACACCTCAATCAGGCCAACCAAGTGAGATGGTGGAATGATAATTCTACGAATTAATTCTACACAGCATATGAGCCACCCCAACACCTCCTCCACTCACCTTGTTAGTATTACGTTGCCTTACATTCGATTATTGGAATTATGCTTATTAGTGTTATAATGAAATTGAAATGGATGAGAAAAAATAAGAAATGTCCCTTGAAATAAAAACAACAAAACAAAAACAAATAGTGTAAAGGGCTCGGAACGGTCGATCTGTGTACCGGTACCGTATAATATACTCCCTCATATCAGCACCACGTGGATGAATAATAATCTAAAACTGAGGCGTGATTACAGTATGGTATCAAAATCAGTCTTGTCACACTGGCACATCAAAACACAGCCAGGCTTTTGACCAACTGCCACCGTACCCTTGCTGTTGACTGACTGCCACCGTACCCTCGCCAAAACCAATGCTATTTATTATGCTTGCTATGTACACAGTTCATTCCGTTCCCAGATCACTACCACCATCCCTTCTTGTTCTTTTCTTCCTCCTCCTTCTTGGCAATGGCAGCCAGCTCGTTCTTGATCCGCTCGTTTCGCTCCTGATCATCTCGAGCCTCGATCTCCTTCATCTTCTCTCGCACAGCCACATTGAAGTCCATGGGCTTGGAGGCCATGGGTCCAACCTTCCAGATGGGCTCGTTGGTCTTGGACTGCGCAATGGCCTCCTTGACAAACTCGTTGAAGTACTCCTGTCGAGCGTCTCGCTCCAGCATGTATCGTTCTCGCAGCTCGGGATTCATTCGTCGCACAATGTCTTCCTCTGAAGGCGTAGCGTATCGGTAGCCCAGGTACGCCGATCCGATGACGCCGACGGCAAACAGACTGAACTTGGGCCAGTTGGGCACGCCGGGGCGCGACCGGAACATTTCGACAATCGGCCAGTTTTCCAGTCTCATGGTTGTGTGAGGGTGAGGTTATGACCAATGGAGATGATGGTGATGTGATGGTAATGCTAAATTGAGTTGGGTGACAGGTTATGAGTGGGGGCGGGGGGGAGTGGGTGGAAACATTAAGAGATATCACCGAATAAAACTGTTCGAATGCAGTGTAGATGAAGTTATCTGAACGCCAGCAAATTCTCTTCAGACATTTTGCTCATAACCTGTGATGTAACCCTAACCCACCCAATTGGTATTTTTCAGAGAGTCGAAAATGGACGGAAAAAGTGCCAGCGGAAACATGTCATCTCGGCTGTTTGAGCGCTATTATCTAGACCAGACAAATCTCCACCAGCTCCATATCCACTCGTAACCTGATAACCCCCAATTCGGCGGATTTTAGCGTGGGGGCAAAACTGGGGGCAAAACCTGGGGGCTGCATTAACCCTGGATGTGCACGTGACCAATCCTATTTCGATATCCACGTCGATCGTCATAACCTACTTGGGGGGGAGGGGTTGCAGTCCAGGGGTTGGTTGGCTATGATGATGGATTCAGTGTTGGAGGATATTGCCTCAGACTGGATCACGTGATCACAGACCCACAACCAGAACTCGCTGACTGTCTAATGAACTGCAACATCTGATCATGCACTCCATCTGTGCAACATTTGATCATGCACTCCACCAGAAAGCTGTTAGTGGCATGACGGACCTTGGTTGCTGGGTTTCCGTGGCTCGTTGCAACTCTGAATTCCACCCCGTACCTGCTGTCTCGTACAAATGGTCTTTTAAGCGCCTGTTCCATGTGCTTCTGTGGGACTGGTCGGGATCACTGAGTCAGAACCTTATTTCCACCCGTGTTTGCTCCGGTTAGTTTTCGTGCCGAGGCTGGACCAGGTTACAGCCAGTGGTCGGAGGATTGTCGGTCGGTGTGGTGGAGACGGGAGACACAAACGGGGACAGTACGTTGTACCAATACCGCCAGCGCCTTGTTTCAGAATGCGGTTTTTGGCCGATTTTTGGCCGATTTTTGGCCGACAGTCGCTCAATCCATCTCTCCATCTCTCCAATAAGAATCACAGGTGGGCTGCTGCTCCATTTTTTTTTTTGCTCCATAGTTGGTAAACCAACTGTATACAGATACACAGCACTCTATTGTTGGACGACGGACATGAGTGTGGGGACGTGTGGGGGGAGGCGGATATAAGCGGTGGGGCGAGTTTTGAGAAAAAGGAGATCACGTGACCGACCAATTGATCGACGGCCGCCCCCAACCAGAGCCAGCCGAACGACCCTGCGGCCTCGCTATAGCCTGTTATTCTCAATTTCGCTCTCACCTCGGGTGCAAAGAATCATGTCGATTCCAAATGCAAGTGGTCAAGGTTAAAACGTGTACCCCAACTTTGCCGAGCGTCCGACTTGATGTCAGTACGGAGGTTGTAGGACGTGTGTGGAGGGCAGGACAGCCGCTCAAATCCCAATCCGAGGCGAATTGGACCCGGGCCTTTTGATTTTTTTGCCGCCCGTAGCTTCACAGCGTCTCTTTCAAGCCCCTTGCCTCAGGTACCCCGTTTGACCTTGAAATCCGCCTGCATATCCCTATAACCTTATTTCGTCCACTCGGTCTGTGGGGGCCGAGAGGACAGATACTATATAAGCAAGCGGTTCCCCAGTCCCCAGCTTTGGATTCTATCTGCAAACAGTGAGTATTGTGGGGTAACCTGAGGTCAGGCGGCAGAGACAGTGTGGAGACGCTACGGAGGAAGTGACACAAAGTCCGCTGTGACACAAAGCCCGCTCTTGTTCTTCTCCGCACGAAAGCCCACAACAGGCAACTTGTGATGTGACACAGAAGCACAAACGGCCAAACTTCCAGCTCTTGGTCGATTGCATCGGATGCGTGTTCAGAGAGAGAGAGCTGCTCATTGCCGGCTGCACAGAGAGAGCTAATTGTCGCTGGCTGCTCATTGTCACCGATTGCTCTAGCCGTAGCCCCCGTCGTACCTGCACATGGGACGCAAAAACACATACTAACCTATTAGTGACTACTGTTCCTTCTAGCAACACTGACGCCATTCTCAAGGGTGTTGAGATCCGGGCTAACATCCCCGCCAACGCCCAGCACATCTTCTCCAAGGAGGCTCTGGCTTTCATCGCCACCCTGCACCGAACCTTCGATGCCCGACGACACGAGCTCCTTGCCGCTCGAGTTGCTCGACAGACCCGAATCGATGCCGGCGAGTTCCCCGACTTCCTCCCCGAGACCAAGAACATCCGAGAGGACCCCACCTGGCAGGGAGCCCCCCCCGCTCCCGGTCTCGTTGACCGACGAGTCGAGATCACCGGCCCCACCGACCGAAAGATGGTCATCAACGCCCTGAACTCCAACGTCTGGACCTACATGGCCGACTTCGAGGACTCCTCCGCCCCCACCTGGACCAACATGGTCGACGGTCAGGTCAACCTGTACGACGGTGTCCGACGAACCATCACCTACCAGCAGCCCGGTGGAAAGTCCTACAAGCTGCGATCCGACAAGGAGAAGCTCCCCACCCTCATTGTCCGACCCCGAGGCTGGCACCTCGACGAGACCCACTTCCTGGTTGATGGCAAGCCCATCTCCGGAGGTCTGTTTGATTTTGGTCTCTACTTCTTCAACAACGCCAAGGAGTCCGTTGCCCGAGGCGCCGGCCCTTACTTCTACCTCCCCAAGATGGAGTCTCACCTCGAGGCCCGTCTGTGGAACGACGTTTTCAAGCTCTCTCAGGACTGGATCGGCATGCCCCGAGGAACCATCCGAGGAACCGTGCTGATCGAGACCATTCTCGCCGCCTTCGAGATGGACGAGATCATCTACGAGCTCCGAGAGCACTCCTCCGGTCTTAACTGTGGCCGATGGGACTACATCTTCTCCTTCATCAAGAAGTTCAAGAACCACCCCGAGTTTGTTCTGCCCGACCGAGGTGACGTCACCATGACCGTCCCCTACATGTCCTCTTACGTCAAGCTGCTCATCCAGACCTGCCACAAGCGAGGCGTCCACGCCATGGGCGGAATGGCTGCTCAGATCCCCATCAAGAACGACGACGCTGCCAACAAGGTCGCCATGGAGGGTGTCTACAAGGACAAGCTCCGAGAGGTCACCGCTGGCCACGACGGTACCTGGGTTGCTCACCCCCAGCTTGCCATCATCGCCTCTGAGGTCTTCAACAAGCACATGCCCACTCCTAACCAGATCTACCGACGACGAGAGGATGTCCACATCACTGCTCGAGACCTCATCAACCCCTACATTGAGGGCGGCAAGATCACCGAGGAGGGTATCCGAAAGAACCTGTTCATCGGTCTGGGCTACATGGAGGCCTGGCTCCGAGGTCTTGGCTGCGTCCCCATCAACTACCTGATGGAGGATGCTGCCACCGCCGAGGTGTCTCGATCCCAGCTTCACCAGTGGGTCAAGCACGGTGTCACCACCGCCGAGGGCAAGAAGGTCACCAAGGACTACGCCGTCAAGCTCCTCAACGAGGAGACCGACAAGCTCATCAAGGCTGCCAAGCCCGGCAACAAGTACGCCGAGGCCGCCGCTTACTTCAAGCCCGAGATTGTTGGCGACAAGTACTCCGACTTCCTCACCACCCTCCTTTACGACCAGATCACCTCCGTCAACGGCTCTGCCAAGCTCTAAGCGCGATGTGTTAAATTGTGAATATTTATCAATCAAATTGTTTATGAATTATATTTGAATTTGTACGAAGCTGTAGAAAGTGCCTTTGTGTACAAGTGTAACAATATCATGCCATGCGCATTGCTTTTTCTGTTCCTGACATGGCGTGTTTGTGTGACCAGGTTTGGGTTGAGCGTGTCGGCGATGAAGTTGCTGGATTACACCGGACAGGTCAGTGATTATTGATGTTGCCGGGCTGGTTTTATTGTTGATGGGATCCAGCGTCAAATTCAGACCAGAACAATATAATTCATGTTGAAGTCGGTGTATTATTGTGACTCTAGAGGCAGTCAAAGTACAGAATCGCAACTACGAGTACTCCGTGCTACAGGAGAACCAGACGAAACAATTTGCTTGCTCCACAGCCGCCCTCAGTTACAATTTCAGATCTTTCACCCTCAGGGTTTTTTCCACCCCAGTTTTCCCGATAATCAGGTGAATAGACTTAGCGACATATACATCTAGGCGCTCCATCCTCACACCATGGACAATTTGATAGGTCTCTCAACATCTATAAAGTTAATGTATTATGTGATTTTTTTTAAAAAAAACAACTGACAGTCGATTATAGCAGTACAATGTATGTAAAGTTGTATCATTAGAATCAGCAGACAGCTCATAGTAATCGCTCTGTTCGTCTGTTAGTCATGAACAGCCAGACAGTCGATCCTTGCCACTGTCTCCCAGACTGTACCTGTAAACAGTAGTTGTCCTCATCTTACGACTATTCGATGTACCAGTACGACCGTAAAGAAGATCTTACAGATGAATGGAAGGAATCGAGTCAATGGAGTCTAGGCTCGTGTACCAACTGCTGGTCGACAGCTGTACAGACCATGAGCGAAGCGAATGGTCTGTCTACAATTTCGCTCATGATCTGACTACATTTTGGGGTGGGTCTGTCTACATTTTGGGATGGGTCCTTCAATCACAGATCATGAGCAAACATTCTGAGATGGGTCCTTCAATAACAGATCATTCGCTTCGCTCATGATCTGTCAGTTACTTGAGCTTTACTTAAGATAAAAGTTCCGCTGGGGGTGGTGTTTACGTGTTCCAGAGGTGTTGACGGCAAACAAGGCACACCAGTATATAGCCAGTCTACGCTTGTCTAACAAATATTCTTCCAAATATAGCTGCTACCTTTCAATATTCCGAGCAGTGTAGCGTTGTGTGTTTGTGGCTGATTACCCTTAGACGAGGTGTTTGTTAGCTTTATTTAGACGATGCACTTGTACTATACTGAAAATAATGCCACCAGTAAAGTGATACTTCGTGATGCATCAACCCATAACGGGCGTTACTTGTCCATCTATCAAAAAGAGATTCCGGATCCGTAATTACAGCTCTACTTCCTTGGCCTCAAGGGGGTGCGGCCACAAGGGGGTGTGTTCGCTTAGATGTTGAGAGATCTATCAAATTGTCCATGGTGTGAGGATGGAGCTCGTAGATGTATATGTCGCAGACGTCTAAGCGGAATCAACCACAAACACACAACGCTACACTGCTCGAAATAATGCATGACAACATCTATATTTGAAATTGTTACACAACCGTAGACTGGCTATATAATAGTGTGCTTTGTAAATTGATAGCACCGCTGGAACATGTAAACACCCCCCCCAGCGGACATGATCTGACTACATCTTGAGATGGATCTTTCTACAATTTGGCATGGTCCTTCAATCACAGATCATTCGCTTCGCTCATGATCTGACTCAATCACAGACCATTCGCTTCGCTCATGGCCTGTCTATCATTACTCATTCAATTAGTCTATATGCTACAAGATGATAATCTAGTTAGTATCTCTTCGTTTCCCGTACGACAAGTCCACGTCCGGTGTCTAGGTCAGCTCGCTCCAGATGTAGGGGAAAATGACGATGCAAGCGGTGACCAGAGAAGCCACAAACTGCAGGAGCGACGCCGGCAGCTTGGCAATGCCGTTGGACTGCATGTTGCAGATGCCTCCGTAGATGGCCACCACGAAGAAATGCGTAAACAGGTACATGGGTCTAGGCAGCACTCCGGCCAGCAGCATGACGGGGTGGTCCACGCAAATACCGCCCAGCTTGAAATAGTTGAAGCATCCGAGCTGGAGGATTCGCAGGTAGTCCGAGTCGGCCGCAAAGAGCGAGTACAGAGCCATGGAGAGAATGTTGACGATGGAGTCGAGATGCTTTCGCTGCCAGTGGAACTGCGAAGTCATGACCGACGAAACAGCGTAGGTGTCCTCCAGGTTGACGCCGGTGAGAAGTCTGCTAAGAAGCAGAGCATCGTTGAGAGCAACGGTCATTCCTCCTCCAGTCAGAGGATGTCGCATGTTGAGAGCGTCTCCGAGCAGAATGAGACCGTGATGGTTGTTCTTGGACGCCGACAGGAACGAGTTGGGCATGACTCGAATGGTCTGTTCCTTGAGAGCAGCCTGGAACGAGGGCTGGATACCCTTGGGCAGATGGGGCATGACGTTCTTCTCCATGTGCTCCTTGAGAGCTCCGGTGGAGTTGGAGGGAACAGGTCCCTGAATGTCGCACAGAATTCGCGTTTCTCGAGCCCCGACCTGGTAGATGAGAACGGGGCACGAGTTGGGCGACAGAATCACGTGACCATGCTGAGGGGACGGCAGCACGGCGTCCTTGAGAATCAGACCGGCGAAATGCGACCGGACCGACGTCTTGTTGGTGCTGTAGTCCTTTCGGAACTTGGAGAAGGTTCCGTCGCACACCACTGTGAGGGGAGCAAAGAAGTGCTTGTAGATCTTGGCGCCGCCGGTCTTGGAAAAGGTCTTGACGCCGATAATGTGGTCTGTGTAGGGGTTCTTGACCACCTCGGTGACGGTGGCCTCCAGCAGAGTCACGTTGGGGGTGTCTCTTGCAGCCTGTCGCAGGTTCATGACAAATCGGCCGTGATGGAAGGACACTCCTCGGGGCGCCTCGTTGGAGATCTCCGCAGACTTGCCGCTTCGGTACAGCTCGTTGTAGTCCTGCTGAATGTCTCGGGGCACCTTGGGGTACTTGAGAACGCACTCTTCTCCCGAGTAGATGACGTTATATCCCTGGCAGGGGATCGCGTCGATATCTTCGATGCACGAGCCCAGACCCAGGGTCTTGAGAGCAGCCACTCCTCCGGGCTGGAGCAGTTCTCCGACGATTCGGTCCGGCTCGGAAAGATCTCGTTCCACAACAAGAACTCTCCGGCCCTGATTTCCGAGAGCCACGGCCAGAGCGGGACCGGCAATACCGGCTCCGACAATCACCACGTCGTACTCGTTGGTTTGGGTGGCGCTGGTCTGGGTGGCGCTGGTCTGGGTGGCGCTGGTCTGGGTGGCGCTTGTCTCTGCTGCGTTTTGTTGAGTGACCATTTTGTGAATGTGTTTGTGAATGTGTTTGTGGTGTGAGTGTGAGTGGGTGTGTGTTGTGTGCGATTAATTCATGTGAATGCTGAGAGCGTGTCTGGCGTCTGGAGTCGAATGAATGTGCAAAATGAGGTCGAGCGAATGCGCAGGCGTCGTTCTTATACGTCCAAGTATCACCTGTTCACGCAGTCTGGAAATGGTCCAACTCTGCAATCTATGCTGCTGATGATATTTATCGTTCGATTCAGAAAAAGGGCGATGACGATAAACTTTGCCAGTGCCTCTGGTGCTTGTTTAACGTGTTTACTCCCCAGATGTGAACGTTCCGGGGATGGGCCGTGAGACGTTCAGAGAGAGAAATACCCGCCTTCAAATACCAAATGCTAGCTCCGTTCACCTTAGTTTCGGGCGTTGTTATCTACCGCTTTTTTCCATTCGCTATTTTTTTTTCTAAGACAGATTCTTTTCCCCCCCTGGCACGCTATTTTGGGTTTAGGCAACTTTTACTTGTCTCGTCGTTAACGGTCGCATTTCCTCGCGTGGCTCGTTCACTTGTCCTTTGGGAAAGTCCTTACCCTATGTTGCGCCAAAAAGGGCGACTAGAGGGCGCTAAACCAAATCTCCGGGTGAGACTCCGATCGCCAGCCGTGCGTAGAGCCGCCAACGAGCCTCCTAGTCCACCCGCGGCGTTCCATCGTACCATGTTGCAATATCACATGTAACTGTCGATACACGTCTGTTATGCTGCATTTCACGGCTCGCAGATTTTTATGACCAGAAATGAACACACGCCCAACCTTATTTCGCTGGGGGGGAGGGAGGTGCATCCGAACGCTGCGGCGTGGGCAAACAATGAAATTTCGGAACACGTTGCAAAATGAATAGGAGAACACCCCAGTTCGATTCGCTGGTGGGGAGGAAAGCGTGATTTAGCAAGAATTAATTGGAAATACCGGCGCCCCTTCTGCGCCACCGCATGAGTGGGTTGTATATAGGAAGTGTCTTCTCCGCCTGCCCTACAGTCGTCTCCGACTTTGCCTGGTCAACGTGATCCCACCGTCTAAGCCTGCTCCGCCCACTTATGTAATCCAGTTTTTTTTATTCTAAAGATACAGTCGATATAAGCCGTGAGTTCGAATCCCAGTTGTGTTTATTACATACGCACAATTAAACTGCCCAGCTAAACCACACGGAATAGGATGTTGCAACGGGCGTAAAATGCCGGAACAAACTCGTAATATCCGTCAGACGTGCTGCTTCTGTGAATTGCAGCACAAATAATACCACCACGAAGTCCTCAATGCCATTTTTGCGAGGTCTCGAAACGGCTTCAGTGGCGGCAAGAGATACCGAGCCAACTCCAGCGTATATAATCACCAGTGTTTTTTCAGCTCTCACATACAACCGTCACAAACAACACCGATTGCCCTCTATCTCTATGCAGGTTCGAGCATTTTTGAAGCGCGCGAGCGATGCCTATTTAATTAACCCACTCCCAACCGGGTGAAATGCATCAGATAACACCACCGCAAACCTCACACTCTCACAACCACTCAATCACACACAAATATGGACCACTCTCACCACATGATGGACCACGGCGGTCACGACATGCCCATGCCCGATATGCCTGGCCACGGCGACATGCCCGAAATGTGCAGCATGAACATGATCTTCAACTGGGATACAAAGGGCATGTGCGTGGTGTTTCCCTGGTGGCACGTCAAGACCCATATCGGCATGGTTCTGACCGTCATCGCCGTGGTGTTCATTTCCGCAGGATACGAATACGTGCGAAAGCTGTCACGAGACATTGATGCCGCCTTCAAGAGCTCCGGTGAGTACTAATTACTACAGGAACCCTTGTGGTTTCGCTTGTTCCTTCTTTGGACAATACTTATACAGATTGCGATCTGGAGCCGATTATTAATCCAGACGTGCGACCTTCCGACCAGAAAAAAATCAGAATCTACAAGTCCATCTTTTATGGATTCCAGGTGGGCTACAGCTTCCTGCTGATGTGAGTATGACGTGGTGGGTGGTGGGTAGTGAACCACTGGCAGTGTCAATCAAAAAAGGTAAATGCATGTCTCTTCAACCAGAAAAGGTGATTGCACTTCCTTACACAAGTACAGTACGTACTGCATTGTGCTCTATGAAAGGACCCCGACTAACACAGGCTGGTCTTCATGACCTACAATGCCTGGCTCATGGCCGCTGTGGCCATTGGAGCTGGTGTCGGCTACTTCATCTGGGGTGGAGAGTCCAGTGAGCGATCCATGTCTTGTCATTGAAGATCGGATTCGCCCAGAGAAGAACTATAACGAATATAACGAATTGAATACGTGTCTACAGAGAGGGGATAGGGTGTTACTGAATGATCACGTGTCTGGATAAGAGATACGGGTCACCAACTGATCACGTGTCTGGATAAGAGGTTCGGGCCACCAACTGATCACGTGTCTGGATAAGAGTTACGGCCACCAACTGATCACGTGTCTGAAATCTGAGATACACAAAGTCACCAATTGATTGCGAGTCTGAATATGAGAGATACCCTATCACGTGTCTGCTGAACAATCACTGTCTGCTGAACAATCACGTGTCTGCTGACCAATCACTCATAGATCACGTCTTTACAAAGTGTGAGATACAAAATCATTGGTCACAAAGCAGGACACAGAGTCACCAACCGATCACATGTCTACAATAGGAATACCAATTTTCAATCGTCCATTTAATAAATGCATGCTTGATGGGCGCTTAGTACTCCCAAGCGTCCTCGAGAATAGAGGTGAGGGCCTCTCGGACCTCGGCCTCCTCGACTCCGTGGATGCCGGGAGCGAGATCAAGCACTCGTCGCTGGGGAACAGCGCCGTCCACGAGAGCGGAAATGTCGCTTCGCTTGTAGCCGAGAGCAGAGACGCCTCGGGGCTGGTGCTTGAGCTTGGTGAACATGAACTCCTGGATGGCCTCGGCCAGAACCTCGCCGGCAGACTCCCGCTTGACCTGGGAGACATCGACGCCAAACAGAGAAGCGGCCTTGAGATGTCGCTCGGGGTCGCTGGGGGCGGTGAACTTGAACACGGAGGGGGCGGTCACGGCGACAGAGATTCCGTGGGGCACCAGGGGGTGGTCGGTGTGGTAGTCGGGGTGGTAGTAGGAGGTGTTCATGCCAGAAATGGGGTAGGAGAGGCCGTGGCAAATGTGGACGCCGGCGTTTCCAAAGCCGACGCCGGCCAGAGTGGAGCCCAGCAGCATGTTGGAGTGGGCCTCCATGTCTTCGGGGTCGGCGCACGATCGGGGGAGATACTCAATGGCCATTCGCAGACCCTCGAGAGAGAAAATGTCGGCGATGGGGTTGGAGCCCTGGTACGCGGGCCGCAGGTTGGGGTTTGAGGGCCGGGGGGTTCGCTGCTGGTAGGGGATGGCGGTGTAGGACTCGAGCGAGTGGCACAGCACGTCCAGACCGGAGGCGGCCTTGACCTGCTCGGGCATGGTGGCGGAGTTGAGAGGGTCGACGATGCCGAGCAGGGGCTTGAGCGCCCGGTTGGCAATGCCGGTCTTGGCCTTTCGCGACACCAGATCGAAGATGGCGGTTCCGGTGGTCTCGGAGCCGGTTCCGGCGGTGGTGGGCACCGCGATCAGAGGCTTGAGCTCAATGTCGATGGGCTGGGCCTTGCCGATGGGCGCGTTGACAAAGTCCAGCAGCTCGGCGTCGGGGAAGCACTGGTACAGGTTCGCCATCTTGGCGGTGTCCATGACGGAGCCTCCTCCAATGGCCAGGTAGGCCTTGGGCTGCTTGGCTCGGCCCCAGGCAATGGCGTCGAGAACGGAGGGCTCCTTGGGCTCGACGCACACGTCCGAGTACAGATCGTACTTGATGCCGCATCGGTCGAGCGACTGCAGGGCGGTCTTGACGGCCGGGGTGTCGAGCAGGTTTTTGTCGGTGAAGACGGCGACCCGGTCGATCCGCATGTTCTTGAAGTCGTAGCCCACCTCTGCGGTCACGCCGGGGCCGTATCGGATGTTGGACGCGGCCATCTGGAACGCGTACTCCGTCTCCTTGTGGTCGCTGGCGTAGTTTCTGTGTCCCGCTCCCTGCATCACCATTGGGGTGAAGGCCCGCTGGTAGGCGGCAAAGTTCTGTGAGGTGATGCCGTTGACATCGAGGCCGGGCGGAGGGTTGGCCTGGATGGTTCGCAGCACGTTTCGTGCCATGTTGGATGAAGTTTTGACCATTTTTCTTGTGGGTGACGTGGGTGACGTGGGTGACGTGGATGACTGCAGTTATGTCGTGAGGATGACTGCGTTGTGTCGTGCTTTTTTTCCAGTGGAGATCCCAAGCCTTATATAAGCCCAGGGCATCTTTGTGGGAGCCTCTCTTAGTTTTGTGTCTCGACGCACGCTCCGTTTTTATGCGGGGAAGCTTATGCATCTAGGTTGTGGGGGAAGCTTAGTCGTGTGGAGAGGTATAGTGAGAAACAATGTCAATGAAGAAAAATTGGGAACGAAGAAAAGGGACCTATTGGAGGGAAACGTAATTGTATTTATGCTGTTGAAATGCGTCTGTGTCTCTTGAGCGTAAGACTGAAATATGACACTGAAATATGACACTCACTAAGGTTCACAGAGGCTAACTGAACACGACAGCTGCACCTGACTATGATACGTCGTGTGGGGTAAACGTGCGGATATCCTCGTATCAGCACACGTCTAGGATGCTTTCGACGCAGGTTTCCGTATTCGTCGTTCCGAGCCCTGGTTGACCTCCAGCTCATCCCCTTGACGGATCCCTCGGATCGTGGCGGCTAAACCTACGTTCGGGCGGAAGGCTCCTTTGGGACGTACCCTCACAATGAGCAACATGCACAGATAACGGATGCGTGAAATGTACCCATTGAATTGTGTCAATTGCCACCAAATTCATGCCAGCAAATTCATGCTACCAAACCATCTCTTCCACAGAGACTTCAATACCTCCACTTCCTCCCGCTGTTTACCTCGTGATCTACCATCATTTGACTTTGTTAACGCCGACCAAATACGGGGGGTTTCGTGCGTGGTTGCATGAACTAGTCCGCGGCTCATATCTACTGATCCAGCTCGCCAGAACCCAGCCAGACCAGTTTCAAGCAACAAATCTGGAGCGCAGATCCCCCTTGTGCTCAGCTTATCGTCTGTATGTCGCTGCTTTGTCCTCTCCGTGATTTCGCCGAATTGTACATCAGCCCACATTACCAAACTGCACACATGCAGGTCGCATTTAGCCGCCCACCTATACAGACGTGGGGGTGGGGGTCGAGGCTGATAAAAGGAAGTCGACAAGAAAACACCGACATCTCCGGAACATGACTCGAGGATTGCAATGCGATGACTTGAAAGGGTATGCCGAGCCGCCTTGGACTGGTCGACTCTTCTTCCCTGTTTGAGAGCGTTAGAAAGGTGCCGGGACCGGTTATTGGTATGGAACTAGGGCCAAAAATGGCAGCAAGTATCTGTACTTGTAGATTGGTTCACCACGTTTATGTTGTCCCTTACAGGTGTGCGTTGCTTAGTCATGGGTAACAGCGAGGCTACAGATGCGTCCATACCCGGTGCTGACTGAGAGGGCGAGATCAATATTCCAAAGCACCCTCCACTCTAAGAGAGTTCACCTTGTACTTGTGGTCTCAACGGTTTATCTGATGCTTTCTGAGACACTGGTCCCGTGTCTGAGACCTCGAGAGCCGTATTCAAGCAATGACAGCAGGAGCATATGGTATTCACTCTTATTAGTAAACAGTTGTTTGAGAGACGTGTTGAGATGGGAGGATTGGTGGAGTATTCTAGAATGTGTCAAACGCGGTTTCACTGAAGTAATGATGGTCCAACTGTCTAATTACGAGTCCACTGGTGGATTGGATATCATTTTAGTTGCAGCGTTTACATGGTTGTTGAGAATGAGCCATTGATGCTGGCTAGCTCCCATTTTGACCCTGAAGTCTGCTGATCTAACTCTTAGTGATCCATTCAACCCTCGTGATATTATTTGTCACCTCAATTGGTCGTTAGGGCACCATCACAGTCATTCCACAAACACACTCTCCGGCCCAGCATCGTGCGGCTCGGAAATTCAAATGGGCCGTCCATGCGGCTCGGAAATTGAAAAGCGGGATATTCGGGAAGACATTTACAAGCACATTTTGTTAGCAAACATACACTCAAAGTGATTTCAATTGATTTATTATTTGTGATCGTATTGATTCCAAGCTTTTTTCTGCTCTTATAGCCACCCAATAAACCACACTAAGAGACGTTCTGTGCAGTAGGGTTGCCTTAGCGACGGCTCAGAATTAATGAGCCGCACGGAAGCCCCGTCTCAAAACCGCGTCAGGACGTGATTCATGCAAGTCACAGAGATCGAGGCGGATGATCTCTGGCGATGAAAGCGATATAAAGGGGGCGATGAAAGCGATATAAAGGGGGCGCTAAAAGCTCTTCTTCATTAACACACAAACAACCACCACCACAACCACCACAACCACACCACCACCTCAACCCCTACTAATATGAAGATCCTTCTTGTTCTCTACGACGCTGGCTCCCACGCTGTTGACGAGCCCAAGCTGCTTGGATGCACTGAGAACGAGCTCGGAATCCGAGACTGGCTCGAGTCCCAGGGCCACACTCTCGTCACCACCTCGTCCAAGGACGGAGCCGACTCTGTGCTCGACAAGGAGATTGTCGATGCCGATGTTGTCATCACCACTCCCTTCCACCCTGGATACATCAACAAGGAGCGAATCGACAAGGCCAAGAAGCTCAAGATCTGCATCACTGCCGGTGTTGGTTCCGACCACGTTGATCTCGACGCTGCCAACGCCCGAGACATTGCTGTTCTCGAGGTCACCGGCTCCAACGTCCAGTCTGTCGCTGAGCACGTTGTCATGACCATGCTTGTTCTGGTCCGAAACTTTGTCCCCGCTCACGAGCAGATCATCTCTGGCGGCTGGGACGTTGCTGCTGTCGCCAAGGACTCTTACGACCTCGAGGGTAAGGTCATCGGTACCGTTGGAGGAGGCCGAATTGGCCAGCGAGTGCTCAAGCGATGCAAGCCCTTCGACCCCATGGAGATGCTGTACTACGACTACCAGGCCATGCCTGCCGACGTCGAGAAGGAGATTGGCTGCCGACGAGTCGACTCTCTGGAGGAGATGCTCTCTCTGTGCGATGTCGTCACCATCAACTGTCCTCTTCACGCCTCTACCAAGGGTCTCTTCAACAAGGAGCTCATCTCCCACATGAAAGACGGTGCCTGGCTTGTCAACACTGCCCGAGGAGCCATCTGTGTCACCGAGGACATTGTTGAGGCTCTCGAGTCCGGCAAGATCCGAGGCTACGGAGGAGACGTGTGGTTCCCCCAGCCCGCTCCCAAGGACCACCCCTGGAGAACCATGCGAAACAAGTACGGAGGAGGCAACGCCATGACTCCCCATATCTCTGGAACCTCCATTGACGCCCAGGGCCGATACGCCGAGGGCACCAAGAAGATTCTCGAGGTCTTCTTCTCCGGCAAGCAGGATTACCGACCCCAGGACATTATCTGCATCAACGGCCACTACGGCACCAAGGCCTACGGTGACGACAAGGAGCACAAGGAGCACCAGCTCAAGTAGATATTTATAGCTAGAATGACATCAATTAAACCGAAGATCAGCATAGTCGTAGAAGTGGGATAGTTAAAAGAAGCGGCAAGGTCTAGTGGAAGTGAGCTAGTAAACAGAAGTGGCGATATCTACTAGGAGTAGAAGTTCCCCCGCCATACCTCACTACACGTACATGTCGCAAATGTCCACCGTGACTACATGACTCGTTTTCACAGTCTTCTTACCATGCAGCTGGGTCCACACAAACTACTGTTGGACGTTCAGGATGTATTCTGATAGCGGAGAAAGAAAATGTTGTTTCTAGAAGTCAGAATGTTCTCAACGGACGCATCGTTTTACCAAGTTGCAGGTGGCCCAGTCGTAAGACGAGTCTCTGTATTGATGAGGTCATGGTTAGGTGTTGCTGAGTAATCTCTAGCGATGACACTGGGCTTAAGAACACTTGTAAAAATTTCCCAAGCGCACGGCAACACCCCCTGGTATCACTCTCACTCTACATCGTCTGTAAAAGGTATCGTGTGGTGGTATCATAATACTGGTATGTGTTGGTATGCTTGAGTAACAGTGTGGTACCGGGCGATTTCAAAAGTAACTTGAAAGCAAAGACAAAAGTCAGCTTGACGTCTGCGAGGCTTTTTCAGCTACCCTTGGCAGTTGTAGCGTTTCATGCGGATGGCTTTGTGGTGGATTGGTTGATGAAAGGGGTGATGTATAGCGTGGTGGTTTCCTCCCAGTGCATATTTTATGCATGATCTCAGTGAGTAAATGGAGCGGTATTGTTGACAGCCTACTTGAAATAATGCTAAGTAAATTTGACTCCATAAACTACCGCACTGATGGCAATATCAAGCCAACGGTAGAGACTTGACTCGCTCAGGGGTAACCAAAAAACATCCAGAGAAATGCAAATGCACAAAAAATGCGCTCACGTGACTTCTCCTGCCTGACGAAAGCTCTCAGCCACGATTTCCGCCAGTTGCGGCCATATCCTGGTGAAAATACGGCTTCCCGTCCGATCAGCCATAGTCAAGCACTAGAGAGCCCAGTTAGTATTGTAGTGGGAGACCATACGAGAATCCTGGGTGCTGCAATTCATCTTTTTGCTCCGCCAATGGCCTTTTTTTTTTTTGTCCCTATACGAGTTGACGTCTCGTCTCCAACCATGTGCAGCTCTCCGCAACGACGGAGCCAAGCCCAGTGTTCGGTTCCGTGAGCCTCTGGCACTGAGGGCAGCTGTTCAGATGACCGGGATCAAATTATGAGTCTACTCAAGGTATTAACTCGTCTCTGGTGGCTCACTCATAACATTACGAACAAATCGTGTCACATGATATCCACTGAGAAAACTTTAAAATAGCTGCCATAAACTAGCTACATTTAGCATAAAGTACCGGGATTTTCGCATAAAGTACCGGGATTTTCGCATAAAGTAGCGGATTAAATCGCGCAAACGTCAATAAGGAACAGCAAGCTGATCTATCAAGCATGAAGTTGATTATCAGGGGTCAGGTGCGATAAGGAACCATGTTCTTGGGTCTGAGTCAACCTGGACCGTTGAAAGAACTCTACAAGTACACTTGTTTACAATACACAAACACAACTACAAGTAATAATTTTGGGAGGGACTCTGTGGTCCATAATATATTATCCCAGAGGTTCAGCTCATTGCTTACATCCTCTCTTCTATAAACTAAAAGGTTCGGCTTTGTCTACATCCTCATCTCGAGGTTCGACAGCCTACATCCTTTCTGAATGCGAATCAGATCATGTGATCTCCGACACCGTATCGCGCAGGCTCTTATTGGCTTGATAGCTCTCATTGGCTCTGGCCCTTGACTTCTGTGCACTTATTGGCTCTGGCCTCGTAGCTCTGGCTCTTATTGGCATCACACTAGCTCTTATTGGCTCTGGCTCTCATTGGCCTGTAGAACAGCTCTGGCTCTTACTGATTGGCTCTGGCTCGTGTTCAAAAAGTGCTGGCATTCTGCTCTCGCAGTTCACAGTGTCACCTTGCGCTGGCGTCATCGTTTTACAGTGTCACTTTCGTGCTGGCATAACTTAGCGTGTTCAGTCGCTTCAACGTCTCCTGCTCTGGTGGCTGGTGGAGTTTCACCATCAACAGCTCCAGGCGGCTTTTCAGCGTTGTCGTGTGTTGAAGGCATTTCAGCTCATGTGTGTGGAGTCGGATTGTCGGTATTGTCGATCGGTGGCTCTGTAGAGCTCTTGACTCTGGCGGATCAGCAGGAGTGGCTGGTCACTTTGCCCAAAGGCGGTCTTCGCAGACGCTTATACCAGGTGGAACAAGCTGGATCAGGTTCGGATCGTGTGTCAGCTGTCTCTTGACCGTGATTCCTGCTGTGCTGGTACCAAGTCAGCATCAGATGGAGGCAACATATGACCGTATAGAAAACAGTCCATCCCTCCAAAGCATTCACGTTGTGGTTATCCATGCAGGGAGTTTCACCCGAGGGAGCTACCCTTATGAAAGTGCTCTAGACACGGCAGTGTCCGTCATAGCAAGCTCATGGGCAATGTTTCGTGCCCGTCATAGCTTTTCCAGGAGACAAGACTCTTGAGGGCTAGCTAAGCTGGTCTCAGTCATCATCTTGCGTCCAAAGGCATGTACCAAGGGGTATTCTTTCACTCGGCAGCTTCGTAGCTCACGCTCAGCTTCACGTCTTAGTTACTCGCTCATGCGTTCTTCACGCACGGTTTTAATCAGACTCAACAGTTGCGTCGTAACAGAGACGTTTCAGTCTCGGCTCAACAACTTCTGGAATACTGCCTTTCGACAGGACCAGTAGAGCAGACCCCAAAGTGTTGTTCATACTGGGAGTTTCACCCGTGGATGCGAACCATCTGAGAGAAGGAACTCATGAGTAGATTGCGAATCTTTGCTCGTCATAGTTCCAGCTCGTTGATGCATGAAGAGAGGTGTGCTGACTCTCCAACTCGGCAAACTGCGTCATGGTAGGAGTAATTGTACTTGCCCGCTCGCGCAAGACAAATACTGCTTCACAGCTTTCGCTCGGCAGTGTCAGCATCTCTCGAAGTGGCCGAATCCTCTGCGAAAGCTGAGAGACTGGCCGACTTCTGATGATGGACAAACAGGGCGATTGAGGGGTCTTTTATAATGCTGAGGGAGCCGGATTGAGTTTGGAATCACATCGTCACTGTTGCATTAGTGGCAAAAGTAGTGTCGATCATTGCATAAACGAAACGAAGAAAGCTTTGCGAATGTTCCAGAGATGTTGAGACGAAGTGGAATGCTGATGTTGTGCAGAGAATCGAAAAGTGAGAGTAGCAAATTGCTACTGGTCTGCTGGTTGGTGCTTCAATGTATGAAATCTCGTGACTAGGATGAGTTAGAACACGTAGACACGCTTGATGATTTGGAATAAGGTTACTCGTATTGGGTGGCAAATTGAACCTTAGAATACCGGTACTTTATGCGGAAAAAGGGGCGCAGCAGAATGTTCTGGTAGAGTCATATCAAGGTGCATTGAGTAAAATTGGGCCACAAAAAAGCATTTAGTGCAATAACGCACTTTTGTGTCTTTCCCTTAGGCTTCAACCTGTTGATTCCACGCCAAGTCCACTGTCTTGTTGTTTAACTTCATATGAAGACAGGTAACTTGAATTTTGAAGTCACCGCGAGTTTTATGAGAACATTTACAGCTCCCCGATACCAAACACGACTCGACTCCAACTCATGCTTCCACAATGGTGACGACAACAGTTGAATGACTGTGATCTTAAAAATGACAGCAGTAGTAAATTGGCTTAAACCGTAACCTTATTAAGGGCGGATCGGGCAAACAGTCCATAACTGACAAAACGCCTCATATTCGATGTATACAATCGGAGAACAGCTGATCAGTGTCTCGCTGAGTTACGCAGTACGTGGGAAAGTCTTTTGTGTATTCAAAACGCTTTCCAACGATAATCTGGACCATTTTCCCATTCTGGTCGGCCGGGTAACCCCTGTTTTTTTGTCCCGAACTTCAACTTGCGGCCTCTGTGAATATCGCAGGGGAACGTAAGATAGGTTGTAAGATACCCGAGACTCTGCAGTTTCAGCTGAGACACTTCTTTGGTCGATCGGGCGAGGTTTTCTGAAAAGTCCGAAATCGGCTACTTCGCCAGAGGGTCTCCCAGGCATTTTGTTGGATTCTGGCACTTTCTGGTTTTAAAAATTTCCAGAATAACTGTTCTATGAGTGTTTCAAGAGTATATGCTGAACCTCCAGACTGTGCCCGTTCGACTTATACTGCCTTTGTATCTACCCGTCGCCGTTAATGTGGTTTTATACTCCAAATAAATTTATTTTTTACAGGTTTATGTCTGTTTCGGCCTTTTTCGACTTTTTTGAAAATTCCAGATCTCGAAAAAAGCTTAATCAGGCTTTTGGACCCCAAAGTCCCAAAGTTGGTTCAACTTTTGAAAACTGAGAAAAAAAAATATGCCCAGAAACTGTGACCCTTGGCCCATAAAATGGAGAGCTGCAGGCACTCGAAAAACAGAACATGACAGAAAAACACACTGATGGGGGATTTTAGACAAACTAAATAGTATAATGGGTAGCGATGGGTCCCCGGTAGCCCCTCCTATTCAATTAAGGGTCATTATTAACTGATAAGAGTCTTATATCCAGTGGTGCAGCAAGACAGACCGTGCAAGCGGAAATCGCTGTAAAATCGTGAATAGGGGTCCGAACTTGATAATCCAGTGTTACGTTTACTTATTGTTCTATTGCCATTCTATCTGTCCTTTTTCTCGTGTTTATGAGCCTTTCCTTCGTCCCGTAGCGTCGATTCATCATATTTTGTCTCGTTCAGTGTGGACAAACTTACGATAATGCACCTCATGGATCTATCTAAACCTTATTTAACAACTAATAATCAAGTGGCCATGGCATGTATTTTTGTGAAGGCGAGGGCAGAATGGGTCGTGACAAGGAGTTGTGATTTGTATAGTGTTGTGTTTCTCCTGTTACCGAAAAACGCCAAACAGTACATAAATTATAAGGTGGAGGCCGCTTGTTTTGGCACGACAGTGTCTGTGTAACATCCCAACCTTTTAAAGACATAATAATTGTAACATCTCCGTCCTACTCGTGGCTTTGAATATACAATACCGAAAACATAGGTGAGAGATAGAAAGTGTCCACCAAGGCTTTGCACTCTTCAGTCGATGAGACAGTGTGCCCATGACCTGGGGACACTCAATCATTATCCGTCTCTCCAAGACTGAGGCACCCCGACGACCCCATCGTACTTAGAAATTTGTGCATTATAGCTATCAGGGAGTTTCCCCTTCATCAAAACACAAGAGTCCGCGTCAACGAACAGATTATCCATATCTAATGTTGTATTATGTTATGTTGCGAGAAACAAATTACCTAATCGGGAAGTTTCAACCGGCGATATTTGTATAAACGTTAAATTAATTCGAATCTATACGATTTTGAATCTCATCAAGTCGTCCGAACGAACTTGAATATTGCCTAATTTGGATAAAATCAGCAAAACGAGCCGGAGTTTTTAACTTTTTATGTACTAAGTCGCCAGAATTAGGATAAAGTCCACTATATTTCGTCAAAGGGAACCGACACGCCTTCTATAAATTAAGAGAGCATTACCTAGACTCTCATTCTCACTCCAAGAAGTGCTTGTGAATCTTGGGCTCTCATTCAGCCACTTTCTACCCGCCTACAATTAGGCATCAGATGTGCGGCTCCGCAGGCTTACAAACTGCACGCAACACGTTATCCAAAACCTTATTTGTTATTGAGCACCCAAGTATAGCCTTTTGTTTACACAGAAAATACTTAACAATTTCGCAAGCCACGGAGAACCACAACTCAATGGCTTGCGGACAGATTGAAGACTTTCTGGTGGTACACGGTCACTAAGTAAAGGTCACGTGACCATAGTATCCACTTTCTTTAGCACTTTGGGTTTCTGACATCTCTTCTGTGCGTTACCAATAATTTCTCTTATTTCGGTGTCTGGGTTATTTTTGCGGTGTTGATTATTTCCGAGTTCTCGTTTCCCAAATCTTTTTCTCAGTTTTCAAAAGTTGACCCAACCTTGGGACTTTGGGAAAAAATCAGGAAAATAAACTTTTCCAAAATTCCAGAAATTAAAAAAAACCGAAAAAGCCCAAATCAGGGGTCGAATATTTTTTCGCCGACTTTGTAAGAGGATAAAACCATATTAACGGCGACGGGTAGATACAAGTGCAGTATATTTCGAACGGGCACACTCTGAATTTTATCACAGTGCTAATCTCAAGACCGCTGGGTCGTTATTTGTGATTTCTGTGATTAGTCAGCAGGGCGGAAATGGCTGGCTTTCAAAGATTTTCCCGTGTGAGGATCAGGCGAAATTGCAGGTTTTGGAGTTTTCAGAAAATGTCGTTAGATCGACGAAAAAGGTGGCTCAGGCGATAATACTGGGTCTAAAAACCCTTTTGGTATATTCTTCTCATCTCTGCGATCTCGAGGACAGCTGCCAGAGGAGCTTGAAGTTCGAATTAGGGGGTTACCCGGCCTTCGAAAAACGTTGGAGCCGCTAGAAAATCACATTAGGCCCTTGGTGGGGCTTCAAGACGCATTTGAGCGTTTTGTTTGGTTTATTCCGATCAATCTCGTGCAGTTACTGTAGAGCTAGGGTTCCTGTAGTCGTGTCTGGATGTATGTTATGTGGTGGGGTAACTCTCAGATCAACATGCAAAGAAAACAGTTGTAGAGTGGTACACACCGCGGGGTCGATTGTTCGGACAATCATACAGAAAGGTCCATCCAGTCCCTACAGCTATTTTAGAGGCTTTATCATTATCACCAGATCGGTTCCAGTCTCCCTGAAAGCTCGTGTGTATGCACATATACAGCTCTGGGAGAGACAATACGGTACTGTAAGCAACATGAGTGCAGGAGTAGCACCAGTTATACCAGAGCATGTCACTGCAGTTCTCTTGATTCCGTTACTATATAACGAGGACTTCAACTGTTGCTCGAGCGATGGTGGTATAACTGCCATTTACTGTACAGTGGCTGCGCTGGAGTTGCAATAGTGCGAGTTTGTGAAAGTTCTTGGATACCTGGATATTGTAGTACTAGAGATGAATCTGTCAGGCCAAAGGCTCAACATCAGTAGCCCTCAGTCCCTGGTATCCCCTTGTTTGTTGCTCTCAGGCCGCAACTGAATTTCATCCCTGCTGTCAATGACCCTATCTGTGGGTGCGGTCGTGGCGAATGGGGGATCCCATCTAAATCGAGACTCCGAGGTACATACTCTTGATACTTCACCATAGCTTGCCCGGGTATAGGTGTTCAAGGGAGCTGGATCGAGCCTTAATGAATCTCCTCAACCACAGTGTCGTCTGTCACAGCGAGGAGGCAGTATCTCACATGAGGCATGTTTGAGGGGGCAGTAGGTTGTCGTTGAGTGATTGAGACAGCTGATGATTACATTCGAGCAAACGAGTCTCTCTTGTTGCTCGTGGGGCGATGTGGTCGCTGCGTGAAGTGAGGTGTTGGAGGAAGAGACACAAAAAGGATGGATAATCTATGCTGCGATAACCTTATTTTGGCTTCTTACTGGCTGATAAGGTTGTTGTTATGTGTTGAACTCTAATTACTGGATACTTCATGCGGGAGCAAATGTGAGGTGGAACGTCCTATGGTTGGTCTCTCATGTCAAGATGGCCGCATGGGAGAGGGGCGGCATTGGAGTGGAAGGCGGCTGTAGAGAGGCTCTCTATAGACCCAACTATTACAGTATTGTCATAGGGACACTGATCCTGCCATCAACTGCACACCTGCACCAGTTCTTGATCCATTCCTTCCTGGCAGTTGTGTGGGGCTATGTTGGAACGTCTGATTGATATGAGACTGAATCGATATAGTGGGAATAGCAGAAGAGCAGAATGGTTGGAGGGAGGGTTTGGCGTCGCTCTAGTCGTGTATCTTAGGTGTTCCTCTACAGTGTGTCTACGTTGTCGATGGCTCAGAGTGCTGCGATCATGAAGAACCAAGTGGTGATGTCTCTGAGACAATATCGGGGTACTCGGCGACACCTCCTTGAGTCAAGCCGGCTCTTGAGTCAAGACCAGCTTGTCTGCTTTTCATTCATAACATCCAGCCAGCCACCGAGCGCTTTCTCAGTGGTGAGACCGCAAGAAGCATCCGGCACACTTGGAGAAGCTCCACACTGTCGTGGGAGTGGTGCTGATGATGCCATCGACGGCGCAGCCTTGCATTTTTGTCGATAAGATGATGATTATCGCTTGTGATGGAGATGTGGTCGTGTTTGGGGTGAGGTGGAGGAGGAAGAGACACAAAAAGAATGGGTAATCTATGCTGATATAACCTTAACCTTAATTTCCTTGTTATGGTCCTTAATTGATAGGGAACACGTGACCTGCTGAGAGAAGAATACAAGCATCACTAAAGAGAAGAACATCGTGTGAGTGTCTAGCTGTCAGCAGCTCTCGTAGGAGCATGAAAGACTCCGCTTACAAATCTATAATCCCCACCATCCGTGTGAATTCCAACCTTCGAAAACGTATGTACGGTGTTATTTTGAGTAACAGTATATATTTTCTTAAAATCGACGGTCAAAGATATGGAAAATTGCCGCATAGGGTAATATATAGGGTCATGCTGGCTTCTTCCTCTAAACTCCTCTCTATTAAATATATGTTTTATTGGATAAAGATGTAAATTAAACACTCACCTCAATTTAAGGTTTGTAAAAATACGATGCCTGGCACAGTAGCTAAACGTCGCTGTAAACGTCGTAGAAGCGAAAGAGATAAGTCGTTGGAATCCCAGGAACTTGTCATCTAAGATCTAGCTTTACTTTATCTGTGTGGTAGTTTTTTTTCGGGATATTGAAAATCGGCGGTTTTGCCTGATCCCCTGTCGGGCAATTTGCACGGATTTTGACGATTTTGGGTCTGCATACGAGTTACATTTTTCAGGAATAATGAATATGGAGAGGTATTAGGAGCATGAGTAGAAAGAGAGAGCTCTGGCTATTACGATTATATCTTTCTTTCTTCTTCTCGACTCTCGTAATGTGGTTTCATTTACCAATGAATCTCAATTTCTGCCTATTTACCTCTAATTTGGCCTTTATCGATTTTCTTCGAAATCTCAAAAAATTGGAAAACCTTAATCAGGCCCTCGGACCCCAAAAGTCCAAGTTCGTTCGAGTTTTGAAAACTGAGAAAAAAAATCGGGTTCAAAAACGTCATGAAAAATGAAGAGCTACAGGCATCCAAAAATTAGAACTGCACAGAACAACACGTAGATAAAGCAGAGCAACCAAACAAAATGTTAGGATTGATGGATACGGGCTCCAGGTACATAGTTGTCTCTTCAGGTGCGCCAAAACTCGCCGACGAGAGCCATAAACAGGGGATATGTGCAGGAAAGAGAACATTAAGTAAAGGTGACGTGGACGTGTCAGGAGGCATCCAAATTCAACGTTTCTAATTGTATAGACTATTTTAGTAGTTAAAATTTCATTTAGATGTGATTTTGCGTTGATTGCCCCCGTCTTCGTCTCACAATGTGGATTCCCATTTTTGCGCGTTGAACTTCATGGGGTGTACCCCACGAGATTTGACGAAAACCTTAATTCTTGACAAACCTCCCAACGAGTGGTCTATGGGTAAGATCAGGTATTGTTGATGATAACGAGGAAGCACAGCAACACAGAACCACACCAAATGGATGGATCGTGGCTCTACAGCTGATAGTACGAGCATTGTTGCCGTCACGGGACGTTTATTACATCTTGAGACTGTATTTATCTGGGTTTGTGTCTCTTTAGGTGACCTACTATTACCCCCACCTATAATGTGTGGACCAGTTTTTTTTTCGGCTCCCAATTTATTTTCTACAATTTTTTTCGAGTTCCAGTTCTCAGAATCTTTTCTCAGTTTTCAAAAGTTGAACCAACCTTGGGACTTTCTGAGAAAATCGGCAAATTAAGGTTTATCTAAATCTGGTGGTTTCCAAAAAAACCGAAAAAGCCCGAATCAGGGGTCAAATATTTTTTCGCCGACTTTGCTCGAGTAAAAAACCACATTAACGGCGACGGGTAGATACAAGGGAGATATTATCGAAATGGGCGCACTCTGAATTTTATCATAGTACTATTTTCGGAGCTGCTGCACCGGTATTTGCAAAATTTGTGATTAGTCATCCGATTCGAAACGACTGGTTTTCGTAGATTTTTCCGTGTAAGGATCAGGCGGAATCGCGAATTTTGAATATTTCAGAAAATGTCCTCAAAACGAATAAAACGGTGGTCCACGTGATAATATAGGGCCCGGGAAGCCCTATGGAGTGTTCCTTTCATCCTAACGATCCCGAGGGCAGTTACCAGAGCAGGTTGAAGTCATATTTTGGGGGTTACCCGGCCTTTGCGACCTGCCAAAAACGTGAGAAAGTCCATGTAAGCCTATGATGGAGATCAAACGAGCATATTCCAGTGATTATAGGTTGATTTTAATCAATATGGAGGACAAAATTTGTGGATGGGGGACCTGGTGGAGGTCTCTGGGTGGATCTTGTGTATTGGGGGAACAATAAGTATAGCCTGGGGGGAGAAGAATCGTCTGAGGAGCACTAATCTCGGGGCTGATAAACTGGAAGGTCACACCATAGCGTTGTCGCAAGGGTAGTTACTCATTTCAAAGGCTCTATCTTCGTTACCAAACTACTCTCTGTCAAACGGGACGCTTGAGTATACGCACTACTGCCACTCTCAAGGAGTCAAACCTGCAAGCACCATGAAGGCAGAAGTGCTGAGACAGACTGGAACAAGTGTTGGTAGTACTGTAGGTGTGAGTGAGACTACTTCACCACACTGACCCAAGCTGTTGCTTGGGCGATGTAGCTGAGTCTGAGATTTTTCCTGTAGCTACGGTGAAATTATAACAGAATAGGAAAGCCCCTCGATATCAGAATGTTCTGAATGCTAAAGCACTCTTCCGTACAAGTAGTAGCTCTGCAAAAGCTGTTCAGAACACTCTTGCCGCCTGTACTAGTGTACAACTGGACTGAATCGTATGTCGTTGACTCATGGCGTGTTACTCATGGAGAACAGGGGGAGCATCTGTGATGTGACATCGAACTAGCTACTCACTGAGATTGATGTCCATAGCTCCTTCTGGTGCGTTTGACAATAGCAGCTGAATGGCCTTCCACTCATATTAGCCTAGCTACATACTGCAGGACTTGGTCTTAGCCACTGCAACAGATGTGTCTGGCATCAGGTATGTTTGAGGGAGCTGATGGTTGCCGTTGGGTGCTTGAGACAGCTGCTGATGGCCATCCAACAATGATGTCTTCTCTTGTTCACTTCCCGTTCACTTCCTGTTCATTTGGCGACGTTGTTGCAGCTCAGGGGCGAGGTGTATGAGGAAGAGACACAAAAAGAACAGGTAATCTATGCTGTGATAACCTTATTTTTGCTCAAGACAGGCTGATAAGGTTCGTCGCACTCGTATACTGGTAGGTGGATTTTGAACTTTAAATGAGGCGTACTTTATGCTGGAACAAATGTGTGGCGAAGTGTGCTAGAGGTGGGTTTTGTGCACAGATTGTGTAATAAATCCAGCGTTATTTTTAGATACACCTAGAAAAACGTATAACAGAGGCGCCTTGCAGTGCCATGTCGTCCCTGAACTACGTGAACGGGCAAATTGCACATCTCCAAGGAGGTACACGCAATAGAACTCTGGATATTACTGTCATCTTTGTGAGATCATTCACAGTTGTTTGATACCCAACATGACTAGTTGCCGTTCAATTGCTAATCATTCATCACCGAAAACGCTCTCTCGAACAGTGTCTATATTACCCAAAACCTTAATTGGACCCAGAAACCAGCAACTCGGCTCGACTTCCAAAAACTGAGAAAAAAATGGCACTGAAATTCTGCTTGTAAATTGAGAATTACGGACAGTCAAAAATCGGAAATCAACAAAACGACACATAGGGAACACAATTTAGACATCTAAGATAGCCTCATGGACAAAAAATGACTCTACGCAGCCTCAAGCCCTTTAATTTACGACAAAAGTCCCAGAAGATCGCTGTTAAACGCCTATTTTACCACGATAAATCGTGCAGAGGAAAAGTGTTACCAGCGCGTCGATTTGAACGAAATTCTCGAATTATCTGTTTGTATGGCATGTTGAAGTGGTCCCCATCCATTCCTGCCACCTCCCATCCTGATTACCCAATCCCTCGCTTCAGAAATAGAAATTCCGAGTTTTTGCTCTGACCTTCATGGGGTGCTGCTCCCCATGAGATTTTAACAAAACCTTATTTTCTCGAACAACTCCCAACAAGCAGACAGCTGCTCAGGGAGGACAGTTGTTGACAATGAAATTGGGCACTCAAGCTCAGAGCCACTTTAGAGAGGTGGCTGGTGGTCACTCTGCTGCTTTACAATTATATTATATCCATCACGTGACTTTTTATCCATTATCCAGCTATCTATAATTTTACCACATGCCTCCCCTTTGTTACCTCTCTATGGTTTTTTCATGTGCTGGTGTCTGGTTCAGTTTTCGCTCTCTGGATTATTTTCGAGTTTTGATTTCCCAAAATCTTTTCTCAGTTTTCGAAAGTTGACCCAACCTTGGGACTTTTGGGAGAAAACGAAGAAATTAAGCTTTTCACATTTTGGGAGTTTTTAAAAAAACCGAAAAAGCCCGAATCAAGGGTCAAATATTTTTTCGCCGACTTTGCTCGAGGAAAAAACCATATTAGAGGCGACGGGTAGATAAGCGAGCAGTATATTATGAATGAGCACACTCTGAATTTAAAGCCAGTAATGTTTTTAAGACTGCTTGGTGTGTATTCGCAAAAAACTCTATTTTTCAGCGGTCAGAAAATGCCCGAATCTGAACATTTTCCTGTGTAGGGATCAGGCGAAATCGCAAAAACTGATGTTTTCCAAAAAGGTCTTCGAAACACCGTGAGAGGTGGTCCAGAAGGTAGCTCGGAGTCCAGAAACCCTTCCGGTATGTTTGTTTCATCCCTGCCGTGTCTGGGTCGTCTGAAAGATCGAGTTGAAGTCCCATTTTGAGGGTTACCCGGCCTTCATGAAATATTGGAGTGGTCGAAAAGTCGATTTTTCTCCATCAAAGAAACAAAGGAGGCACATGGGTGGGCTCTTTGAATCGTCATAAACATCATGGTACATACATCTTCTTTGCTGTAGTCTTTTATCAAGCCAGGGACGTCCTGTACAGTTTTGCTGGTGTGGGTAACAACAAGAACCGGCGTATATTGCACAGATTAGTTATTCTGGACGCAGAAACATCTCGGTGCACTTGTGCAGATGGTTCTGGCCTGATCTGTATATTCAGGGCTGTCTAGAGGCCACGCACTGTGTAGCATTCGAGATGAGTCCAGTCATTTAATCTCCCAAGTATGCAATTGAGTAAAGCCTAAGCACGACAACTTCATTTAGTTGATAATTCGGGACTAGGAAAACGAGGGGCACTTATGGGCCGTCGGGATCACCAAAGAGGAATTTAATTTGCCGCTTGTGGGGAAGATGCTCACTATTATTACGTACAGATGCTGCTCCCGAAATTGTCTGATTAGCATCTCAGACACGTAATATGGAGCATGTAATTAGAACATGGACGTATCGCACCAGTCCTGTTGTTCATCTGAGACAAGGCGTATAAAAAAAAGCGTCGCTTTGAGACAAGAACCGCTGTTTATGTTGATGTTGCAAGATATGGCTGTTGCAAACTGTTCATAACGCTACATGCCAGATACTTGTACTACTGTGTTGACATGCTACAGTATTTCTTCTGGTCAATTGAATTCCCAGTTTGTACTAACACTACGATTACAACAATAATCTCTAATGATCTATTCTATCTATAAATAAGTTAGCGGGGGTTCTATGCTGTATGTCTATCTCACCACGAACGACTCGACGTCGACGCCGTCATCTCCGACAAATCGCACAAAGAGATACTTTGCGGAAATGGCCTCATTGAAACGAACGGTGAGTTCTCGGGGAGCCTTGGCGTCGTCGGTTCCGACCTGGGGGATGCCGGCGAGGGCAAGGGGAGTGAGCTGTCCAGTGGGCTTCCATCGTCCACAGACGTTTGTGGGAACAGTCTTGGTGTTGTCTCCAAGAGAGTATGTGGCCTGGAGGGAGTCGTCCATCACTGAGCTGGTCTGAACTCGGGCTCGAGAGACGAGCTCGCCCTCGAAATGGGGGTCCATGGCAGACCAGCCTCCGCTCTTGGTTCCGTACATTTGCAGCTGCGAGTTGTCTGTGAGCGCAAATCTATTGGCGAATCCGGCAAAGTTGGAGTTTTCGGACGCGCTGACCTCGGGAGTGATGGCCTCGATGGTGTTGCCACCCATGAAGATGCGGCCGATGGAAGATGCAGAGGAGTCGTGTTTGGTGGCGAAAAACTGCTCGACTCGTTTCTTGGTGTCGTCGAACGAAACGTCGCAGGGAGGGTTGAGCGCAAACACAGCCACGTATTTGGCCGGCGACGTGAACTTGTGGGCCGAAGGAGCCACAATCTTGAGCTCCTTGATGCTGGGGGCTCCGAGGAAGCCTGCCTGGGTGGAGTGTTGGGTTTCGAACAGAAAGTCGTGCACGTTGTCGAGCGAAGAGAACACGGTGTCGTTCTTTTGCGTCACAGTCTCGGGAGTGCCCTCAAACTCGGCCTTGGTCATGCCCACCTGTTTGAGAGGCAAGGTGGATCGCTTCTGTTTCTTGGAGGGAGGAGCCCGGAACTCGGGGGCGTCTTCGTGGCTGAAAAACTCCGAGTAGAAGGCGTCGGAAGACAGACAGGCCGGCTCGAAAACGTCCTCATGCTCGTCGAGTCCGAAATCGGGGACCTCAAAAGGCACGTCGACCAGAGGGCCGAATTTGGGCGAACAGGCTAGCGAACAGGCTACACTTCCAGCTAACGAAGGAGCCGCCGAGTCGTAGATGACCGAGGTGGATCGCGAGGGAGGCGCCTGTTTTCGCTGGCCGGGGGCGTACTTGGTGGAGTTTTCTTTTCGCATCTTGTGTGTGTGTATCAGGTTAACTGTGTTTACCGGACATGCACCGTTGTATATATTCAATTTCAGGCTTGCCTTTGGTGCTATCTACAACTGTAAAAGTGCACCAACGTTAATCCACCCTGTGACGTCAGAGCACTTAGCATAACCTTATTTTCGGTGCATACAAGTTGCGGAAGTCCCAATTGGGAAGCCGTAAGGTTTCCCTCGAGAAAGAGGGAGACTCGTGATAAACGCGATAAACCCCCAAGCTCCGGGAGAAAGAGAGCGTGGTGCGTGAGATACGAGTGATATTAAATGTAGACTGTTGGTGGTGTCCTTTTTGAGCTCTCGTCGTCCACTCAGAGCGGAATTTTTACAGTCGACGATCTTGCTCTTCACATGCCCCTGAAATTAAAGGCATCCCACCTTGCACTGAGACACCTATACATATGCCAAGCGAAAAAAAGAAAGTGGAAAAACAGCTTTGTGGAAAAGCAGCTTCGTGAAAAGCAGTTACGTCATGGCGATTATCAGTGGTGTGGGAGGTGGAAGTGAGCTGTGGACATGAGTTGTGTTTATGTAAGAGCTGAAACCACCCACAATGACTCATGTCTTTTCCGTCTCTCATTTTAGAACATTCACCATCCTTCTTCAGCCCTCCTTCTTCAGCCCTCTTTCTACAGCCCTCTTCCGTTTGCCACGTTCATGTCTCTCGTTAGTCTCATCCAAAACACTCCCGAACGTTCTGTTGATGTCTTGCTGTAGATGGCTTGTTGCTATGACAGCATACATGCAAGCCCAGTAAATCTCTGGTGGGGTGGATTCATATCGACGGCTGAGTGCTTAGCTGACTGTCTTGAGATTGATAGAGCACAGAAGTTCAACGAGGGATGAATTCTACAGCTAACAAGTTCCAGCGACCTTGCACGGCTCCTGACGTCATTCGCACAGCGACAAGAGTTGGGAGGATTACTTGTACGTCAACTTCAAAGACCTGTTAACGCCGAACTCCGAGTTCCAAACTCGTTCCAAACTCCGACCTGAGACACTGCGAGTACGAGACTGTACTCGTACTCGTACTGTACTCGCACCAATCTTCAGACCCATGTCACCGTATAAACCTGACCTCGCTCACTGCCAGCAACCGTGACTCATGACTCAAACCACGCCGGGCTTGTGCGCAAAGTCGGTGAATAGCTTTATCGGAGTTTGCTTTGCTCTCGCAACATGTCTCACACCTTATCCTCGTCGGCATGTGAAGGCATTACAATGACGATCGATACGAGGTGGGGTGATGGTGTGGGTGTGAGTAGGGGTGCGCTACCTTGTAGAAGTAGTCTTAAAGAGATGGTGGGGCCTTGAAGAGCTTCGAATCCATGTTCAAATCGGTTTCCCATGTTTGAAGCGCATCTCCAACCAAACTGATCACTTGAACAAACTGATCACGGCTCGTAAAGAACATTTAAAACACGCGATCCTGTGCGCAACACCAGCCTCTCGAAGATCAAGAGGTTTCTGAGAAGGTGCGAAGATTGCTCTTTGAGCTGTGCCCATTAGGGTTCGACGTTTGGAGTGTGACTAGTGAGTAAGTCTGACAGTAAGGCATGGAGGCCGCTTGAATTCGTCGATATCTAATTATAATACTTTTCTCTCCATGGAATTGTCTACAGTATGTACGAGTACATACAAGTACGGAGTACAGTGATTACTCCGTAATCGCATTTGTAATTGTATGTAAATCGTCAAAACACCCACCCGCGAATCGAACCCACAACCCCTTTCTCATGCATCGCTCATGCAGGATAATTTCAACCTGGACGCGTCAATGATTAGCTCGTAGCTTGTAAGCCCGCACTACAACACGAAAATGTCGGTGCCCGCAGAACAGCTAGAGACGTTTCTTCCGTCGGAACTGCATTTTCTGGCGGAGAACGAGACGATGGAAATTCTGCCGCGTCGAGTCGGCGACCCCATCAAGCTGGCCGGCACAGATCTGCCGCTCATGCATCCGCTGCGAAAACACCGAATCCCCATCTGGATGGCCATCACGCTCAAGAAGCAGCAGCGGTGTCAGCTGGTTCCGCCGGACTGGATGGAGGAGAGCAATTTGCGGCGGATCCTGGCGTTCGAACACGCGAACCCCACGGCGTTTTCCAACGTGGATTTCCACTGGCTGGAAATCGCCCAGATTGTGCTCACCACGGCTCCAGACGATCTCACGTCGCCTCCACAGGTGATCCGAAACCTCGTGCGAGATATCCGCGAGGTGCGCGAGCAGAAAAGCCGGCAGGGAATGAAAGAGGTCAACGAAAACATGCTGCAGATGGACCGGCTGGGGGCGCTGGAAATCAACGAAATGAGACCGTTCGTGGTGGAGGGAATGGAGGAGATGATCAAGATCCGCAAGGCCGGCAAAAAGGAGGAACCGATCATCTACTCGGAAAGCGACAACCCCGACGACGACGAGGATGATGAGCCTACATACGGACATGAGGACGAGTCGTTGTTGGCTGTGCCTTCGTCGCAGCTGGACTCGTCTTTGCGATACGGAGATCGAGTGGACACTTCGGAAAGACGACGGGATCTGGCTCAGTGGGACGACAATGAGCCGGATGTGCTTAATGGGCCGAATGAGCCGGAGCCGTATGAGCCGGAGCCGTATGAGCCGGAGCCGTATGGGCCGTAGTCTCCGTACTGAAGGGTGCCTTCTGTACCCAACTCCAGCATGTACCCAACTCCAGCATGTACCCAACTCCAGCATGTACCCAACTCCAGCATGTACACTAATATATTTATTGCAATTGAACCTTGTAGATAATGGTTTTGTGGTTGACGATAGCCCGTGACACGTGGTTTCTTTGGCAAGCAGTTTTTTTTCCCGTCTTGACCTGAATTGTTACCGGTACGAGTACAGTAAGTTCACAGAATTGGCAAGGTCGTTTCCAGGTTTTGAAGGACATTTAGGCCACATGCTATTATGGTGAAAGGTGAAAAGAATTATAGATTCCGATTCGCAAGACTCTTCTGCTTCTTATAACACATTTATATCGACTTCTTGTAGTATTAAATTCTGTAGTTATATCAGGTTTTGTTGTCCATAACAACCTTGCCAATTATCCTCCCAGACCGTACCGGTACCGGTAGTATTACGTTCTTTTACATTCGAGTATCCGGTATTGGAATTATGCTTATTAATGTTGTAATTAATGAATTGTATGAGGGGAAAAAAATTAAAAAAATGAGCGAAAAAAAGCACCGAGCGGCCCAACTGGCGAGACTTCAGCCTGTATAGGGTCAGGTCATACATTTTACATGCTCATCAGAGCGATACACTGGCTACATTGACTGTGGGAACTATAGCACGAGAACTACGCACCCACCTCTTTCTACAACGCCACCAATTGAATGTATTTACGTTGCTCTTAATTGCGTTGCTGGTAATTGTGTTGCTAGTACTCCGTAGTTGCACTGCTCTCAATTGCGATGCTAGTAATTGCGATGCTAGTACCCCTCAGTTGCACTGCTCTGACACTGCTAAGCGTCAACCTCGGTAACCTTGACCTCCTTGAAGGTGACGAGCACGAGGGCGATTTCCTGGTTCTCAATGAACTGCTTGGCGTCGGGGTTGGCCTTCTCGTGCTTGGCAAGGTACTTCTTGGCCTCGTCCAGGTCCTCCACGACCCGAGCAGAGCCATTGAGAGTCACGCTCATGGAGCTCATCTCGTTCTGGTTCATGTTCTGCAGCAGCTCCAGAAGCGACGGTTCCTGGCCGCCCACGACCCGCGATCGGGCCGTCACCCAGTCGTGCACCAGCACAGACACTAATGGGTTTTGCGACAGGTTGACGTATGTGGTGGAGGACTTTCGGGCCGTCAACACAATGGCCTGCTCGTCGGGGAAGTACGTGTAGTTCATGAGGGTCACGTTGGGCTGGTTCTTGTGGCAGGTGCCGAGATGCACGAATCCGGCGTTGGTGAGCAGCTGCTCGACTTCTTTGGAGAGTGTGGCCATGGTGGGGTGGGTGTTTCTGTAGTTGTGGAGTTGTCAAGTGTTTTTGTTGCTAGACATGTGGGGAGACGCATGATACGATCTTTACGGAAATAAGGTTGCGTGTCTTATTAATGGCGATCGAGGTGGTGGGCGATCGAGGTGGTTATTTTTGCACCACAGCAATGACAATGTTTGGTTGGTTTTGGTGGTTTTGGCGATATTCTGGAGATGGTGTGAGTGGAATAAGCCGCTCAGCTGTTTGCCACTCTCATACATGTGCGAGTACTCCGTAGTTATAATGATTTTGACCATTTTTTATCACAATGACACAGTCAAGAATCGAACTGACACACCCCTTCCACCTCGTCCAGGTATCCAAGTCGCCAAATTAAGCTTCGGTACATGCACGACACCAGGGAGAAATATCATGATGGATCACAGACTACAAAACAACACTTCCCAGCTGAAGCATTAGCGGCAGTACCAGCGACAGTACCGGTAACCATACAAACACGTGACTACGCATTTCATCACGTGCCAAATCGACATCTACAGCGGATCATAGGGTGTCAAGACTCTTCACTTCCTTCAACACACAATGGAATCAGAATTCCCCGAAATCGGCACGGAAATCGTCTCGATCGCCCCAGACGACGCAATGGAGGTGGAAATCGTCGACGAAGTGGCGGTACCTGCGGCTCCAGTACTGCCTCCTCCACAGGTCTCTCAACCGGTTGGCGACCAAGTCAGCGACAGCATGATTGAGACAATCAAGTCCAGAACGCTGTCAATTCTCACCGGCAAAAGCATTCCCGAGCCCATATTTCTCGACGGCGAGAGAGCCCGGGTGTACAGTTTGATGGAAAACGCCATTCGGTTCGGAGAGGGAAACTCGTGCATTATTGTGGGTCCTCGAGGAACAGGAAAGACGCTTATTGTGGAGTCTGCTTTGGCAGAGCTGGGAGCGAAATACAACAGTGCGGGATCACAGAACAACTTCATCACAATCAGATTATCGGGCTATGCTCAAACAGACGACAAAATGGCAGTACGAGAAATCGCACGACAGCTGGACACTGTTCTCCCCAACCAGGGCCAATTGATTGAGAACAAGAGTATTTCCGAAACCCTCAACCAGATTCTGTCATTGTTTGATCGAGCCGACATTGACGACAGTGAAAAGGAGACTGTTTCTTTGGTGTTCATCTTGGACGAATTTGACCGGTTCTGTTCAACTACAAAACAGACGCTGTTGTACACTCTATTTGACGTTGCCCAGTCTTCACGTGCACCTATTGCTGTGATAGGACTGACTCCGCGAATCAACGCTCGTGAGCTGCTGGAAAAGCGAGTTCGAAGTCGGTTCTCGCAGCGAGTGGTGCAGGTTAAGAGACAGCACGGAATGAACGACTTTTGGGCCATTCTTCGAAACGCCGTCGTTTACCCCGAAAAGCTGCTCAACATGGTCAAAGAGGAGGACGGTGAAGAAGGCACCAAATTGCATACTGACTCCGACCTCGACACAGTGAGGTACTGGAACTGGCACTGGGAGGCCATGTTTCAGGCCGGGCCTCTTCGAGACCATGTCGAGCGTCTTTTCCACACCACAAAGTCGTGCCGTGAGTTCTTCACATCTGCCATTCTAGCAGTGTCTCAGGCCGACCCTTGGATCAACCCCAACGACTTTGTCACTCATGTGTTTGAGAGAGGTGTGGCAGATACAGAGTCGTTTATTGAGGGCTTGTCTGACCTCGAGCTGTCTCTCATCATTTGTGCGGCCAAGGTGGAAGTCATGTTTGAGGTGGACCAGGTCAACTTCAACCTGGCGTACGAGGAGTACCTCAAGACCGCCAAGGAGCAGAGAGAGGCTCTTCGAGCTGTCGATCTGGAGGGAATGGCGACTGGAACTGTAGCTGGATTCAGAATCTGGAGCAGAGGAGTGGCCCGAGCAGCATGGGAGAAACTCGAGTCCCTCAACCTGCTGTCTCCAGTGGAAAAAAGTGCCAAGCGAGTGGCCAAGCAGCTGGCCTCAGACACGTCTCTGGACGACGAGATTCGTATGGCTCGAGTGGACGTGAGTCTCCAGGAGCTGACCAACATGCTTGGCAACTCCCATCATCTTATTCAGTGGACAAAGATTCGTAGATAGTAAGTTGAAGACGAAAGAAGACCATGAACAGTAAGCTGAAGACGAAAGAAGACCATGAACGCAGTGAATGGTTTCTTTTGTCTGGACTTGTTGTAGTTGTAGCTGCGTTCATGGTCTTCTTTTGTCTGGACCTGTTGTAAGCGAACACATACATACAATTCACTTATTCAGTATTTCTAAGCGAACACACCCCCTTGAGGCCGCACCCCCTTGAGGCCACGAAAGTAGAGCTGTAATTACTGGTCTGGACAGATCATGAGCGAAGCGAATGATCTGACCACATCTTGGGATGGGTCCCTCAATCGTTTTGAGATGGGTCTGACCACATCTTGGGATGGGTCCTTCAATCGTTTACGGGCCCTTCAATCACAGACCATTCGCTTCGCTCATGATCTGTCTAACAAACACCTCGTCTAAGCATAGTCAACCACAAAAACACAACGCTACTATGCCATTGCATTTAACCATTAGTGCTCCAAACCGAGCTACTAAACTCCACTTTTGTTTCTACAAGTGCCTTGGGGCAGCTCCAAACACAGTATTTATCTCGGAGCTATAAGAGTGGTACCATAGGAATTGGGAGATCTCCGCGAGTCTAACAAAAGTACCTTCATCTGTCTACCTCGTCTTTAGCACAAGTTGTATAAGAATGAAGCATTTCTTCCAATCAAATATATTATCTCCGCGGCGATTATGCACACATTTCCGAGCCGCACGGCTGGGGGTTGGGATTTGAGGGGGTCGTCAGAATGGTCATTTTGCAAGCGTTCGAGATGAAATTTGTTCAGGACTCTCTTTATGCTACCATCAAGCTCTACACCAAATTTCAGTCACGTGACATGACCACAAGAGGAGCTAGCATGGTGCCGTTGTTTCAGCTGAGTGGATCATACAAGATACAATAACGGGATACTGAGAAGTCACCAAGTGATTTTACATGGTCTTGAATTGAAGCTGCTCATGTCAGGAAAATTTTGTGACTAGTTTCAGCGAACAGATCATGAGCGAAGCGAATGGTCTGTGATCGAAGGGCCATCTCAGAATGTAGACAGACCATGAGCGAAGCGAATGGTCTGTGATTAAACCCCATCCCAAAACGATTGAAGAGCTCATCCCCAGATGTGGTCAGATCATGAGCGAAGCGAATGATCTGTGATAGCGCTCATGGTCTGTGTCTTAGCTAGAGATTCAGACTCCGGCTGTAACTTGTGCAGTCTGGGATATATTGGCTAAAATATTTGCCGAAACAAATTCCTCAACTCATCATGGATAAGAGAAAAATCAGGGCCAGCTGCGATGGACATGTCCTTCAAACCCCTGGAAACGGCCTCGCCAATTCTGCGGACTCGCTGTATCTGAAAGTCTCAATTACGGTGGTCCAAGGCTCTTGACGGCATCTCTCCACGCAGTATTATATCGCTGAATGCATTTCCCTAGAATAAAAAGATAAAAATAAAAAAACGGTGCTTTCCGTTGCATCTGAAACGTGAAGGCGTTAATGGTAGATATAAATAATGACACGAGTCTGTAACGGTTACAGTCTGGGTTGTTTCGAGGGTCAAAGAATGTCTCATGCTTGGGAGCGAAAATACAATCCCCGACAGATGTAATTTAAAAAGACAAAAAATGGGGTCATCCCGGGTTTGAACCGGGGTCACCTGCAAGTTATGATTGTACTGCAATCACAGGATGCTTCAGTCGCCCGAAGCAGGCATACTACCACTATACTAATGACCCGGTGCTATTTTTTACGTGTTTTTTTAATATAGTCTGAAGTTTGACCCTAAAAATTTTTTTATCGAATATCTCCAGCGGATAAATCATTTCTGTCGAAATAGTAGTATGATGATAAAATTTGGAAGTATTTTAATGACCCGAGCAAGCCTCGTTGGCATATTTCCATGAATGTAGCTTCTAATCGGCACTTCAAAGTCACACCGAAATGGTAAATTTGGGTAAAAGTCGCACAACTCATGGAGGAGGTGTGCGGTGACACTGGATTTTACAGGGGGCAATCCTGGATAGCAGTAAAGCCACCTCGTGAAGTTTTCTCCTCCAAATATCGGTCTATAGTATCGTTGCGCTGACGGCTTAGTCTCCGGGCAGGGTGGTGACACTCCAATGAGAACTCAGTGCAACACCGAATTCGCCAAGGCCGCGAGTGGAATACATCGTCGAGTTCTGTTGTCACATTAAGATGCTATTTCAGCCTTACAGCTATCATTTCGGTGTCGTATAAGCCCAGGGACCTCTTCATCATTGATGCAATGGTACCCACGATATGCTGGGTGTCAGAACAGCAGGTATCAGTGCGGAGAGTTTGGAGAGTTGGAATGGCACTCTCTTGTACAATAAAGATGAGACTCAAGCGCGTTTCAGTTTCACTGCTTCCCTTGCTTCTCTCACAACCCTCACTTCCCACCCAAAATGTATGCACAGTCTTTATCTGCGATCTCTATCTGCAGCATAAGAGCAGTTCAAGTGCTTGTAAGAGGTCTCCCTTTGATGCCGAGAACGTACCGGTACTAGAAGCACGTGGGCAGAAACCAGCCAATATATCACATTACAACGCTCGCTCCTGCCCCATTGGTAATTGCGTCTTACGGCACACTTGGACGAAAACCTGCAGGCTAGACCCGCTCTACTTGTACAAGGGCTTGGAGCGGAACGAAGTCTTCTGCAACTACCGGAACTTGTGGCTACAGTATAGTAGATAGGAGACGAGGTGGATAACCACTTGTACTTGTAGCTACAGTACAGTTAATAAGAGACGAGACAACTACTTGTAGCTACAGTTCATACAGTAAATAGAAGACACGCTTCGTCATCTGTCACTTTTATCTCTTTAGAAATATCGTAAAGCGATTTTATGCACATTTTGATTGTCTCTTTTGTCTCTTTAGCAATATCGTCAGGCGATGACACATACATACTGCCCTTGTCATGAAAAGTTTGGCTTCTTCATCTGACATTATCATACGACCGGTTCGACAGCCCCACAAACAGCAATACATCTGCAAATACACCATCTACAATCTTCTCTTCGTTCTGCAGCATTTTTCAGACATCTCTCGACGTGACAAAACTACCGCTTTGCTAGTGATTCCAGAAAGTGACCAGAGTGTTCTAAAGAGGGTGTAGAGTACGACGTATATTAGTCGCCACGCACGAAAGCACTTTGATCCAGGTTTGTGACGGATGTCGATCTAAAGTAAGCCGCCACAAACAAGTGATTCAAGTTCGACACTGGTTTAAATCTACAGCAAGTCGTCACAAACAGATCACTTGACGATTCAAGTTCAGGACTGATTTTGATCTAAAGTAAGCCGCCATAAACAAGTGATCCAAGTTAGGCACTGGTTTAAATCTACAGGAAGTCGTCACAAACAAAATCACTCACTTTGTTCGTGATTCCAGTCTGTGACTGATGTCAATCTAAAGTAAGTCGTCACAAACAAACCACATTGTGATTCCAGTTCATGACTAATTCAATTTAACGTAACCCGCCACAAACAAAATCACTCACTTCGTTCGTGATTCCAGTTTGTTACGCGACAATCTTGTCGGCGTACTTCAACACCACCTTGTCAAACAACGCGTTCTTCTCGGCCAGCTCCTCGAAAATGGGGTGCTTGGCGTCCACCTTTTTCAGCTCGTCCTTGAGCTCCGTCACGTTGTCGCCCTCAGACAGCCCCACCACAATCTTGGCCACCAGCGCGTTGGCGTCCTGGGGCGCCACCTCGTCCACCTTGCTGAGCGTCTCCTTGGCCTCGTCGATCCGGCCGAGCTGGATCTCCGTCAGCGCCTGGCCCAGCAGCATGTTGCCGGTCTTGTGCTGCGAGAGGTCCTCGAAAATGTAGTAGGCCGACCGCACGTGGTCGTCGCCGTTGGCCCGCATCGCCACAATCGCCGACGCCAGCAGATACGCCACGTCATCGTCCGACGTCCGGGCGTAGTCGTGGACCAGTTTCTGGGCAGCGTCCATCTTGTTCTGGTCCACCAGAATTCGGGCAATCAGCAAAACAGCCTCAAAAGAGCCCTCATGCTTCTCCAGCAGCGACAGCGCCTCGTCCAGCTTGCCCTCGAGATACAGACCCGTGGCACCAAACAGCTGCACGGCCTCGTTGTCTGTGTTGGACGACGCCAGAGCCGCCAAAACCGCCGCGTCTTTGTGTCCGGACGCCACAAACTTGCTGTAGGCCTTGAGAGCCTCCTTGGTGGCCGGCGAGGACACGTCATCGAAGCTGGCGGGGCTCAGACCGCCGGCAATCTCGGCCCGGTACTTGAGGAAAGCCACGCCGTCTTTGTGTTCGTCTCTGATCTCGGCGGGAGAAGAGCTCAAAAGCGACTTTGTGTCGCCGGTGAAAAACGCCAATCGCGCGTCCAGAATGTCTGTGTTAGTTGGAGGGCAAACACGGGCGTCTGGGGCCTTACTCACTCTCAATAGTAGACATGTCGTGTGGTGTGGAGAGAGTCGACATGCTGGCACTAATCATATGCCGACGTGTTCCATAGAGTTTATTAGTCAGCAAAAAATGGGGTGAGTAGTGATGGATGGTGAGTACTCGTATTAGTAGTAGTGGTGGACTGTGGAATGAGTAATATCGTGGAATGAGTAGTAGCGTGGAGTGAGGTGAGAGAGTGTGCCTGTATTTTATCTGTATTTTATCTGTCGGCTGTGAAATGGTGGACCGTTGCACAATCTTCCTGGAGTCGCGTTTACTTCGAAACTCTAGTTGGGATTAGTGGAACACAGAGATCAGCTGGGGGTGCCTATTTCGGTGTTGCAGGGGTGCTAGCAAAAAAATGAATAGTTATAGTGGTATATTTTAGCCACATTTCAAACCAATAATGTATTATCCGGACTCTCCACCACATTAATACTCGAGACAAGCAGCGTTTTGTGTCGAGTTCTACTTTTTGTCAGTTGGGATTTTACTTAGTGAACATGAGCAAAGCGAATGTGAACGTGGACAATACTATGAGACTCTCAACGCCCGTATATAAGTTAATGCATAATGTGATTTAAAAAAAAAGAACGTGGTTGTATGCTCATGTGAACGTGGTGTAGATGCTCCTGTGACCGTGGTTGGATCTGAACTCGGTACAGATCGTACTCCGTAGTTGTACCTGCTCACAGATGGTATCAGCTCTGTCATCGTCGTCCGGATCGGAGTCTATGATCTTTTTCAGCTGTCATCGTAGCAATTTGTGGGCTCAGGGCCCATTGAACACATTGCCATTAACAGCCATATTGTCTACACGGGTAAGAGACAGAATGGTTATGATGGGCTTCTGAATTTAATTGGAACATGCTACAAGTAGCTAATGAAGTGCTCCTTCTAAAGCTGCACCTTGATCGTGCTTCAATTGTCCTGTGAGAAACACGACAGCGACGGTAGTCAATTACAGGTGGTTCAACATAACCGAAGACCAGGTTCTCGCAGGTGACAACCGCTAGAATCGGTTCAGAGCCCCCACAGCTTCCCCGACCTCTTCAATCATATCTGAAAGTCTACCAAAGCCATTGGAAACACAGCCATTGCACATTCCCATTCATGGAGCTGTCAAGTGCACTACAAGTCGCACACCACCGTCTATCCATTCAAAAGTTATGTGAGTCGCATCCGGAGAAGATTCCCATTCGAATGATATCAGTTGTGTCAGTATCCAACGTGTCTCTGGAGTGACGTTGGAATACTGCTGGAGATCAAATTGGAGTGCTGTTATTATTTTCAATTGACCGTTTTCACTGCATTGCAATATATGTTCTTAAATATTGACAAAACTGTGGGAATCGGCGTTAGATAATTCACCAAAACCAGTTTGGCTGGGCCGTTTTTGATACAATTTGGCTTGTTGGAATCGCAGTTTGCAGCTGAGTCGAATGATACTATATAGACACAGCTAGATGCGGTAACCGCCGTCATAGTAAGTTCTGGCATCAATCTCAGTGCCACCCTTAAAGCTGTCCTAATGCACTGTCCGAATAGAAAGGTCGAGACTGCAAGAAAAGGGCAGAAAACGAACTGGAAACGTGACGACTGTTTTTTGGAGTTGGAGTTATGATTGTTAACTGCCCGGGGAGTTTTTGGCTCAGTTTTAGCTGTTGTGGAGGAGCTGTCAAGTGCTGGCTGAGAATTGTGCGATGCAGTCCATGGACCGTCTCGACAGTCCCTCTGGAGCAAAATATTACTACTATGGTGGCTAGTGAAAAACATATCGTTCGACTCGGAATCCGTCGCTGATTCCAATAGTACCATATAAAGCACCTCTTGTAGTACAACTTTTTGTGAAGACTGGAGAGGCCACAAACTGGAATCACGAAGTGATTTTGTTTGTGGCCGAATGTAGTCGTGATTCCAGTTTGTGGCCGAATGTAGTCGTGATTCCAGTTTGTGGCCGATTGTAGTCTACGGATTCGCCTCGCAAACTGGAATCACAAACGATTGTGCCACCTTTTATGACATCCAGAAGGTGCAGCAAATGGCGGTTCAGCACCCCAACATCTAGCTTATCCAGAAACTGATACCGCATTTATACACCAAAAAGAAGTTCATTTCCGAGCTCCCCCAATCCAGGGCTCTCTTCTGATACCACATTTATTCTCATCGGAGCACTGTAGAAGGAGTAAGAAGGTCTCCGGATAAAACTGACAATAATCTGTAGCGTACAGTATTCAAGTAATTACTATTGATCGTGTGTACAAGAACTCAGGGAAAGTGAGTAAAAACCTGTGATGACACCCACCAGATATATTTTTTGAATCAAAAAGTGGCAATATTGGTGTTCATCGAATCCTCGGAGTGAGATTTTTATTGGTCTGCTAGTCTCGGTTCTTCAGCGTAACTCATTGAGGTGTGCACGACGTTCTCACCCCTCCGCCAAAATAAGCTTACCTAATCATCACGACTTTGGCGTGGGAAAAAAAATGTAAAAAAGACACGTCAAAAAACAATTGCAGCACCCAGGATTCTCGTATGGTCTCCCACTACAATACTAACTGGGCTCTCTGGTGCTTGACTATGGCTGATCGGACGGGAAGCCGTATTTTCACCAGGATATGGCCGCAACTGGCAAAAAAAAGTCGTTGAACGTTGTAGCTGGGCCAAAAATGTCACGTGACCGGGATATTTGGTGGCAGGAATTGCAGCGAGTGACTAATTGGGTGGAAACTGACAGCTCATCGTTTGGCGAGATATTCAAGTTGTCATTCTGGCTAGTATTTCGGCTCACTCTTGTAATATTAGCATCACTCGAAACAAGCCAGTTCTGTTATGCTTTCAATTACTGTAATTAGATAGCGGCTCCACCTTAGCCACCGACCTTTTTTTTTTTTGCAACTTATCAAATACATTCACATATAATATATGAGGGATGACCGACCTCTTTTTTCATTACAATTATCCATTTACTCAAGCCCCCACATGTTCGGGTATGTACGTTTCTGTTATCCCTTGGAATAAAAAAATAAAAAAAAACTTCCCTCGACAGTCCCTAGAACAAGACTGACAAGACCATTTTCGAAACAAAAGATACCGTTGAATTCGGAATCTTGTGCTGATTCCAATGACACCTCATTTACTGCCTCAGCACGAATTCTCGTCAACTCACCTTGTCCACTATCATCAACCGACTTTACACCATGCCGAGATTGAGTCGTTGGCGGAAGAAGGCGAGCGATAGTGCGCTGATTTTGCTGTACAAGTTTTTGAGTACTCTCATCGCCGTAGGTGGAGAGATGTGGCTAGGGACCCTTGGTAGAATCTACCATCGCCGTGGTTATGTAGATCTGGCATCAGCTCTTCAATCGTATCTCTCGGGTTGTGTTGAGCAGTGAAAATTCGTGTCCAACGCCTCAACTCACGGTATTGAGCCACATGGTGACATGTCTGCATAAAGATGGATAACGCACAGTCCGTATGACTTGGAGCGGTCTTTGTCTACTGAGCCACATAGGCAGTTGAGATGAAAAACGCACAGTCCGTATAGCCACTGCACTCTACACTTGGCACAAAACAGTCCGGTCTCAGATGTTCAACGGAGGCATCGTGATCAATCGAGCTGCCATGGAAACGCCGGGGGCGGTCGCACAGACTCAAGGGTGGTTGCTGGAGTCTCAGTGACGTGCTTTTTTCGCTGTAATGAGCCATTGGACGCAAGGTCTCTGTAAAGGGTTGGGTGCTGACTGCACTCATGCAAGCGCCAAGGTGACCATCACAGGACAACAGTAATTTGCCACCCGAAGAGTCGAGAGGTATAAGGCGGTCCACCATGCACCCCACCACCAAGAATAATATCTGCATACCTTTCTCGCCAAACATGCACAGATGCATGTCCTCTCCTAAAGTAGCCAGCTCTAATCACTCTCTTCTTCCTCTTCACCACTCTCCACAACACAGACACAAAACAAAGCAGAGGACGCAATCCCAAGTGTGAGCGAAGCGAACACTTGGGGTCAACTGGGGTACTTGGTGTCAAGTATGAGCGAAGCGAATACTTGGCTTGCACTTGGGGTACTGGGGGGCTGAGTTTCTGAAGCTTGTTGTCAACTGGGGCACCGGTACAGTATGTACTGAGGGCTTGATCACAAATGGGGCACTGAGGGCTGATCCTGACTGGGGCACTGAGGGCTCAATCACAAATGGGGTATGTACTGAGGGCTCAGCTGGGGTACTGAGGGCTCAACTGGGGTACTGAGGGCTCAACTGGGCTACTGAGGGCTGGATCACAAATGGGGTACAGTACTGGAGTCGGCAATAAAAGCCCCCTCCTTCGGGCCACACCTAGTGTGACAGGTTAAGAGTCTATCAATGGGACCAACTAAATTACATACTGACGTCAACAAAGCTTTACAAATGTGCATCCCCGACTTTGGACTCCACGATGTACCGATGCTTCCAGTTTGTGACTGGTTTAAATCTACAGGAAGTCGTCACAAACAAAGTACGCCGTCATAAACAAGTGATTCAAGTTCGGCACTGGTTGAAATCTACAGCAGTCACCCACCATTAGTATAATCCAAATGACACTGTAGAGCGCGTCATGCGAAATCAACCCGTCCATTCAACACGTGTCTACATGACCAGTAAGACTCCCATGGCTCTTATTTTTCTCAAGATTATAGAGTAAGGTGTCAGCAATCCAGCCATGCCAGCTTTGGGGAACTCGGACTTTTGTGCAGCTCGTGATGGGAAAACTGAAGGCTGCATGAAACACATGCAAGCGATATTTGCGACCTACTTTGAGGGCAAATGTCACGGTCAAGGAAGAGAGATATCGCTCCAGGACTTGCACAATATCAGACCGTGATGTCTTTTTCAGTATTCTACGCTTTCAAAATTAAGCATCCGTCCATATTGCACCGATGCAACTTGCCTGAAGATGAGGGGTGCCAAAATGAGCTAAAATCACTTATACGCACCTGTGTGGACCATATTGAACATTTGAATCGTGTGAGACATATATTTGAGCTCGTTGTGGTTTGATGGCTCACATTGTCAAAGGAAATTTTACATATCGTTTGACACTCTGAAGTTATGGACACTGATTTGGATCCGTATGTGATGAAATTGAACCCTAATTTCAAGGGCGAGAAAGAGGCTCGAAATACACCTATAAGGAAGGCTCCCAGGGCTCCCATATCTCAGTGAACACAAGCGTGACGTCTCAGCTACTTACAGCAGTATTTATCTCAGTGTTTCCATTATTGATACTTCGTGGGTTTCCTGATCACTACCGATGGTAATGCATAAGCGAAATGCAACTCATTTTACGACAAGTGGGGCTCTCAGGGAGTGGTGAAGACAGTTGAGGAAGATCTTAATAGTTAACCTGGTATATTTGGTTCTTGAGACCACAATTTTGCGACAGGGATGAAATTCACAGATTGGTGATGGATCTATGGTCATTTTAAAAACATGGAATTCTGGCTAGAATTTAGTCTTTTTCCCCAATAGACTATACTTATGACGTAGTAGTGTACCTGGTACTGTACTTGTAACCCGCCACAGACAAAATCACTCACTTTGTTCGTGATTCCAGCCTGTGACTAATTCAATCTACAGTAAGCCGCCACAAACAAAGTACGCCGTCATAAACAAGTGATTCAAGTTCGGCACTGGTTTAAATCTACAGTCACCAATTGGGAGTTTACAACCAAGAAATCTAAAACGCGGGTGGTGTGAATCCTGAGATAATAGAGAACCCCACAACAGCTCACTGTAATACGAAGTAGGCTCGATATTAACATCATTCGTAACATATGAGTCCTGGCTATCTTCTCATACTTTTCTACACCCATTATGTAATATCATGGCTTGGAAACACTCGATTAAGATTTTGGGTGCGAATGTCAGTTCGAGGGACAGAATTCGAACAACCTTGTCTAGCCTCCTTCTCAGGAGCAACGCAGCCGATTTGCTAAAACGTGAATGGAGAATGATCAGTGGGGTGTTATTCATACCCCGATGCTTTTTGATTACAGAAGTCTTTCAGAAATGACTGCTTATGAAGATTTCAAGAAGCAAGGGTTTTGCACGAAATATGCATGTTTGGGAGATTTATAGTGCTTACTTGTAAATGGGGTGTGCATGCCAGAGGACAAGAGGCCAAATTTCACAAACCCACCATTATCAACTGAACATCTACTTGTAGAAAAAATCAAGAGAAATATATTCTCATACTTATACTTCAGCTCTATACAGCCCTGCCTTTTATATTGCGTTCTGCTATTATTGGACAATCTGTCGTATGATTGTCAACAGAGGTTCTAAAGAGAAGATTTGCAGCTCTTCTGAGACAAAGGAACATCTCAGTGGGTTACCAAGAACATTGCGCTGATTATTTATTGATAAAAATATAGAACAGACTCTCAGGATTCATTTGCTGTGTCTTTTATGAAATCCTCTCACTCGTACGTTGTGTTGATAGACCCGCGATCGTTTGCAGTTTCTGCTCTGATTGGGCCCTCACTTTCTTGGTTGTAAACTCTCAACGTACTTGTAGTACCGGTACATGCTGTACAGTCTGGAAGGTGAATTGGCCATGAAGTTTTCAGGTGTTTGAAGGACATTTAGGCCACAACTCATTATGGTGATAGGTGAAAATAATTATAGATTCCGATTCGCAAGACTCTTCTGCTTCTTATGACATACTTATTTCGACTTCTTGTAGTACTAAAATCTGCAGTTATCATAGGTTTTGTTGTCCATAACAACCTTGCCAATTCACCGAACCCACTGTACTTGTAAGTCGTCACAAACAAAATCACTCACTTCGTTCATGATTCCATTCTGTGACTAATTCAATCTACAGTAACCCGTCACAAACAAAATCACTCACTTCGTTCGTGATTCCAGTTTGTGACTAGTTCGTGATTCCAGCTTGTTTCACTTTCATCAATATAATAACATCTATTTCTTGTAGGCAGCCTGTGGCCGCGTTGTTCACTGCACTCAACTCTCTACAGCTTAATCTTGCCGGAGCCAAGAGAAGCCCAGTCGCCGGCGTCAAGCTCGACGTACTTGTTGCCCTTGAGCCAGTAGATGGGGCTCTCGCCGGCCTCGTGGGGCATCTTCTGGTTCTTGTACTTGACCTTCTGCACCTTGTTGTTGCCGGTTCGCTCAATCTCGTCCACAAACTTGATGAACAGAGGCACGGCGTACTTGGGCAGCTGCTTGAGCGAGTACTCGGCAATCTGGTCCAGGTTGGGCTTGACAGAGTCGTCCTTGAGCTTGACCACGGCAAAGCCGGCTCGGCCCTCGTGCTCGGGCACCTTGACACCAACGCAGACCACCTGCTCAATGTTGGGGTCCGAGGCGCCCACGTGCTCCTCCACCTCGGAGGTGGACACGTTTTCGGACTTCCATCGGAACGTGTCTCCGAGTCGGTCGACAAAGTAGTAGCACTGCTCGTCGTTGAGCCGCACCAGATCGCCGGTTCGGTAGTAGGCGTCGCCCTTCTTGAACACGTCTCGCATGATCTTGGAGTTGGTGGCCTTGTCGTTGCCGAGGTAGCCCTGGAAGGTCTCGTGCACCTTTTCGGGGTTGGGGATCTTCTGGATGAACTCGCCGGGCTCGTCCGACTGCGCCACTCGGCAGAAGCCGGTCTCGGGGTCTCGCCACAGCTCCGTCTCGTCTTCGGGATCCACGGGCACAATGGTCTGTCGGGTCGACAGAATGGCTGCCAGCAGCTTGCCGTACCGGCCCATGGCGCCGATTCCGATTTCGCCCTGCTGGAAGTTGTTGGTTCCGAGCGGGCCCTCGGTGGCGGCGTAGAACTCGCCAATGGCGGGGATGTTGAACCGCTCCTTGAACTTGACCCAGATGTCTCGACGCATTCCGTTGCCGAACGCCACCTTGATCTGGTGGCTCTTCTCGTCGGGCGAGGGAGGAGCGTTGATCAGGTATCGGCACGTCTCGCCGACGTACTGGATGTGGGTGGCTCCGGTGAGCTTGGCCTGGGTCCAGAAGGTGGTGGTGGAGAACTTTCGACCGGGGGCATAAGCAGCGCCTCGGTTGAGACACGGCAGACAGCCGAGAATGGCGGCGGTCGAGTGGTACAGCGGCATGGCCGAGTAGACCACGCCGTTGTTCTTGAGCCGGATCGAGTGGCCGTACAGCGACGACATGAGCTTGGCCTTCTTCCACGACATGATGGCGGGCTTGGGCAGGCCCGTGGTGCCGGACGTGTAGATGAGCACGGCGGTGTCGTAGTCCTTCTGCTCGGGATGTCGCTCGTAATCGGGGGCTCTGTAGGCGGGAGCGGCGGCGTAGTCGGCCAGGAACTCGTCGTCCATGAACACGGTGTCACATTTGGCCTCGGACTTGATTTCGGCCAACGACGGACGCACGTTGCCCTCGACCTCCGTGTCCACAAACATGATGGAGGCATGGCCCACCTTGAGACAGTGCAGAAGCGACTTGTCGGCCAGGTTGTAGTTGATGAAGGCCGGAGTGGCGCCCAGGTTCCAGATGGCAAACCACACAATGATGAACAGGGGCGAGTTCATGGCGTTGAGCGCAATGGTGTCGTTGGCCGTCACACCGTACTTGTTGCGCAGAAGATGCGACATTTTCAGCACCTCGTCGTACAGCTGCTGGTAAGTGTACGTCTCCACATCGAACAGGTCGTCGTAAGAGTCGCCAAGGGGCTTCTTGCCCTCAATGGGCTTGGGGTAGACGATTGCGGGGTTGTTGGGGTGCTTTTTGACGGCGTCCTCAAACGCATACCAGTACTGAACCCGGCCCTTCCAGGCGTTGTAGAAAAAGTCCAGACCATTGGTCATGGCGCCTCGGATCATGTAAGCATCCTCGGAAATGAGTGTTTTGGCCTCCAGATAGGCGGCTCCAATGGCGGCGGCAGCAACGAGTCCTGCGGTCATTTTGGATCTTGTGGACTGTGGTGTGGAGCAGACACAAAAGGGCAGCCACGGTTAATATAAGGGCCAGCATGAAAAAATGGGGTATCTGGGGTTGAAGTTTAAGTGGAATTTGGGGCGGGCTCTGGGAGACGCTACAGGGGTGCTGTGGAAAAGCCAAATGCATCATTTTGTGCACAATCGTCAGGGCTACAGGTTAATGTCTTAAAATTCGTCATAACCTCATTATTCAACTTCCCACAGCTTCCCCCATTCCCAGTGTGGGGTCGGCAGGACGTCATCACCTCGGCTCGGTACTAACTCTAATGCGTCTCCAGATTACATGCTTTAACACATGGCAACGGTAACGCAGATGGGGAACAGGACTGCCGAGCAGTTTCCTGGGACGCCTGAGTCAGCGGAAAAACAGTCCATTTATCACGCACGTGCCCCCTCCCTCCCCCAAAAATTACTAAGCTTTCCGCCACAAAAAAAATCGCCACCAGTCGCTGCAACGCCCGCTAATGTACCCCCCCCTTTGGAAATAAACTCGTCGGGAATTCCAGGACAGCAAATCATGGTTCGGCTTATTTTGGCGGGGATAAGTCACGTGTTTGGAAGCAATTGGGGGGTGGATATTTGTGGATAGCTCAGTCATGTGACCAACACATGTATTGCCCCCTCCATTATCACGTGATCCGTAAAAGTGGCACTTTTTTGCCCCCCTCAAATCCGCTCAATTCCGACTTCAAAACTCCATTGGCCAAACCATGTGATTCTAGGTTCTGTGGGGGTGACGTGGCAACCCGAGCTGGCGGACAGGTGAGTAAGCGAAGGGGGGGGGAGGCATCACGTGATTGGAACGCCCGGTTTCCCGTCCGTCCATTTTCCGCACCGATTTTTCATTTTCCGCACCAATTTTTCCGTTTTCCCCATTTCTTTTATTTTTCCCATATTTTTTATTTTTTGATTCCAACGGCATGTGCAGCCTAACCTTTTCGCCTTTCCGCAACCAAACGATTGTCTATTACCTAATGAGGATTTAACGCATCGACGAATTAAGAGTGATTATTTAAATGTCGTAATTCGACGGAAATTCCCAAAAATTCAAATACAGCAATATTCCAAACAATTCGGAGAAATCCCCAGAAAATCGAAACAAAATCCGCAATAATATCCCATCGACTTGCTGCATATTATTCCGCCCTGCGGGGTAACTAGCGCCTATAAATCCGCTAATGCGGGGTCACGTCGTGGATTACTCACTCTGATTACTGACCGCATTTTGCACACAAGGACAAGATTCGGCGTTAGCGCTTTTAGCGTCTGCATCAAGCCCGATAGAGACCCTGGCAGGAGAGATTAGTCAGGCGGGGGAAATGTGATGAGTAAGCAAAGGCGGATGGCGGGGGAAATGTGATGAGTAAGCGAAGGATGCGGATGGCGGGGGATGGAGGCTGACTAAGTGGATGTAGAACAGGCGACTTTGCTTACTGTGCAACGGGGTGGGGCGCTCAACGATCAAGGCCACGTGTATATTGTGTGGCACGTGATTTGCCGAGGAATATGTCACGTGACTCAATTGAGCGTGTCACGTGACCACCCACGTGAATCCATCGACCCCAGCACAATTTCCAGGCGCGTTTGTCCAGCGCAGAGCTGCTGAAGTTGGTCACGTGACCCAACCAGTCACATGACCCGACCAGTTACGTGACCCATACGACCCAACCAGTCACGTGACCCACACGACCCAACCAGTCACGTGACCCACACGACCCAACCAGTCACGTGACCCACGCGACCCGACCGGTCACATGACCTCTTACGGTCACATGACCTCCGCCCATCTCGCGTGCGTCTTGCATGCACGAGACATGTGTATGCAACCTTAAACAATCACCTCCCGGAAATTCGCTGGAAATTTTGGACAATTTCAAAGTCGCTCAAAGATGCCCAAATCTGGGCTTATCTTTTTCGCCAGACCCTGATGACTCCAAATCTGTGTTCGTATTTCCCACACCTACTCTTCTTCCCGTTATGAACATCCCCATGCCAATGTTTGCACTGTTTGGACCATGTATAATTATAAATAGGGGTCAAAACAAACAATGCGAAGTTGAGGTTTGCTTGGCAGGAGAAGACGTGGCTGAGTAAGCTGGGTGGCTGCGTAGTAAGCCATTGGTGCGGTTCGTCGTACGTATCACGTGACCGCAAACCCCGGTTACTCAGCAACCCTACCGCCCCACACTTCACGTACCCACCTAGCAACGGCCCATGTCTGTAGCGTTCAACGGGAACCATAATGGCCATAACCATAACAAGCAGTTTGTTAGTAAGAAGGGCGTTTCTGGCTGGATTTGTAAGCTGTAAATTAGTAATCGGGAATATCCAAGACGATGACGTAATTGAAGCACGTGGAGTCAGGTCGGCGAAAAAAATTCCACTCCTGATTCAGCTTTCTACTCCTGATTCGCATGACATGCACACTGTTTGTATTTATCCCAATTATACTTTTGGTCTAAATGTGTTTGTGTGTTTCATTTTTTGGGTGGTCTGTATTTGATTTATCGAAAGATTTAGTAGAGATATGGGCAAAATAAAGACATCTTCTTTTTGCTCCCACTGACAGCTACAAAATGCACTTTTCAGAATCCAGATACCACCCCTCAAACACCCCAAATAAAACTCCCACATCGTCAGGGTTAGGGCTTCCCAATACGGCTCGTCCCAAACATAAACAAGCCGAACCTTATCAATGTGGTACACAAGTATATCTGTAGATGTTTTGAGATCTTCCAGAGCAGGAAGTGAAGCATTCGACCACATTGTCAGTGTCGTCCCATTACATTGTCAGTGTTGTCCCGTTACATTGTCAGTGTCGTCCCCACCACATCAGTCTCGTCACCCCACAACACCAACCTCGTCACCCATCACATCGATCACACCCATTCGGTCACCATGAAAAAAGTAGAACCCATCGAATTCCTCAAAGACCGAGTGTATCTCGGAGCATACGCCCACACCCCCAAGGACACGGAGACCACGGTGTACTTCACTGTGGACGACGCTCTGCCCTACAACCCGTTCCATCTCGATTTTGGCCCGCTCAACGCCGGCCATCTGTATCGGTTTGCGGTGGCTCTTCACGAGATTCTGGCCGAGAACGAGGACAAGGCCGTCATGTTCTACTCGTATCCGGACCCGCGTTACCGGGCCAACGCCGCCTGTCTTCTGTGTTGTTACATGGTGTTGATTCAGTCGTGGCCTCCGCATCTGGCCTTGGCTCCCATTGCTCAGGCCGAGCCTCCGTTCATGCCGTTCCGTGATGCCGGGTACTCGACGGCCGACTTCATTCTCACCATCCAGGACGTGGTCTACGGCTGCTGGCGGGCCAAGGAGAAGGGTTTTCTGGATCTGCGGCACTTCAATCTGGACGAGTACGAGCAGTACGAAAAGGTGGACCAGGGCGACTTCAACGAGCTGCCGCCCCATTACATTGCGTTTGCGTCGCCGCAGCAGGAGGACTTTTTGACGCCGCTGGACCACGGCTTCAACCAGGTGCTGGACTACTTTGAGACCCACAACGTGCAGCTGGTGGTGCGTCTCAACTCCATTTTGTACGACGCCCGGCAGTTTGAGCAGCGAGGAATCAAGCACGTGGACATGATCTTCGACGACGGCACCGTGCCCACCATGGACATGGTCAAGCGGTTTGTGGGCGCGGCTGAGTGTGTCATTGAACAGGGAGGCAAGATTGCAGTTCATTGCAAGGCCGGTCTTGGTCGAACGGGCTGTCTCATTGGCGCCCATCTCATTTACTCTTACGGCTTCACCGCGGCCGAATGTATTGCCTACATGCGTTTTCTACGACCTGGTATGGTGGTGGGTCCCCAGCAACACTGGCTGTATCTGCATCAGAACGAGTTTCGGGACTGGAAACGAACCATGGTGGTCAGCGACACGCCGAGCTACAAGCTGGCCAACTTGCGGCCCTTGGTGCCCATTGCCGACCAGCAGTGCAAACTGCGACAGCAGCTGAGCGCTCTCCAGGACCAGATCCGACGCAAGGAAGAACAGCTGGGATCTCTGGGAGCCTCGGCACCGACCCACGACTCCATTCTGCCGTCCACGCCGCCCCCCAAAACCCCCGAGCGGTCCATTCTCGGCGATATGGACCATTGCAACTCCATTTTGCCGGCCCCAACCCCCGGCCAGCCCCGAAAAAACAGCCCCAGTCCCGCCCATCGGTCCGGATCCGTCGGAATCTCGGCCATCCGGCCCAAACGGTACATTTCCACGTCCCACGACGCCGTCTACAACTCGGACGAGGACCGCGAGGGCTCCATTGCCTCGGCCCGACGAGTGGTCAGCAGACAGGTATCGCGACAACCGTCCCGATCCGTGTCTGTGTCTGTGTGCGAAGACGTGGAGGGCTCGCTGATTGTCACGGCGCACTCGCCCGGAAGACGCCAGCAGATGCGGTCGCCCTCGAAACAGCTGGACTTTGACCAGGAAAATGAGGCCAAGAGATCGCCGTTGAGGGTGAGGAGTGTGAGGCGGCCGTCAAGGCAGGTGAGTGGGGAGACGGGGGTGAGAAAAGTCAGTAGAAGCAAGAGATAGCGTCATAGAGAGCGCAGCGATCTATGACGACTATCTTTTGCTTCGAGACGACCGTTTTAGTGAGCATTTTTATGACGCTATTTGCTTCGTGACGACCGTGGTGTTTTAGTGAGCATTTTTATGACGCATTTGCTTCCTGACTTTTGCCCACCTGGAGTAAGGGTACTACCTTACTTTTAGATTATCACAATGTCTTGAGCCGCACAGCGTTTCTCAGCTCCAGAGACTCACCCTACCTACCACAACTACAAGTAGCTCACTCGCTCCCCCCAACCGCGATCACCGCGCTAACAGATACCACAGTATGCATGGAACAGTATGTATGGATTAATAATGAATAATGTAATGGACAAAATACTATCAAACTGGAATCACGAACAAAGTGAGTGATTTTGTTTGAGAGTGTTTTACTGTAGAAATCAGTCGCAAACTGGAATCACGAGCAAAGCGAGTGATTTTGTTTGCGACGGCGAAGCTGTAGATTACAATCTGTCGCAAACTGGAATCACGAGCAAAGCGAGTGATTTTGTTTGCGACGGCGAAGCTGTAGATTACAATCTGTCACAAACTGAATCACTTTGTGATTTTGTTTGTGACCGATTGTCTGAGAGTAATTTACTGTAGATGAGAATCAGTCCAGACTGGAATCACAAAGTGATTTTGTTTGTGGCGACTCACAGTAGGTTCAGCAATCTTGGCGTCCGCCTCAGCCTCCTCGGCCTTGGTGTCAGCCTTAGAGTCAGCCTTATCAGCCTCCTTGGGCTCAGTAACGTCCTCCTTGACAACAGCATCAGGCTGGGCCTCCTCCTCAACTGCCTTCCTCTCCTCCTCCTTGTCATCCTTCTCCTCCTTCTTCTCGGGAGCTTCGTCCTTGTTTTCGGGTTTCTTGGACTCGGTAGTGGGCACCTTGGGCTCAGCAGTGGGCTCAACCTCAGGCTCAGTCTTGACGGGAGCCTTGAGCTCCTCCTCCGCTGCCTCCTTAGCCTCGGCCTCGGGCTCAGGCTCAGGCTCAGGCTCCTTTGTGGGCTCAACGACCTCAGACTTGAGCTCCTTGGCGTCCGTCTCTCTCAAAACTGTAGATTAGAATTAGTCACAAGCCGGAATCACAAACGACGTGGGTGATTTTGTTTGATAGTAGATCCCCGTACTTGCAGATTGAAATCAGCCACAAAATGGAACCACGAAATGTGAGCTAAAGAGCAAAATGTGACATCAAAAGTGCATTGAACCTCTTTCGTTCCATCGAAATGTGCATTAAACCTCTTTCGTCCCATCAAAATGTGCATTAAACCTCCTTATGATATCGGTAAAGAGACAAAAGAGACAATTGAAGTGCATAACCTCCTTATCGTTCAGGGCTGTGACAGAGGAGATGAAATGAGATCAAGATGTATAGTTGTACCATCATTGGCCACAAACGAAGCGAGTGGTTTTGTTTGCGACGGCGAAGCTGTACCTACTCAAGTCACAAACTGGAATCACGAACAAAGTGAGTGATTTTGTTTGTGACGGATCATCTCTAGATTTTATTTTTATTCTGTTTGAGAGTAATTTACTGTACCTACAAGTACTCGGGTCACAAACTGGAATCACAAAGTGATTTTGTTTGTAACCGATTGTCTGAGAGTAGTTCACTGTAGATTGGAATAGTCACGTTTGGCAGTATTTCCCGTAGACTTGAAGGGTCACCACGAAGTTAGTGAGCTAAAGAGCAAAAAGTGACATCGAAATGTGCATCGAGTCTCTTTCGTTCCATCGAAATGTGCATTAAACCTCCTTACGACATCACTAAAGAGACAAAAGAGACAGTTGAAGTGCATAACCCCCTTACGACATCACTAAAGAGACAAAAGAAACAGTGAAGTGCATAACCCCCTTATTGTTCAGGGCTGTGACAGAGAGGGTGAAATGGAGATCAAGATATATATATCCATCATTGCCCACAAAGTGAGCAGTTTTGTTTGCGAGGCGAATCCGTATGCCTTCCTCGGATAGTATTGGCAATCAAGTTTACTTAGGAGGAGATGCAGTCAATGGCAATTATCTGATCTTGGTCCTCCTCCGATACTATCCCGGCGGCTTGCTGTAGACCAAACCAGTCGCAAACTGGCTCTTTGTTCGTGATTCTGTTTGTGGCGGCTTGCTGTAGACCAAACCAGTCGCAAACTGGCTCTTTGTTCGTGATTCTGTTTGTGGCGGCTTGCTGTAGACCAAACCAGTCACAAGCTGGAAGCACAGTGAAATTGTTTGACTTGCTGTAGAACTGTGGTCACTCTCTTTTGAGCACCCGAGTCAGTATCTGGAATAACACACAAAGTGATTAGTTTTGTTTGGGGCCGATTCACGTCCCTAGATGTGGTCTCGTTTCTATTCAACGAGCGTAGTTCACCTCTGATCATGTGGTTTTAATACTGTACAATAAAACAATCATTGAGTGAGAGGCTTTGTTTGAGAGTGAGAATACCCGTGTTATTGAACTTCACACTGGTTCAGGAAGGGCAAGGTGCTAGTGACGGTATAAGTGAATAATGTGAACAATGTGTCGTAGACTGAGTGACCGGGTGCTAAAGGCCCCAGACTTGGTCACTGTGTTTGTTTGGGACTAAGGTAGGTCGATTTTGAGGACAGAGGGTTGTAGATGGTGTAGCAGTGAACTAGATGCAGGGTTCATCTGTAGGGACTCCGAAGTAGCTCGATATGAACAGCTGAAGTTGACAACCACTTTGCAGCTATTGACACTCCTCGTAGTCATCCTGATCACATAGCTCTACAGCTACGACCAGAGCTACCCGGATAGCTCACGTCCAACATAGTAGTTGGAAGAAACAGGTTTGAATCGCATCTGTACCAATTGGGGGAGTCAGGGAAGCCATACTTTTAGTTATTGTATTTATATACAGACTGGTGAAACGCCTACGGATTTTTTTCAATCTCTGTATATTTTTCACAAATTTCGTCGACTTAATACATAAAAGTTAAAAAAGGGCAGTCGATTTTCCTGTTTTTAGCCACATTCGGACAAAATATATATTCGTTTGGACGGCTTGCTGGATTTTATTGAATAGTACATAATCGAAAATAATGATGGCACGTGACATGGAAGCCAACAATCCATAGTAACACCAGACGATGCCCTGACTGCTAAAGAACATCTACAAAAAGGCTGACGTCCCCTGATGCCCCGCTGACTGTTGCTATTTCATTGTAGACTTGTTCCCGTCGTCTCTGGACTCATATATCTGCTGTTTGTAGAGTATATTCACAGATACATCGTTTAGTGACACAAAACCATCTTCAAAATCTGATAACGACCTTATTTAGTTTAAGGTTTTGTATTGTTTACGTGTCTTTTTGGTAGACGGGAAAATCATAGAGACAGGATGAGACAGTGGCAAGTGACCCTTAGTAAACTAAAATGGATTCCGCTAGTTTATGACTCCTTTGGCTGTAGTTCTATCACGTACTACCCACTTTTTAGACCTCCACTAGCTCCCATTAAGTTCGAAGAGATGCATTATCGGAACTCAATGTCGCACTAACGAAGTTGATGACCATCTAGACAACGACTAGTTGTACCGGTACAAGTAAACACAATCTGACACAAGTATAAATGACCGAGATCCTGTTGTCTCTCTGAGCTCTTTCTCTCGGCATATAATCAGTGTACAGCTGTTGTTAAGCACTTCATAACAACTCGTCATATGGCAAAGTCCATCTCTGACAGTATATATCGACACAAAATTAATTCAGAGACGACCAGGCATCCATTTATTCCCATCTCCAGCTTCATTCCTTTCAATCGTCCCTATCTGCGTTCTCTTGTGTGTGGTTTTGTCAAGGGTTCATTTTGAACTCATTGTTTCTGGCTCCTCATTTTTTTATTTTTTCCCCAGTGCTGGGTCCAGGTTCTGTTTTTTTTCTCAGTTTTCAAAAGTTGGACCAACTTTGGGATTTTGAGAAAAAATCGGGAAATTAAGCTTCGTCAAAAATTGGGACTTTTCAAAAAAGTCGAAAAAGCCCGAATCAAGGGTAAACTTGAAAAAAAACAGTTTTCAGTCGAGTATAGAACCACATTAGAGGCCTCGGGTAGATTAACCAGCAATATAATCTGAATGGACACGCTCTGGATTTTACTCTGGTACCGGTTTTGTCGCTCCAGAGCAACTATTTCGGATATTTGTGATTAGTCATCAAGTTGGAAATGACCAAAATGTCAACATTTTCCTGGACCGGTGTCAGACGAAATGTGCGATTTTGAAATTTCCGGAAAATGTTTTGCGATCGACTGGAAAACTGTTCCAGCAAATACTGTGGGTTCCCAGTAACGGTCCTGTATAGTTCTTTCGCTTCTGCAGTTCTCGAGTCAGCCTCCAAGTCGGTTTCAGAGCTCAAAATAGGGGTTACCCGGCCGTGGCGGAAATGGAAAATAGATATGGAACCTCTCACAGCTTTCTTGGAGTGTTCAAAAGTATCTCGATAGACTATTTGACTCACTAGGAGCAGTTTGATACCACTTTTGTTGTCACTCGAGTCAATTTTAATTCTCTTGCTTGTTTTGGTAAGGGACGGCCAAATATTGACCTTCAATGTGTATGAAACTCTAATTTCTCTCGACCACCTTATTTTATCCGGGGATCACGACATTTGCGGGATCTCTCTAGCAGGTTCTACAGACGTCTTGGTCAGAACTTGACACTTGCATTGGATTCTGGATAGCTGATTTATACACCACTTGGATTTTCCGCTCTAAATGGACCGTTTTCGAATTTTGGCGTGTATTTGAACTTATCGTGGAGGTGTGCAATGTGGCATACTACACAATCGATATACAGACCGAGTTGGGTCATGGGCTGCAATAAGAAAGACATTTGGCTGTCCCTCTTACTTGATGGTATCATCTCTTACTCTTTAGCCTCCATATGGTGAGACAATGGACGTTGACAGACTTCACCAGTTACTGGTTGATCATGTCAGCAGGCCTTGAAGCCTCTGTTGATGGATTGTAGCAGTTCAAATGTGAATGCGGTAGTCCTACATTAGCCGGTAGAAGACGGAAGCTCTGGTATCTCTTTCGCACATGATAGAGGGCTTTACAGTTTTGCAGTTCTTTTAAGCAGACGTTGAGACATCAAGTAACGGGAGTGTCGGAAATTGAAGATGAGAGCACCGGTAGAGTGAATGATATCAGCCAGTAGAAGCTTCACGCATTCAGAGTATTCCTCACTTCTCTAGTGGTACAATGCTGCATTTCTGATGTCCACATTCAATCACATCTCTGGGAACGATCCACGATTGCCAGCAAGAGACTGTCGGGCGTCAGATGTGTGTGTATACATCTTCCGTCGCTTGATTTTCACGACTGGACAGGCAATGTGAACCAGATCTACAGATCGCAAGTTGATGCTTGGTATACAAGTCATTGAGCATAGGGTCAACAAAGATTCAGGTGTTCGATGACTTATGGAGTCAGGGTATGTTGGTGTCGGCTAGTAAGAGGCATCAATCGACCTGGAATTTTCTGCTGATTCCAATGACTCCACAATTATACAACTGTGGTTTTCCCTATCCGTACTGCTCCTGTGAGCAAATCCACATATTTTGTTCAGGTTGGTACTTGTAGTTTTATGTCGGCGACTTCAGTGAGTCATTCAGCGAGTCATTCAGCGAGTCATTTCTTCCGAGCGCAAATAGTGACCAAATTAATCATCCACCAAACGCTCATCAGTCAACCTATCTCGTCAACCTCTCTTTGGTCTTATGAGTGTATTAGACTCCCATACAGCGTGCACAAAAACGGGATATTGAGAATACCGCATTGGGAAATCTGCACCCCATGTTACCCTACCGGTCTTTGTATGTGCGCAATTATAATCGCACGCGATACGACAAAATGTTGGATACGAGCTCATGAGGCATTTGCAGAGGTGGATAGAAATGAAGATACTTCCTATATACAACCCACTCATGCAAAAATGGGCGATTTAAAAAATGGAGAAAAGTCGATAAAAATAAACGACTGGCACGCGATTGGACGAAACTACAATAAATACAGCCCTGCTGAGCTTGCCTAGCCTTGCGAGTCTGTATGTATGGTTATGTTTGGAGAGTGGTGACAGTGAAACACAAAGTGGAGAAGCTGAGAGAGTGGATGAGGGCAATCACAATTGAGCAAGCTGTACTGAGCGCGCAAGCAACAGGCCGAGTTCTTGCGCTCAGATTGCTGCGCTGTGCAACTTCGGCATGGGCAAAGTTCCACGCGTCTTTCGGTCACCTATAAGCGGAAGCAAGGGAGATAAAGCAATGGATCTTAAGGTGCAAAAAAAAAAAAGCAGACCTTGTGGGGTGATCTAAGAGAGGTGGAGGGTGATGTTTGGTTAGTCTAGAACGATTAGGAGTACTGTACTGTAATCGTACCCGCACTTGCAGTGACGAAGAGCAAGTCTCAGTTGAACTTCTCGTCGGTACTCATACTGTATTCCGCTTGCTCACAGTTTCATTACCCACCCCACGTCTCAGTCCATCTCCCAGACTTTAGAAAGTGTCTTCAGACTTTCTTGTATTTACAGTCGGTGGAAATATGGACGACGTTCAGGTGGATGGAGGTCGATGGAGCGATATTGAGCGGACGGAACTTGATAAAAAATACACGGTTAGATTCGCAGAGCTGCCGTGATTCCATTCATCTCATTTTTACTCCAGTTCATCCCATACTCCAATAATTGTAGCTCCTCTCCTGCAAACACGCTCAACCTCCAGACTCTTCAGGAAAACGCATCAGACTCTTCAGGAAAACGCATCGATGATCTCCTATCTGGGTGGAGACGTGTAGAAAACGCCGACGCTTGACTTTACGGGCTACCTAACAGTCTCAACCTCTGGATCCGCATCCAACCTGGCTTAGCCGCCTCATTCGCCTCATGATACTCAGCCTCTTAATTATATCTCCGGTAATGCTCAGGGGCTGTGTACGTAGTTAGTCCAGCTATTTTTACATCTGACTAATTCCGGTTAATGGATTTGGGGGCGAAAGAATGCCATTGGTAATTTACAAATCACTTCTCTCTCTCTTCTATCTCCTCTCTACTTGTACCTCCGTATCGACTCGTTTTTACACTCCATGCGCCGAAGGATTGTGTACAAACAGCCCTCTTGGAATGTCACCGGGGTCGAGTAGAGTTTCTGCAGCGGCATGCACGGTACAATTTAGAGTTGGCCTGGCTGAGCAGTAACGGTTCGGTACAAGCGGAAAATTAAGCCCCGAAGTAGGGTGGGAAAATGCGGGATAATGCGGGATAATTGGAAAAAGCTGCAAAAAATCGGAGGAAACAGGTAGAAATACAGAGTAAATTGCTGCATCACGTGATGTAATTAATGACAATTGACCAGTTTATCCCCCCAATTCGTCCCCAATTCGTCCACCCCACCTACCCTCTTAGACTCCATTTACCTCCGTGTACTGAGACAGGGAAGCAAAGAAGAAAGAGTAGCTTGGCAGATGTAATATGCACTTTGTGATGGAGCGGGCGAGGCAAGCGAAAAAAACCGACATCTGGCACTGACGGAAAAGTCACGTGCAAGTCTGGGGGGTGGCTCGCGAAAACACCTTTGCTCCAGACGCGCCCAGCTACGCGTTCATTCTAGGTACATTCCAGCTTGTTGTGAGTTTCCCCATTGGAGTATGCTGAGGAACACAGTTAAACTGGGTTTGGAGGTTGTTTTGAGCCGCAGCTGGGGAGGGGGGAGATGGAGGTGGAGAGAGATAGAAGAAGCTGGTAGAAAATGTGAGCAAATAAATACGTAATTTCGAACGTTAAGAGCTACCATTCCAATCCTCAAGCCTATTTCCCCTCTGTAGTAACCAATATATCGTCACCCCGTTTTCACCCCGTTTAACTCCACTTTGTGAACCTTAACACCCAAAAGCCTAACTCTCACCTCACACCTGCCTTAAATATCTCACGGTTGCTTAGCTATCCTGTCCCACCACCTTCTGTCCGTCGCACCATGAAATTTTCTCCTCTTCTGCTGGCCTCTGTGGGTCTGGCCCAGAGCTTCTATTCGCCCACCGACTCGTATGCTCCCGGCACCGTCGACTGTCCTTCCAACGGCACCGAAATCGTTCGAAAGGGCGAGGGTCTGTCTTCTCAGGAAAAAGAGTGGGTTCAGAACCGACACCAACAGACCCGTCCGGAGCTGCTCAACTACCTGAAACGGGTGGGCTTCAAGTCCGTGGACCCCGACCAGTTTCTGGGCCAGGACACAAACATCACCATTGGCCTGTCCTTTTCTGGAGGAGGATACCGAGCCATGTTGGCTGGAGCGGGCCAGTTTGCGGCTCTGGATTCGCGAACCCCCAACGCCACCGAACAGGGTCACGTGGGCGGATTGGTTCAAGCTGCCACGTATCTGGTCGGTCTCTCCGGCGGCAACTGGATGGTGGGCTCTGTGGTGATCAACAACTTCACCACCATTCCGGAGCTGCAGCACTCGTCGGACGTGTGGGACCTGGAGCACTCGATGATCAACCCCGGCGGCATCAACATTTTCAAGACGGGCTCGTACTGGGACGACATCAACGACGACGTCAACGACAAGCAGCACGCCGGCTACAACACGTCGTTCACCGACATTTGGGGCCGAGGTCTGTCGTACCAGTTCTTCAACGCCTCCAACACGGCGCGACTCACGTGGTCCGAGATCCAGAACTACGACCACTTCAAGAACCACTCCATGCCCTACCCCATTGTGGTTGCCGACGGCCGAGCTCCGGGAACCCGAATCATTTCCGGCAACTCCACCATCTTTGAGCTGTCGCCGTTCGAGGTCGGCTCCTGGGACCCCAACGTGTACTCGTTTGCCAAGACGCAGTGGCTGGGCACCAACATGACCAACGGCAAGCCCAACGGCACGTGCGTGCACGGCTTTGACAACGCCGGCTTTGTGGTCGGCACCTCGTCGTCGCTGTTCAACCAGTTCATTCTGCAGCTCAACTCCACGGGCGTCACCGGAGTTGTGTACGATCTGGCCCACTCCATTCTCAAGCGGCTGGACAAGGACTCGGACGACATTGCCATCTACTCGCCCAACCCGTTCAAGGGCATGACCCATCTCGGCAACAACTCCATTGCCCGAACGGACTATCTGGATCTGGTTGACGGTGGAGAGGACGGCCAGAACGTGCCCTACTACCCGCTGCTGCAGCCCGAGCGAGCCGTGGACGTGGTCATCTCGTACGACAACTCGGCCGACACGGAAATGAACTGGCCCAACGGAACCTCGGCGGTCCAGACGTACCGACGGCAGTTTGAAAACCAGGCCAACGGCACCATCTTCCCCTACGTGCCCGACGTGAACACGTTCATCAACCAGAACCTGACTTCTCGGCCTGTTTTCTTTGGCTGTGACGTCCAGAACATGACGTCGCTGGACAAGAACGGCTACACGGACGTCAACTCGTCGGCCTCTCTGCCCCCGCTCATTGTCTACATTGCCAACTACCCCTGGACCTTTTTCTCCAACACGTCGACCATGTCCAAGCTGTCGTACAACAAGCAGGAGGTGGCCGGCATGATTGAGAACGGCTACTCCACGTCCACGCAGTTCAACGGAACCGTGGACCCCGACTGGCCTGTTTGTCTGGGCTGTGCTCTCCTGAAGCGAGAGGCCACCCGACGAAACACGTCGCTCGGATCGGACTGCGACCAGTGCTTCTCCAAGTACTGCTGGAACGGCCAGACGGACGATGATGCCAGCAAGGCGCTGCAGTTTGCGCCCGCCATTTACGCCAATGGTCCCAATGTGTCTTCCAACGCCTCTATTGGCCAGGCCTCGTCCACTTCCAAGCCCAAGAAGAATGGAGCTGAGGGCCTGGTTCCCGGTATGGCTGCGATTGTTGTTGGATTCGCCGCTCTTCTTATGCAGCATAATTGATTGTTTAATATTTTAGCTGCGAGCAAGTTGAAAAACTGACGAGCGGAGCGGAGTCAGTGTTCAACTTCGCGAGCAGCGTGGAACAAATTTAGTAGTGATTTTAGCTGCGAGCAAGCTAAGCTGACGAGCGGAGCGGAGTCAGCGGCAGCTTCGAGCAGCGTGTAACTAAATTGTACGATGAATCAATTACTGTACTTGTAGCTGCGAACAGCGTTTAACTGATTGTATTAATATCAGCTGCACTCCGCTCGTCAATATTGAGCTTCGCGAGCAGCGTGGGACGAGTATTATACGATGAATTAGTTGCACTCCGCTCGTCAGCGGCAAGTTCGGTGAATTGGTAATGAAGTTTTCAAGTGTTCAATGGGCACTGAGCCCACAAATTGCTATGAAGATTGATGAAAAATATAGATTCCGATTCGAAAGACTCTTCTGCTTCTCTGAATGTTTAGTTGATCTTAGTTGAGGTCTTCATGTAGTTTAGTTAGCATACTTTAGAGACTCGTAATCTGTTGCACTTGGCGTGTTGTCCTAGGAATTGGGGCAAGGGTGGTCACGCAGTTGCGATCAATTCCTCAGTGCCCCAGTGGTTGAGAATAAGCCCCCAGTGCCCCATTTGTGATCAAGCCCCCAGTACCCAGTTGACGTCAGTATGAACCAAGTATTCGCTTCGCTCATACTTGGCTCACACTTCGCTCATGCTCGACACAGACACTAACGCTGGTTTGGAGACAGAACATGATTGCGTCCTCTGCTTTGTTTTGTGTCTGTGTTGTGGAGAGTGGTGAGGAGGAAGAAGAGGGTGATTAGAGTGGCGATTTCTACTTGTGTTTGTGTGTCGGTTTAAGGTGGACAGTTGAGAGTGAGCAGTTCACGTGACTGTTACCACAGACAGTCTGGGAGAGTCGAGATGACAATTATGGCTTCACAGCGAGCACTTATTGAACACCGACATTTACAGTACGCCACAAAAAGCTATGATGACAGCTGAAAAAAGTCGTAGACTCTGATTCGGACGACTCTTCTGATTCTTACGATGATATTGTATCGTCTTCCTGTAATACTAATTTCTGCTGTTATGGCTGGTTTTGTTGCCCAAAAGTTCATTGCCAATTCACCTTCCTGACTGTACGATAGCTACTTGTACGAGCAAGTTGAAAAACTGACTCCGATCCGCTCGTCAGCGGCTTCGTGAGCAGCGTGGGCTGTATGAGACATAGTATTGCTTGTATCATTTACAAGTACTCCGTAGAGACACGATCGCTTGTATCTCACAGTACTCAGTACCATCTACTAGTATTCAGCTTCATGAGCAGCGTTAACCTGTATTGTGTATTAATTAGCTACAACTCGGGAGCACGATATCTTGTATCGTTCAGTACCATCTATCAGATTCCACCTTCGAGAGCAGCTTGTATCAACATGGTATTAGCCAATATTATCTGTGAACCAGCTGTTATGCTGACGAATGTAATAGAGTGAGTATTCGGCTATTATCTACAAGTAGAGAGGAGAATATCTTGTGTCGTCTATCAGGTTCGTGAGCAGCTTTATACTAACATGGTATTGATGTTAGCTGTGAGCAAGCTGATATACAGACATGCGCAATAGAGTCAGTACTCAGTCCTGTGTCAGGTATGTTCAATTAGCGAAGAGCCTTGTATCGCTCTTCTACTGGCCATCAATTGTAGATTCGAGCTGCGTTTAGAGGGTAGTGTATCAGTACCACCTATTATCTGGGAGCAGACGTTGTGCAGTTGTAAGACAGAAACTATCACCCTGGTGCTGCGTCTTACTACAGCAGTAGATCTGTTCTTCCATTAACCCATAATTCATTCATTCAGTCTGCTGACTTGTCTCGCCAACTGCTGGTATTTCGGCATCGAAACTCTTCAGTTTTACGCTCTCTTCGTACTCCACTTTGTCTCCGGTACTTGTACGGTACCTCGTGGAGAAGGCTGTCTCGGAATACGAAATGAGAGTGGGCTACTCCTTGTAGTATGGGCGAGTATAGATCGTGATGGGGAGATCTGTTCTCCAGCGTGTTGTACAGCATGAAATATGACTACAATTAGAAGACAGAGCTTGCCGAGAGAGTCCCAATTACTGTTTCTTATCAAACATCGTTCTTATACCGCGACACATGGTTTGGTCATTAACTGTGGAGCTCTCGAGACAAGAGTCATGTGTAGTATTGGAGCGGTGCAGTCCAGAACAACTCTGTAACAATGTAAACAACACCAATGAAATCAGAGGTGGATTCTGAATCAAACGGTGTCATTCATATCAATGCCAGCTTCGTCAATCTGGTCCTAGACTCATGCCGATTACTGTAAGTCGATCAAAGAATGAAGTCTAGTGGAACTCGAGAGTCACACAACAACAGCCTATATGAGTACAACTTCTCCGCGAATTTGGTATCATTGGAATCAGCGGCAAATTGTGAATCAAACAGAATCTTTAGCATCGAAATATACCCCCGGCTTGTCTCACAACATGGTCTTATGTGCTCTTGGTGTATGTCCGCTTGTCTCACCCCTGCCGCATAATATCACGCTAATTCTCCTTTGGTGAAACATGCGGCTGTCGTGCACGTACACGACGACGCTGTACACAAGGCACGGCATCAACTCACTTTACGGGCGCTCTAGACGCTTTTTGAAACACTGGCGCGCGTCGAACCTCAACCTCTGGTCTATATGAAACTCAATCGAGACGCGAAAAACAGAGCTGACGAACTTCCTGCGTTTGTACAAGCGAGAAAAGCAGGAACTGAAGCAGGACCCGGGGTTTGCATGCGCCCACATGCTGAGAGGGGTAACCATTTGGTTTGATGGGTTTTGCGCCTTTTGCTGCCAAACTGCCGTTATTATCCGACTAGACTTACTCCTGAACACATTCACATTCCGGTCCAGTTGACGTAAAACGGCTTTGACTTGCCGACTTTTTTTTAGTCGCACAATAGACCCTTAAACCTACAAACCTGAACTAAACAAAGCTTAAGTACTAAACGGGAAGACCGTGGAAACCTTGGCATGCACACATGCGGAAGATGTGAAATGATGGAAACTCGTGTCTGTGTAGCTGAAGAGAACCGGCGAGTTGGGGCACACCACCGGCTGGACGCCATATGACGATGTCGACCTGCTGTAGATGTAAAATTAAAAAAGTGCAGGCAATCCCATATTTTCGGGAAAAAAATGATATCCGTGAGATTCGAACTCACGCCTCCGAAGAGACCAGGAAATTCGTTAAGGTATTAGCCTTAACCTGGCGCCTTAGACCGCTCGGCCAGGATACCGGGGAGTTAAAAATACTAAAAATCTGGGCTCCAGTATCCGAATTCGGCTGTTTTTGAGTTTAACAAATTAGTTGGGAGGTAGTTGATGAAATGGTTGAAAGAATCCGCGGGACAGAAAAACTTCCCCCAATGTGGAAAGTGAAAGAATAACGACAAGAGGTGAATAGGGGTAGTATCAAGTGCCACGAAAAAGGTGTGGAGAGTTGAAATTGGGCGCTTTGGCTGAAGTATCTACTTAATGGAGTTTCCAGGACGTCTGCTCAACGCCATGTACCATCAAAATTAGCAGGGCGTTTGAGGCAAGCGAGAAGTAGCCGTCGCTCCCTAGAGACTGCTGCACACCCGCAATAGTTCCAGTGAACTCGCTCTATCGATATGGTTGTCATTCGTACACTTTGGCTTCAGCTTCTCCTCGATATCAGTGTCATCAACTCACAATAACTATGTACAATCTATTCATTCAGTATATGTCTCACCGTCTGCCACTCCGCTACTTCTGAAACGCATCCACTCCCTTTCGCCATCTCGCGGCAATCTCGTCCTTGGGAACTCGGTCGCCCCACGAAATCATGGACCAGAAATGCGACTCGTTGAACTTGGGCGCGTTCGGAGCAACCTGCTTGACGGGCCGGAAGCCCATGCTAGCGAGAGAAGCAGCCTCGTCGGACAGAGCCCGCTTCTTCTCCTGCTCCTTGTAGCTCTCCGACTTGGTGAACACTTCCCAGGGTCGGTCCGAGGCAGGAAGAGGCATCCATCTGTCTACCGTCCAGTGGGGACTGTGGGTCATTTCCTTGAGTCGCGAAACAGCTCGCTTGTAGGCAAACTTTTCGTCTTCACCGGTAAAAGCCGTAGTATCGGCAAAGTTGGTGGGTTTGATGACCTTTTTGTTCTCGTCGGACTCTCGCTGACCGGTGGGAGTGTCGTAGGACGCCACATTGGGCCGATGGGGGTTCTCAATGTCCTGGAGAGTGTCCGAGTACATTTCCTGGGCCTGAATGTCGGCCTCCTCCTTCATCTTTTCGGGGTCGTCAATCTCGGGGAAAAACAGCGCGTCGGAGCCTGCCTCGGCTCGAATGATGAGCTGACATCGACACTCGTAGGCCGCGTCCAGCAGAGTGATGAGCCGGCGAGCCTCGTTCTTCTTGGCCAGAGTCATCACAGGAACCTCATCCACAATGATGGTATGGTATTTGGAGGCCAGAGAAATGAAGTCGGCAGCAGCGAGAGGCCGTTCAATCAGCTGGCTGAACTTGAACATGGCCACTCCGTCCTTGGTCCAGGGCACCACCAAAGGCCGTCCATAAACCAGAATTTCCTCCTCTTTGCCCTCGGAGGAGGGACACAGAGTCTTGATTGTCTCTTCCCACACCTTGTCTCCCTCGGGGTCGTTGACGTGGTACTTGACGAGGGGTTTGTCGGCTCCCTCGGCTAATTGCTCTCCCGAAAGCACCTCCCGATAATCAGTGTCGCTCTGCATATTGTGGGTGACACAGCGGGCCTGCAGAATGGTCAGAAAGCTCTCAAACTGCGTCTTGGAGAAGTTGGTGGCGTACAGGTCCTTGGGCAGCCGGTTGCTTGTGGCCACAAGCACGCCGCCAAACTTGAAGTAGTAGATGAAGAGCGTTTTGACGATTTTGGCCGCAGCCATATCGGGCAGCATGAACTCGTCCAGCAGCAGAACGGTGTGGTTGTCAATCATGTCCTGGGCGAGTTCCAGCAAAATGTAGTCCGTGAGAAGCGCCTCCGAGTCTTTGCCGAGAAGCGCCTCTGCCGATCTCAGTCTGTTTTGGCGCTCCTGGGTCAGCCGGTGAATGCTTCCGTACAGCGACAGCATGAAGTTGTTGTAGTGGATGCGTTTTTTGGACTGGTGCGGCAGCGAGTCCGCAAACATGTCCATCAACATGCTCTTGCCACAGCCCACCTCGCCGTGGATCAGCAGTCCCTGGGGCGAGTTGAAGTTGATGAGCTCCTCCTCGTCGGTCAGCGTCTTGACCATTTCCAGCGACTTGAGATCGGGCTTGTACCACGGTCGAGGAGCCTTTTTCTGCACCGCGGAGCTCGTCATGTCTTCTCCAGCAGCCTCCTTTTCAATCTCCAGCAGCTGCGCCTGCAGAGCAGACACTTTTCGCTGAAAGTCCTGGGGTGGAGAGTAGTCTTTGAGCCGGTGGTACAGTTTCTGGAGCTCGGCGGCCACCCGCAGTTGCGCCTCGTCGGCCTTGAGCTCGCCACTGGCCACCTTGTTCTGGTAGATGTGTAGGGGGTCTGTTAGGGCGAGTCCGGATGAGTGCCGTACTAATACTGTAGTTCGAGGCACTGCTCTGAACGTCGACTGAGACTGAAGTAAACGAACCACATTCCGTCGTCCGAGAGATTGCAACCGGTTCATTGTGGTTTTGTCGATTTATGGTGGTTTTCCCCGATTTATGATGGTTTTTGACGAGTTAGCAGCCTGTGGTTGTTCTGAAGATGGTTCACTCCATCCACTTACCTTGTCATGCACCTCGCACATTAAGTTTCTCTCCAGCATCGAAAGACGAACACTTCAGACACCACACCCACCACCACCTCTCAAACTCCACAAATGCTCAAGGTGCCCGCTCCAATCAAAGCGTTTTTCGACGCCTTTCCGCTCGAAAAACTGCCGCCCCTGGAGGTGTCGGAAACCGACTCTGCCGCGTGCAAAACCGTGGGAGGCGGATCGGCCCAGACCCCGGACTTTTATCTCTACACCTACGGACACAAAGACGATCTGGGCACGACGCTGAGCACAGACCCGTCGTCGCTGGCGGTGCAATTGCTGCTGTCGCATTTCCACCCGAAAAAATCCACGCAACTGGCCACCGTGTCTCACTTGGCAAACATGGACGGAAAACTGCCTCTGCTGGTCCAACAGCCCTCGAACCGCACATTCCTGTCCTTCAACTCCATCTACAAGAACCTGGTGCCGTCGAGCCCGCAAATCAACGTGCTGAGTGCCCTGGTCTTCTACAACCTGTACCACGCGTGGATCGTGACGATTCTGGACCCTCAGTACTCGCGGCAGTTTGAACACATGTTTCTGAGCGTCAAGTCGCTGGAGAGCAACTCCGAGGCCCGCTTCGTCGAGCCGCTCAAAATCAGATTCATGCAGGATCTCATCACCGATCACAAGAGTCTCGCCCAGGCCATGGAACAGAGCACCAGACTGCCCACCAGACTCGTCACGTCCATGGAATCGGTCTACGCCTCGCATCCGGAGATTGAGGAGATTTACTGCCGAGCTCACGACGCGCTCAGCGCCTTTTCGAAACTGCTGGCAGAAAGCCCCTCCCAGTTTTTCAACGTGAAAGACAAGGGGTTTGAGAGCGGGGAGATCAGCTCGCTGGACTGTATGGTGGCAGCGTTTGTCTACTCGCTGCGGCCCGAGTCGCCTTTTGGCCAGACTCGTCTCGGACTCATGGTCCAGGACTTTCCCGATCTCAGCAGCCATGCAGTCAGTGTGATTGAGGAGGTTTACCGTGAGTGAGGGGGGTTACATTGAGCGAGGGGAGGTTTCATTGAGTGAGGGGAGGTTTCATTGAGTGATTGGGGAGGCTTCAATCATTGTGTACATATGGGGTGATCTGTGATTGGTTCCGTAAATACGGACTATGAGCATTTCTTTATTCGATGAGGTTGCCGTCGATTCACAGGTACAGCAAGTTCACAGAATTGGCAAGGTCGTTTCCAGGTTTTGAAGGACATTTAGGCCACAAAATATTATGGTGATAGGTGAAAATAGCTATAGATTCCGATTCGCAAGACTCTTCTGCTTCTTATGACATACTTATTTCGACTTCTTGTAGTACCAAAATCTGCAGTTATGATAGGTTTTGTTGTCCATAACAACCTTGCCAATTCACCGAACCCACTGTACCGTATCGAACAATTATGTATATAAAAATAATTAGGGGGTGATTGGAATACGATACAGGTTGAATAATAGGTACAGTAGTTCCGAAGGAGTGCAATTTTGCATAGAAACAAGATCAACAAGTATAGGCATTCCAATCAATTGCACTATTTCACAACAGTATTCAGTACAAGTATAGGCAATCCTATCGAATGCAATATAAATAACACGAAACAAGATCAACTATAATTAGTCGATTTTTATTGAAGGTTCCAATTGGATTGAATAAATACATTATTACGTCAGTGTCAGAGACCTAGAGGCGGATTTGCGACTGTCGGTTGTTGAGATAAATCTGGAGGCCGCAGAAGACAAACAGAATGATGTACACCAGCACGGCGCTGAAAATGGTCGACGCGACGCTGTGTTAGTGGTGGCTAGAAGAGATGACATCGAGAAGCGTTGTGATGATTGGCTAACAAACGTTGTCGCTCTTTAACGACGAAGACAGGAACAAGTGACATCATAGGGACAGAGAACGATGGATGACAAAGAGAAACAATAGAGAGACCTGAACTCGATGATTCAACGGGACCCAGTTCTGTCAGTACCACATTGTCGTCATTGCACCCTCTATGTCGAGGAACAAGGAGACGACAACACATCGCAGTCTGGGAAGGCAGTGTAGCAACGAAATGACGCAAAGTCGACGGCAAAAGATGTTTGCGATTCCGCGGGTGCCACACAGTTGTCCACGTTGTCGTTGCTGTCGTTCTCCGTGGTCTTGGTAGAACGACAACACATGACTGTAGAGCTCCTGAAGACATCGATGGCAGTACAATGACCAAAACTCGACGTTTCGGGAAGTTCCTCGGTTTCAGAAAACACAGTAGGCTTTCTCCTGTCGCATTGCACACTCTCTGCAACGAGAACAACACATGACAATAGACCTCAGGAAGGCAATGTAACAACAGAGAGTTCAGAATTCGACAATTCAGATGATACACCACGTCCTCGAATAGCCCACCACCGCCTGTGTTGCCATTGCATCCCCTCCGTCATCCATGCTCGTCTCGTCGTTGTATGTCGTTGTATGTCGTCGTTGTATGTCGCTGTATGTCGTCGTCATGTACCTTCCAGTGTCATCAAGTGCCGTCAAGTAACGTCTTCCAAGTCATTAGGTCATTACAGACCCACTGACTTGCCCTTCCGTCACTCCCCCCACTCCCCCCACTCTACAATACTCACGCTGCTCCATCCTTGGGGTCGTTGATGGATCCGACCATGGACTCGCTGCCGCTCTTGAACAGCAGGCCCAGCACGCCGAGAATGACGATGCCGAATGCAGAAATAACGGTGCAAAACCAAGCTTTTCCGGGCTGTGTTAGGGACTATACTCTCAGCAGCTCTTCCCTCTCTCGTACTCACTGCCACGACTGCCTTCATTGTGATTGTCGGGGTTGTTGCTCTGGAGCCGGTGCGTCACTCTATCCTGTAGCGATATCGTCGACTGGGAGTGAACTTAATTAGTAGAGTAGGGAGACAGCCTGGGGGAGAATTGAGAGGAGGAAAGAGGTGCATAAGTACTTTCTGGAGATTACATGGCCAGTGTTGTGACAAGACGGATGTGATTCAAATTGATGACGTGTACAAGTATTACTATAGCCCGTGATTGCGTACCTCCCCCCACCCACGTGACTAAACCTTGCATGGAGACACGCATATCACATCTCTCACACACATCTCCAAAACCACAACAAACACAATGGTCGAGGTTTCGCTGACTGTCGGCAAATTGGACGCCTCTCTGGCGCTTCTGCTCACCAAGGACCACCATCTGATTGAATTCCCCACGATTCTGCTTCCCGACGATGCCGAGGCCGGTTCGGTGGTGAAAATCACCTGCGAGAAGGACTCGGGAGCCGAAAAAGAGGAGGAGGACAGCTTCCAGAAGCTGCAGAAGGAGCTGCTGGACACGTACGGCACGGAGCAGCCCCAGGCGCCTGTTTTGAGCGCGAAAAACATCACCCAGACCTCGGTGGTGCTCGAGTGGGAGCCCATCAACATTGCCCAGGCCGATATCAAGAAGCTGGTGCTGTTGCGGGACGGAGTTTGGTGCGGCCACATCCCCAACCCGCTGGTGCGAACGGCCACCAAGTTGTCGGGCTTTGGTGTCGAGAAAAAGTACACTTTCCAGCTCGTTCTGTACACCACTGCCGGCACGTACGAGTCCAATCTGCTGGAGATTGAGACCCACAGCATGACGGATCTGCGCGGCATCACCGTGTGCGTGGGCGAGATTGACGCCAACATGACGTCTGTGACGGAGTCCGAGATTTCCGAGTCCCTGCAAGACATCCACGCCAAGCCGCTGCAGAACGAGGTCAAGCTCGACACGACCCATTTCGTGTGCACCAAGGCCCAGGGCGCGCAGTGGGAAAAGGCCGTGGACATGAACATCCCCGTGGTGCTGCCCGAGTGGATCCGGGCCTGCAAGATGGACCGGAAGATGGTCAACGTGCGCAACTTTTACCTGGACTCCGATCCCAAGCACAGGTCGCAGTATAAGCGGGCTCCCGGAGCTCCCGACTCGCCGTCCATTCATCAGGCCGAGTCGGTTAGGTCTGGAACGGGACCGGTTTCTGAGTCTGTTCCTGAGCCCACTCATGTTGAGTCTGCTCCTGAGCCTACCGGTACTCATAATGAGCCCACTCCTGTTGAAGACTCTGAACCTGAACCCGCTGCCACCCCCGCCAAAGACTCTGAACCTGTACCCGCTGCCACCCCCGCCAAATCCTCCCTCGAGCGATCAAACACGCGACACTCCATCTTCACCGAGGGAGCCACCGAGGCCGAGGAGGTCGCCGAGGATCCTCTCAACGTGGAGCTCGAGAAGGAGGTGGCTGCCAAGGACGCCGAAGTCGAGGCTGCAGCCGAATCCATGGCCGAAGTCGATCTCGATGGACCCAGCGGAGAGCCCGATGCCGATACTGTCGGGAACGAAGAGGTGGTCGTTGCTGCGTCTGATCCTGTGGAGTCTGAGCCTGTTGCAGAGCCTGAAGCCGAGGTTGAGGTTGAGGAGGCCAAGGAGGAGGTCAAGGAGCCCGAAGAGGCTGCCACTACTGATGCCGTTGGGCCTGTTGACGTTGACGTCGAGGAGAAGACTGAGCCTGAGACCAAGTCTGAGCCCAAGTCTGAGACCAAGTCTGAGCCCAAGTCTGAGACCAAGTCTGAACCCAAGTCTGAGCCCACGAATGTCATTGATCTCACTGGAGATGACAAGACAGAGGTCGAGACCAAGCCTGAGGTCGAGACCAAGGCTGAAACTGAAACTGAGCCCGAAACCAAGCCCGTCAACCCTGAGTCGGTCAAGTCCCCATCGCAACTGGCAGACGAGTTTGCCGAAGTGTCCTTGGACGACTCAAAGTCGCCTGAAGAGGAGGGAGACAAGGAGGACGAGGATGGCGACGAGGACGAGGGAGACGACGACAAACAGGAGGACTCGAGACCCGCTTCTGCTTCCAGCAAGAAGAACAAGAAGAAGAACAAGAAGAAGGGGAAGAAGTGAACGTCGACGAGCGGAGCGATGAACATCGACGAGCGGAGCGATGAACATCGACGAGCGAAGCGAGTTGATGTTCGTCGATTGTTAGCCAATATGTAACCAATACATGATGTTCGTCGATTGTTAGCCAATATGTAACTGAAACATGATGTTCGTCGATTGTTAGCCAATATGTAACTAATACATGATGTTCGTCGATTGTTAGCCAATATGTAACCAATACATGATGTTCGTCGATTGTTAGCCAATATGTAACTGAAACATGATGTTCGTCGATTGTTAGCCAATATGTAACTAATACATGATGTTCGTCGATTGTTAGCCAATATGTAACCAATACATGATGTTCGTCGATTGTTAGCCAATATGTAACTGAAACATGATGTTCGTCGATTGTTAGCCAATATGTAACTAATACATGATGTTCGTCGATTGTTAGCCAATATGTAACCAATACATGATGTTCGTCGATTGTTAGCCAATATGTAACTGAAACATGATGTTCGTCGATTGTTAGCCAATATGTAACTAATACATGATGTTCGTCGATTGTTAGCCAATATGTAACCAATACATGATGTTCGTCGATTGTTAGCCAATATGTAACTGAAACATGATGTTCGTCGATTGTTAGCCAATATGTAACTAATACATGATGTTCGTCGATTGTTAGCCAATATGTAACCAATACATGATGTTCGTCGATTGTTAGCCAATATGTAACTGAAACATGATGTTCGTCGATTGTTAGCCAATACGTAACCAATACATGATGTGATTGATAGTGGCGAGATGCTGAAGCTGGTCATATTTCGCTCGTTGATGTTCATCGATTGTTGGTCGATATGTAGCCGATATATATACTGATTAGTAGTGGTGAGATGCTGGAGCTGGTCGTATTGACGCCTTTTTACAACTAGACGATGCCATTCTCTCTCAGCTCTACGATGACGGCAGTCATATTGAAGAGCTGTAGTGTCCCAAACTACAGATCGTTGGCGCACTTGAGGTCCACGCACTTACACAGCAGAGCCCATTTTTGCCGGTAAAACAGTCTCAACGCAGTGGGCATAAGTACAATTGTAAGGACAGTAACAGAACGAGGTAACAATCATTAATCTCTGACAGACAAGCCATAGGACCGAAGCAACAATAATGCCAAACACAGAGAGCGCGACAGTTTCGACACACTTCGTTGCTTCGTTCTAAAGTGTACCAAAACAGTCAAACGCTGACCGCTTGTTTTTGCTGTGCTCTCTACACACTGTACAGTCGTCTCAGCATACCAATCATGAAGCTCATCGTGGGACACCAAGGCGATGTACAGAAATGAGAAGGCATACAGCACCACTGGAACCAGAAACGAATTCGAACCACACCACTGGAACCAGCAACGAGTTCAAACCACACCACTGGAACCAGAAACGAATTCGAACCACATTCTTATTTGTTTGTTAGCAATCACATTGTTAATATGGCTTTTGAGGCAGTCACTCGAAGACTTGATGGTCTCACCAGTTCATTACTCACTAGGTCACTACTCGCCCGGATTATAAAGTCCATTCGCATTACTCCAGCTTACTGACAGCTTACTCTTATGGCTTACTCGTACACCTTACTGGCAGCTCACCCATATGGCTTACTCGTACAACTTTCTCGAACTGCTCAGCTCCGTACAACTTCATCGAACTGCCCAGCTCCGTGCAGCCCACTACGGTCCATTCGTAAGCTCGCTCACACAGCTCACTCGTACAACTCGTACTGCACTTCTCTTACAGCTCACTCGTACTGGATCTGCAGCTCACACAGCCCACTCGTACAGCTTACTGTAGCTCACTACTTGTACAGTCCATTCGCGAGCTCGCTCACTCGCAGGTCTACTTGCACAGGTACAGCTGCTCGCACAGCTTCGTCGTGTAGCTCACACAGCCTACTCGTACTAGCTACTCTTACAGCTCACTGTAGCTTGCTCATAAGCTCACTGTAGCTCACTCTTACAGCTCACTGTAGCTCACTCTTACAGCTCACTGTAGCTCACTCTTACAGCTCACTGTAGCTCACTACGGTCCATTCGCTCACTCGCTCACTCGTACAGCTCACTACGTTCGCTGTTCTCGTTCTCAATAAATTACCTAACTGTCTCCAAACAGACGTCGAACTCGTCGCAGAACCGAGTCCTTCTCGGGCACGTAGGGATGGTCCTTGGAGGGAATCTCCAGCAGCGCGGGAAAAGCCTGTGTGTATGTGTCGACCCGGAATCGAATCTTGTCGGCAATGTGCTGGTTGATGAGCAGAATGGCAATGTCCTTGCGGGTGTTGGTGAACTCGTCAAACGCCTTTTCGATGGCGTCGTTTTCGGTCTTGGCGTCCACCACAAAGAAGTTCTTCTTCTTCTCGGCGTCGTCGGACACGTTGCCAATTCCCGCCAGCAACAGACCGGTGACGGAATCCTCGTCGCCAATCACCGCCAGAAACTCTCGGTCTTTTTGGGTGGTTGCCCTTGGTTAGTGGGTGGGGGAGATGGACACAAACAGGGGCCGTACTCGAAATGCCAATTCCCAATTCCTCAATTACTCACATGTTAGTCTCGTGCTGTGTGTGATGTCGAGGCAATCAATGTATCGTGTCGTCGAGATGTGCGTCATGTATCCGCATGCACGATGAAAGTTGGCTTAGTCAGGGTAGGGGGGGAGGAGGGGGGGTGGGGGAAGTGTAGTAGGGGATTTGAACAAAATGATAGGTACGAAAGAAACAGTGAGAATGTGACCACTACTCGATCTTGACAGTATTCCCTTCGTCTTGTTTTTAGCTGCTAACACCAGCTACAGTACAAGTACAAGTATTCGTACTTGGTTTGGAGGGTTTTGGCTCAGATACAGAGGTAAGACAGGACATCGAAAAGGGCCCTTGGAGTCATCCTAGAAAGATGAAAGTTGTTTAGATCAAGTTTGAGCCGTTTCCAGACTTGATTCGATTCCTTTCCCCTACTCCACCCCCCCCCCATAACCTCATTGAACCCACCATTCCCTCTCCCACCCTCTCACCCACCCTCTCACCCACAATTACTTAGCACGCCAACTAATAACTCCCCCTACAATTTCCCCCACCATTCCTCCCAATCAGTCTCGGCTCATGCACCCGGTTTTAATATGAAACGGCGTGATACGAGTCCATATACTGATACAACAGATCATATTGAGTAATAATACTCCGAGACGTCATGTCCTACCTCCAATAGGATGAATTTTCTCTCTTCGTGTTTCCACATCCACTTTTCCTTTCCCCCTCTTGGCTAACATGTGTGCTGTCGAACCTGCTGAACACCATGCAGAGTCCAAACCTACGGATCTACACTTTTTTTTTTCAACTCATACCACCGTCCGATCCGCCATGTCGCTTCTCCGTCTGCAATCCGTGTCTGCGCGCGCCTTCTCCACCTCCGCGCACTGTCTGAAGGGCCACTCCAAGTGGCAGAACATCCGGCACACCAAGGCCAAGCAGGACGCCATCAAGGGCAATCTGGCCACCAAATTCGGCAACCAGATTGCAACGGCCGCCAAGATGGGGGGAGCCGATCCGGCCGGCAACATCCGGCTGGCCACCATCATCGACGCCGCCAAGTCCAACAACGTGCCGAAAAAGACCATTGAGGCGGCCATTCGTCGGGGAGCAGGGCTCGACGCCAAGGGCAAGCAGGTCGAGCAGGTTTTCTACGAGGGAATCGGGCCCTCGGGCGTGTCGCTCATTATCGAGTGTCTGACGTCCAACCGAAACGGACTGCTGGCCAGCCTGAACACGCCCTTCAACCGGGCCTCTGGAAAAAACTCGGGAATCGCGTTCCCCTCCACAGTCCAGTTTCTCTTCACCCGAAAGGGCTGCATCACCATTGACAAGGAGCAAAAGTCCATGGTGGCGCCGGACCCGGCCAACCCGATGAAAAAAGTCGAGCAGGTGACGATCCTCGACTTTGACACAATCATGGACCAGGCCATCGAGTGGGGAGCCGAAGACGTGGAGGAAGACACGGACCACGAGGACAAGGTGGTCTCGTACACGCTGTACACGGACGAGAAGGAGACCGGAGCCGTGGCCAAAATGGTGCAGGAAAGCGGCATTGCCGTGGCAGACTTCTCCATCTCGTACGTGCCCAACGAAGACACCATGGTGGACATTGAGGACGAACACAAGGCCGACATTTTCCACTCCTTCATCGAGTCCATCGAGGAGATTGACGACGTGACCGAAATCTACACCAACGCCAGATAATGTACATAGCTAACGGCATATAGAATAAGCTGACTGGAGGTACTGTAGGGGATGAGTGGATGGGGTGGTGGACATGTCTTAGATTGTGACTATGGAACGGGATGAGTGGATGGGGTGTGTTAATTACAACTATTCATTTACTGAAGCTATGAAAGCGTGTGTACTTCTCAACAGAACAGTCGCAATTACAATTGAGATGTGTGAGATGAGTACAAGAGGCGATGTGGGATATGGAGTGGATCTAGTAGTCGAGAAGACATTCACTACAGAGAGCAGTCGAAAGGGCAGCAGCCGTCGAAAGAGCAGCAGCCGTCTAAACTGCACCCGCAACAACTTTCTCTCCACTCCTACCGGTACGACTTCATGTTACATCTTCTTGTATGAGTACTTGGCAATGGCTCACAGCATCCGCAGATTATGCTGTCTCTTCATCATAGAGGGGCCATCAATCACCCGATTCTCAGGTCTGAGTAGCCAAATGTCATCACCCTTGAAGAAATTACCACCAGATAACAAATACAAACCGCATCATCTGGTGTTCTCAAGTAAAAACGGAAGGGTTGATTCTATCGTAGTATGTACAGTAGAGAGATTAGTGTGCAAACACCTTTGAGTTGTCCAGCTACTGGTAGTCAAAAGAGTGAGCCAGTCTAGCACCTCAGACAGACTCCAATCAGCACCTCAGACAGACCCAATAAACCTCCGGTAGTGTCTATATCAAGAGTCCCGTGCAGTTGACGAAAGTGTCCGATTCTCAGCAGAGTAACAGGAGTCTACAACCTCTGGTCTGAAGATTGATGACAGTAGTCAGAGATCAAGAGACCGTCAAGTCTGACACCCACGAATCTGGAGTCTATCAGTTCGGCCCACTCTACAGCTCAAAATCATGGTGTTCAAAAAAACACCTGCCTTAGGCAGTTGCAGAAACACTACAGGCAGCCTTCAGGTGTTTGACTGCATCTGAAAAACCATTGAGCAAGCCCTTTTTCACATGGAGTACGCCATTGAATTTGTAATTCGCCGAAGATTTAGACGATACTATCTACAAGTACACTGCTATAGTCCTTTTTTTCATTACAATAGTCCAGCTTTTTACAGACGCAGCTGGATTTAGCAATCCGCCCAAGTGACCTTACAATGTACAATCATGTCTGAACACTCTACCACAAGTTCGTCGTTGTCGACAGCGATAATAGTATCACTGTCACATGTCACGCTGCAACAATACCTATACGCTGCCGGCTGTGACGTTGCAGTCGGCCCCTGGTCTCCTGAAATTAGCCGATAATATCTCGTCATAATATCAGGTCCAGGAGGTCGCTAAGTTGTAATTAAAATGTCCGCGCAGTTGTTGGTTAGCGTAATTACGGCAGTGTCACAGGGCCATAGAAAGAGCTCTTGCAAGAGTTCACAGAGCTAAGCGAACACACCCCCTTGAGGCCACAGACCATGAGCATCGCTCATGGTCTGTCTACATTTCCGCTCATGATCTGGCTACATTTTGGGATGGGTCCTTCAATTACAGATCATGAGCGAAGCGAATGGTCTGTCTACATTTTGGGATGGTTCTTTAATCACAGATCATTCGCTTCGCTCACGATCTGACTCAATCACAGACCATTCGCTTCGCTCATGATCTGTCTAAGCGTAATCAACCACAAACACACAACGCTACACTGCTCGAAATATTGAAAGGTAGCAGCTATATTTGGAAGAATATCTGTTACACAATCGTAGACTGGCTATATACTGGTGTGCTTTGTTTGCCGTCAACACCTCTGGAACACGTAAACACCACCCCCAGCGGAACTTCTATCTTAAGTAAAGCTCAAGTAACTGACAGATCATGAGCGAAGCGAATGGTCTGTCTATGTATGGGATGGGTCCTTCAAATACAGACCATTCGCTTCGCTCATGGTCTGACACAAACAACAGCTAAAAGTGCTCCTACAAGTAATTGCAAGTACGAGTACAGTATGTACGTTTACAGAATTGGCAAGGTCGTTTACAGGTTTTGAAGGACAAAAGGCCACAGCTTATTATGGTGATAGGTGAAAAAAAAATAGAATCCGATCCGGAAGACTCTTCTGCTTCTAATAACATCCTTATTAACGACTTGTAGTACAGTACTCCGTACTCGTACTAAATTCTGCAGATATTACAGGTTTTGTTACCCCTACAATCTTGCCAATTTCCTCCCTGACTGTACTCGTAACTACTTGTACTGTTACCCACAACTACTGCCCCCTCACTCACTACACCCCAACTATCCAATTATGATTAAGCATACACCTATAAATACAATCTGAATATGGCCCTGGCCACCGTCGTCTCCATCTATACACCGTCGTCTCCACCTCTACTCCCTCTGGACGTAGTGAGGAAGCCCGTCTTCTCCAATGATGGTGGAGTACTCGGAGGTTCCTGCAGACTCGTGAGGACCCGAATGAGGCCCTCCATGGTGTCCTCCAGGTCCCGCGTGTCCTCCGGGTCCTCCATGATGTCCTCCCCCTCCATACACCGGTTGGGGCGCCATTCCCGGTTTGGCGAGACTCAGAGGCGGCGGGACCTTGCCCTTTTTAGTGATGCCGTTGCGAGCCAGAGACGCTGCCAACGACGTGTTTCGGTACGATTTCGGCACCTCCGAAACGTGGGGGCCGGATTGCAGCATGTACGACTCGTTGTTTTCGTCGTGCAAGGGGCCTGTAGGAGCTGACTCCGATTGAGCACCATGTGAATGATCCGAGTCCTTGTCAAACACCCCGCTTTTCGCTCTCTTGACTCCCCGGTCGTCGCGCTCAAACTCGGAGCTGGTCCGTTTCTTGGACTCGGACTCGTCGGAAGAGTCGTGGTTCTGCTGAGGCTGTGACGATGGAGGAAGCGGCGTGGGACCATCTTTGCTGTCGGCAAAGTCCCAGAACAATGGCGTTTTGATGACCATATTCTGCCGGTAGTCCGTTCCATGAATCACCTTGCCGTTGATAATGTACGTCTGATGCTCCAGCTCGTAGTCCGGGTAGTCTGGAATAATGGACGACGGATACTGCTTGTTGTTTCCACTGGCTGCAGTGGCATTGGAACCAGCATGGGGAGCGGGGCCGGAAGACGCCGCATGACCCTGCTGCTGGGTCATCAGGGCTGTGGCGGCGTTCATGCTCTGATCGAACGGAAACGCCGCATATGTGGCAGAAAGGGGAGCCTGTTCGTAGAGAGAGTCCAGATACGGCATGTCCATGGGGTTTGTGGGGGGAAAGTAATCGAGCGGAAAGTCGGACGATTGCGAGTCGTCGTTTTCGTCCTTGATTTTCTCGGGCAGGGGGGTTTGTTGATGCTGACTCAGCGAGGGTGGTGGGTGTTGCTGCGGCTGATGATGAGGATGCTGATTCAACGAGTTTGGCTGACTCATCGAGTTTGGCTGACTCAGCGAATGTTGCTGCTGTTGATGTGGCTGCTGCTGATGTGGCTGCTGCTGCTGCTGCTGCTGCTGAGGATGAGACTGCTGACCGTGCAGAATGGACCCACCAAGTTGCACCATCTGGTTGTACTCCGGGTTGCTGGCCATCTGCTGCTGGTTGAGCTGGATCTGGTTCTGCAGCTGCTGCTGCATCGACGTCAGGTACTCGGTCGGTGTGCTGAGATAGTCGCTCAGAGCATACGCACTTTGGTTGGCCACCGTCTGCGATGCAATTTGTCCAGTGGGGCCTTCTGGAGGGGCACCAGGGGCGGCCTGGGCTCCAGGAGCACCTGGGGTACTTGCAGGTCCTCCTTGGCCTCCTTGGCCTCCTTGACCTCCTTGGCCTCCTTGACCTCCTTGGCCTCCTTGACCTCCATTGCCCCCCTGTCCCCCGGGTAAACTGCCGACGGCCGGAATCCCGTCGCCATTGGTCACCTTCATGAGCTGCTCGTAGAGACTTTCGTTGAGATCGAAATTGAAGCTCTTGGCGGGCTCGGCATGGGCCTCGGTGGTGGGTTCCAGGTTGTTAAGCTCTCGTCGCATGTCGCGTTCCAGAGCGTCCACAAACAGCCGGTCGTGGGGCACGCTGAACCAGTAGTACACCTTCTGTTTCTTCTGGGTCCGGATGCAGCTGTTTTTGTACAGAAACTCGAGAAACGGCGACTTGGGCGACTCCAGCACCGCGTCGCTGTTGCACTTGAGCCCTCGAAGATCGGAAAAAATGCCCTCCTCGAACTTTTTGCGGTTTTTTATCGACCGCCCGAACGCCTCGAACCGGAAGCTGATGCAGCGCACAATGTCCGTGCCGGTGATGTGGTACAGGCCCTTCCACAGCACGCAGCTGATGAACTCCTCCGTGGGCAGGTAGTAGCGGCGGATGATTTGGCCCGGCTGCCAATTTGCCGGCGCCGTGGCCAGAAAGAATTTCACTGCGTTAGTCAAAGGCGGGAGGGTGTTGTTGTGTTGTGTTGTGGTGGGTGTGGTGTGGTGGGGTGTGTGGTTGGCGACGATGGTTGAAAAGGCGATTATAGGACAAGAGAGAGTAGAAAGAGCGAAGAAAGGGATAGCTAGGACGACTATGAGTCCACCGACCACCTCTCACCACCCTCCCATCCTCTCACCACCCTCCCATCCTCCCTCTCGCCTCCTTCACCCAATCTCCACCACACCCAACCTGTCACAGGGCCTGTTTCATCCGTGTAACAGCCCGTTTCGAGTCGTCAGAGGGAAGCAAAGTGGACGAATAGCGTCTGGTATGGTCTTATCCGACACAACTCCACCCACCACATCATCCTTGTAACGTCTCATCCTTCATTTTTCATCGTCATTCTTTCCTTCATTCCTCATATCCCTCGTCAAACGCGTTTCTCGTCTCGTCTCCCGTCTCCTCCTACTCACTATCATCAACTTGAGCCAGGGCGTCGCGAGCCAGCTGGGGCAGCATCTCTCGGATGGAAGACATGTCGCAATGTCTGTAGTTACCGGCCGAGTGTCTGTGGCATATATGTGTGGCCAGAAGAGTCGTGTGGCGGCTGGCGTCAGCTGTTGAAAGTGCGCAATGGGGTGTCTATCTTCGCTGGGCTGGAGGCGGGTGTTTGTGTCTGCGGGATGGGGTGTTTGGCGCGAAAAACGGGTGTGCTAAAGTCGGCGGTTCTCGGGCGGCAAGAGAGATCAAAGAGCCGTCGTGGAGACTGATAGTGCAAACGGCGATCTTTGGAGAGTAGATTTGTCTTTTGGCCAAGATTGCCCATTTGAGTTCACCACTACAGTAGAGTTTTGTGGGTTTGGCATCTGGCATTTGGCCACACCGCAAAACAGACTACAGAGAAAAAAAGAGCCGCAGAGAAAAAGCAGTCTTTGTGACCGGCTGGAGACTCTCGCTAGACGCCGTCGACTCGCCCGCAGTCTTTCCAGAACCGCTGTTTCTCTCTTTCGCGTTTTTTGGACCAACCCAACCGCACGCCTGGATACGGTTGCATGGAGTGGGTGGGTGGAGTGGGAACTGTGTGGGGTTAGTCTGGTGTTGGTTACAGAGTCGGTATTCGGCCCATTCCATGCTGTACTGTACGAGTATTACACTTACAGCTTCGTCTAACGCTTTGACGTTCTTACTACGGAGTACCAGTCTACCACTACTCATAATTCCTCACCCCGGAGAAGGTAGTCCCCCCTTGAGGGCATTGGGTTTTGGGCGCTTAGCGTTTGAGCTAACCTTGTGGCTGCGTCTGTTTTGAAACCAGCGTTTCTTGTTTGAGGATTGCAGAGCTTGTTACAGAGTGGTGGGTTTGGGGGGTCGAAGTGGTATGGTCTGAAAGTGGCCAAGGTGTGATCTGAGCCACCTGAGCTGTCTTCCAGTCACGTGACATCGCCCCCAGTCGCCCCCAGCGCCTCCCCTCAAATCACATGACTCTCTCCCCCCAAATCACATGACTCTACAACACCCAGTTCTATTTCGGGACTCGTTAGACTTCCTGTGCTGTGCCAACCTGCAGCACCTAAACCATGCAGCGAAGGACTACCACAAGCAAGAGAGACGGAAAGAAGAGGAGGAAGAGAGTCTGATTTCCGAGGAGCAATTTGGAAGAAACGCATCGATCTCTGATTGGCCAATGTGTATTTGGAGTTCTATACGTTCTACTTGTACCAACCTCCTACCTGGTACTTCGTATGATACGGCACCCAAATAAGACCCCCACTAACACACCCTAACGTCCACATTACAAGGGGTACGCGTGCTGTACTTGTACGGTTGACTACAGTCGAGTACGAGCAATTACTGTATGTACCAATACGGCCATCCCGTCGAACAGTCCCAGCTCGCCCGACACCCTAACTCCACCGGCCGGGGAGATCGGCCCAAAACGGCAGCTGCAACTCTCGTATTCTCTTATTCCAGGGGTGTGGGCCCGACGTCGGCCAAATACCTCTTGTGGACGGGTGGCCGGGGCGCCTGGAGCTCTTCAGTCCGTCCGGGCGCCTATCAGCTCCTCCTGAAACAGCTCCTCCCGCTGTACGCTGTAACTACCCTGCATGAGCTCGGGGAGCAAAGAAACACGTGCAGGTGGAGTGTAGCGAAGCGGTGTGGTTGGAGGGTGCGGTTGGAGGGTGCGGTTGGAGGGTGCGGTTGGAGGGGTGCGGTTGGAGAGGTGCACTGACAGTTGCAGCGTCGGAGCTCTGCGCGCTGCTTCTGCATGTCAGAAAGCAAAGCAGGACGAAGGAAGCAGAAGCAGGAAGCAAGGAAGTGAGGGTGCGTGTAGTGCAGCAGCAGTAAGAGTAAGGCTCGGGTACGGGTACGAGTACGAGTATGTACTTGTATCTATGTTGAACTCTTGCTAGTATTGCGACTCAAGCACGACTCTTCAAGTCCAGCACTTTACTCTTCTGACACCCCCCCCTAAGTCCCTCCATAGCCATCGCAAAGCCCCCATTTCATCGCTACTAATCAGCCCTCTATTCCACCCACCCACACCACGCTAAACCAACGGCAACACTACAAATTACCTCGAGGGACCCGTTAGACCCCACCTACATGCTTAGCCACACAGTAGCTCCTCCTAACCACGCGCTATCGTGGGAATATGCACACTACCGACGATGATCAGGCCACCTTTTCGCTCGTCTAAACCACCTCCCGAGGGTCCTAGTGCCGTCGTCAGTCGACTGTTTCATCAGTGGGCGAATGGGCTAGGGTGGTCTGAAGAGGTGAGCCTAGGACTGGAAGAGGTGAGCCTAGGACTGAAGAGGTGAGCCTAGGACTGGAAGAGCCTAGGACTGAAAAAGGTGAGCCTAGGACTGAAAAAGTAATACCTATTCGAGAGATGCAGAACAGGAATGTTAGTGATACGGCTGGTGCGCTACAACGTACTGCCTGTCTTTCGTCGTACTTGCACATTTCTGTCTCTGTCATTAGGCGCGTCTTTCGTCGTACCGGTGCTTGCACTTGGCTGTCTTTTGATGTACCCGCCTCCCGCACCCCATTCTGTCAGTTGACTCAGAGTTCATCCACATCTTCCCAGCCGCGGTCATGAAACGGACGGTAAAGGGCTGGCTCCAAAGATGTCCGTCTGGAGCTTTCTTTTTGCACAAGTCTTCGTACAGTCAGGAGGGTGAATTGGCAATGAACTTTCGGGCAAGAAAACCAGACATATCAGCAAAAATTGGTATTACAGGAAGACGATACAATATCGTCGTTGGAAGCAGAAGAGTCGTCCGAATCGGAGTCTACGATTTTTTTCAGCTGTCAACATAACAATTTGTGGGCTCAGGGCCCATCAAACACTTGGAAACTTCATTGCCAATTCACCTTCCAGACGGTACTACGGTTACCGTATAGAAGCACTCAAAGGTTGGTTCCGTTTTTGGCACAAGAACGACGCTATAGCACACAAGGTACACACTTTTGGTTGGCCCTCGAGTGGAATGAACGAGTCTGGGATGTCGTGTTGCATTTACAGTCTTTTCCCTACACACTGGAGTCTACTTGTACACTTGTGCTGGTACATTGTAGACCACACAGCTACCACACTCCTACCTTCACATTCAGCATGGACGCAGAGTGTTGGTGTCCGCTCTACTTACTGTCATTAGTTGTCGCCAACAGCCTATCATTAGTTCTACTCATGTATCGCATCCGCACCCCCTTCACTTCCGCTTAAGCCCCCTTCTGGCAACCCAGACCTCGGACCCCACTCCCTCGCCGACGTCGAAAGACACATACGGCTGCTCTGCGCCCTTGCGCGAGTCCCACAGCTCGTACACGGGCAGCGGAATACGGCCTCGAACCAGCACAATGGCCTTGTTGGGGTCTGCAAGCTGCGCGTTGAGCAGAGCTGCTGATACAGGGGAGTGGAGATGGACGCTAGCCCCTGCAAATTGCACCACGGCCTGTCCGAGACACTGGCCCTGCGGAATGTCAAAGTTGGGCAGGTACTGGAGTCCATGTGGGGTGGTTTTCGCCTTCTGGACACTCTCCTTGTCCACTGCCACGACCGCCATCAGAGTGGAGCTGGTAGCGAGAGCCACATCGGCGATATCCACGCCCTCAGAGTCGAGAATACCAATGTAGACGGACTCCAGACCGACCTCGAGCCGAGCCAGGTCGCCCAGATGCGCCGCGAGATTGCCGCCGTGCAGATACGTGACTGTCTGGAGCGAGTGTTGTTCTGCGCCTGAGAAACGTGGAGGCTCGGCTTGAGGAGCGTCGAGAATGTGCGAACGGGCTCTGACTGACTCGGCGAGGCGGGCCTGGTCCGCGTCCACGCCCGGGTCACGTGTGAACACCACGTCCGACGGCTTCACGTGATCCATGAGCTGTCTGAGTAGATCGTGGCCGGCGGCTCGCACCCAGCCGCACGTGTTGACGACCAGCGGCAGTTTGAGAGCTTTAGCATAGTCGATGACCGCCACGCACGCCTCAATGTACCCCCGGGTGTCGTCCTTGGGGTTGTTGTAGCCCACAAACCGGCTGTAGGCCGGGGCAGTAATGTGTGTGAAGGAGGGGCCCAGGATGGAGTAGGGACTCAGATGACCAGCTCCAATGACAGTGACGGAGACTTGGCCCGGGGCGGTGAACTCGCAGTTGCTGGGATCCAGATCCACAAACGCCACCGACGTGCCTGTTTTTTTCGTGGTCAGAAACGCACTCAAGTATTTACAAAAGGTGGACTTGCCGGTGTTTTGCGAGCCCACAACCATGGTCGACGAGTGTTTGAGGCGCCGAATGTCGTCGCACACCTCGGCCCATTCGTCGTAAATGCCCGGAATGACTGCTGCTTGCGACTTGGTCACCACAGAGGCGGTATTGTAGATGCGGCTGTAGCTGTTGCCGTCGTCCTCGCAGTGCCACAATTGGCGCACAAACGGCACAATGTTGGCCGACGACATTTTGCCAAAGTTGTTGACCGTCATCAGCGGGTTGGAGGACCGCCGAGGCATGGCCGAGACCTCCACAATCGCAGCAAAGCCCTTCAGCTGATGCAAAGCCTCCATCACGTCTTCGTCGCCTGATTCCCGCATCTCGGGAGCTCCAGCAGCAGCCTCGATTTGAGGGAGCGCGTGGGACGCGGGCGCGTACACGGGGATATCAGCCGGAGAGTTGGCGTTCGCCAGAGCTCCGTTGACATGGACCGCTCCACTCCACACGGTGAGAACGTAGGCACCCCTCAGAACGATGGTTTCTTTGAATTTCATGCCGTGAAAGACTCGAGAGCGACCGCGGGCCTCGTCCCGCACCACTCGGGTGTTTTTCGCGCCGAAATCAAACGTCGTCAGCTGTCGGACGGCCTGATCCTCCCCGGAGATGCTGATAAACGACTCCTCGGCCTCGGACACGTCTGCTGGCGGGTTGGTGACCACGACGACCTCGGGATCCGAATCCTCGGAGCTGACCGCCTGTTTTTTCGCCGGTTTGAGCGCGCTCAAAGCGCTTTTCCGCTTCGTCATGGTGTTCTCAGAAAGATACCCGAAGCCCAGAGGTTTTTCTCACATACATGCACCTGCATAATAATTTTCGAATAGAGTTTGAGGGGGGTGTAAGGAGTGGTGGGGGTGGTCTGGAGCAGTATCTAGGTGGCCGATCTGAGATTTTACTGCATAATTTTGCTAGCCGTATCACTATCTTTGGACTGTCAAATTTCGGTCTTCATCGGACAACTTTTGAGCACTTCACCATAACAGTTCCACACTGGCTGTTGATGCTGAACATCATGTGATCTAATCAAGACACCCAGTTCTGGATCAACAAGGGCTGTGGTGGCTCAATCCGTTTGTTAGACTGCCATATTTGGTCTATCAAAAGTTCTTTTCAATTAGATGATTTTTGAGCATTTCGGAAATGTATTACTTTGAACTGGCAACTACAGACATCCAGAACATCACGTTGAATGATCCAAACACTAGCCACCATGGGCTATAGTACACCGTTTTGTTCCTTACACTGTCGTATTTCATGTGATCAGGAATCGTCCTCATCGGAGGAATTTTGAGCGCTCCATATTGCTGCAACCTCACATTGTGAAGGCTTAACAATGACCCACTGGAGCACCGTACAGACCATGAGCGAAGCGAATGGTCTGTCTATATTATGAGATGGGTCCTTCAAATACAGATCATTTGCTTCGCTCATGATCTGTCGTCCAGTTGAGTCAATTACTTGAACTTTTCTTGAAACGAAAGTTGCGCTGGGGGTTGTCTTTCGGTGTTCCAGAGGTGCTATCAATTTACAAAGCACACTAATTCTATAGCCAGTCTACTGTTGTGTAACAAATGTTCTTTCAAATATAGATGTTGCCTTTCGATATTTCGAGCAGTGTAGCGTTGAGTGTTTGTGGTTGATTAGGCTTAGACGAGGTGTTTGTTAAACAGATCATGAGCGAAGCGAATGGTCTGCGATTGAAAATGCTCATGGTCTGCGATTGAAAATGCTCATGGTCTGCGATTGAAAATGCTCAAGGTCTGCGATTGAAAAAGCTCATGGTCTGTGATGAAGGACCCATCCTAAAATGTAGACAGACCATTCGCTTCGCTCATGGTCTGTTCGCTTCGCTCATGGTCTGTTCGCTTACCAATGATACAATTCTATAATGCTATTTTATTTACTGTTTGCCTCGCTTCTTGTTGAGAATCTTCTTCATGTCCTCCTCGTCCGAGTCGGGCAGAGCAATCTCGTCCTCGTCCTCGTCCTCCTCATCGCTCTCCTCCTCCTCGTCATCCTCCTCCATCTCGACGTCCTCGTCTCCCTCGCCCATGGCCATGATCTCGGACATGTCATCTTCGTCATCCTCCTCGGCGTCCTCCTCGCCCTCGACGAACTCGACCTCCGAGTCGGACTCCTCGTCGTCGTCGTTGGCGCCGTGGCTGGCGTTTCGCAGCTCCATCTGGGCCTCCAGCATCTCCAGCCGGCCCTCCAGAGCCAGCAGCCGGTCCAGCGTGTTGACCCGGGTGTTGAGCGCCTTGTGCAGCCGCGACACCGTCACCAGCAGCTTGGGCACCGTCACCAGGTATCCTCCATGCGCCACCATGACCCACTTGATCCACCCGTTGAACTGACGGCCTCGCGAGGGCTGGGCGGTCATTTTGGCCGCCAGCCGCTCCAGCAGCAGAACCGCGAGATTGCTGTGCAGCCGCTGCACGGTGGACTTGATGCCCTCCTCGTCGCGGAACAGCAGACACGACTCCAGCAGATCGTCGTCGTCGGACTTGATGGCCTGGGTCAGCACCGTGGACAGCGAGCCCATGGTCGGGGGAGCTGTGCCAGGTTGCCCGCCCTTGGAGGCCTTGTTCTCGCGCTTGAGCGCGTCCATTTTCTCGGCCAGGGTCGCGGACTCGTCGTCGTCGGACTCGTCGGCTCCCATGCCGTTCTCCAGCTGTGAATAGTCGTCGCCAGCGGCAATGAGCGCGTCCTCCTCGTTGTACGACACCGGCACGGACCGCTCCTCGGTGTAGTGGTTGGCGGCGTTCTTGGGGTCGTGCACCACCGTCATGGAGGGCTCCGTGTCCAGCGCAGACAGCGCCACGTGTGCAAACTGCGCCTGCGCCCGCTCGGTGTACGAGTAGACGGCGTCCTTGGGCGACAGCGCCACGGCGTCAATGGGCAGAGTCTGGCCTCCAGCCACCTTGGTGGGGCGCTCCAGATCCAGCGACGCAAACGACGACTTGGTCACAATGCTCTTGCGCTTGCTCTTCTTGCTGTTGGGCGTGGAGCCGTTAGTGTGGGCCAGCTGGAAGAACTCGGCCGCTCCTCCCTCGGTGAGAGCCGTGAGAATGTCGCCGTTCATGGCGACTCGGTGGGCGCCGGACTCGGCCATGAGCACAAGCACAATCTTCTTTTGGGTCACGTTGACCACGTTGATGAGTCGGTCGCCAGCAACAGCGGCCACAAGATCGCCCCGAACACACAGCTCCGTCACGGTCGAGGTGTGGGAGGGGATCTCAAACAGCGCGGAGTCGAACGACACGGCCGACGAGTCGTCGCCCTGGGGGCCGAACACGGCAATGTTGTGGGTCGCCAGCAGCACGTTGCCGGAGGGCAGAACCGCCACCAGCTTGGCGCCCGTCTTGTCCACAGATCGCTCCACCGAACCGGCCTTCCACACGTTCAGAAGACCGCGGTTGTCCAGAGAGTAGGTGGTGCCGGAGCTCTGGTCGACGTCAAAGTCAGCCACGGGCAAAGAGTGGCCGCCTCGAAGAGCAGACACAAGTTTGGCCTGGGCAGGCGAAAAGGTGAGAATGTCGCCCCGGTTGGTTCCAACAGAAACAAAGTAGTCCTCGGCCGAAGAGACCGCGGAATCGGCCGTCTTGGTCTTCTTGCGCCGAGAAGCAGCCGACGAAACGTCGCCCACGTTCTTGGTCCACTTGAGAGCAGTCACGGTGGTGCCCTTCTCCAACACAAACTCCACGGGCTGGAGACCGGCATTGGCGCCAGAAACCGCCTGGACACGGATCTTGTGCTGGTTGAGCGCACTGGTGACGCTGGCGTACTGCGTGAGCGCGGGATCGAAGCGAGACAGCTGTTCCGACATGATGTGTGTGAGTTGTGGTGAGATTCTCGAGCTTGCCTGATGGAAGTCCAAGTGCAGGAAAAAATAATTTAAACTCTGAATTTTTTTCTGCATCAATCGGCGGAGAAGCAGGGCGGAAGTAGGCCTGGGGGGGAAAACTTGGAGGGGCGATTTCGATTTGTTAGGGAGATCCAGGAGAAGAATTACTGGCCAGGCGGAGATTTACTGGTCAAGTTTGAATTTCAATATCTCATCTTGCCACTTTGTAGTTTGGCAGATCAGTCTGAAAAAGTGTCTTTAATAAACACACTGGGGAATCGAACTTGCGATGCTATGTTTTGGTGATGAGTTCGATTTTGGTCTGTGTCGGGTGGAGGGAATGGCAGAAACACAAATACTAGCAAGTGTGCAAGACACTTCCTATATACAACCCACTCATGCCCTTAAGTGTGCATATATAGAGGTCACCCGAGCTGTACCTTTCAGTCTATAACGGCTTGGAAGTCCTACTTTCACCAACTTAAGCTCCCTACTGTCTCCCCAACCACATTAGCTCATGCACCATCCACGAGCTTAATTTCTCAGAGACACATTGGAGCTGCGAAATACGACGCCAAAATTAATTCTGAGCTCACGGTCGTGACCGCCATACCCGGTTTACTCACTAGCCGAAATCTGAAGCCCCTACAAAATGTCCCCGGCTCTCCGCCACCCCGTCAGTTAAACTGAGCTAGTTTGGATTGTGCTATATTTGAACGAGCTTTAGTCATCTGAAAACGGAAACAAATGGTGCTCTCAAAAACCCTATCACCCTCCATAAACATACCTTCCCACCTCAGCACCTCTTCTACAAGCACTCGTGCCTGGTACCAAACAGTGCTACATTTTCCCAGGTTTCATCACGTGACGGCCCGAAAGTTTCTCGTAGAGTTCCCTCAATTAGGTTTGTGGTGGAACCTAATTGGGATGTGGTTGGATGAGATGAAATGGCGTGTGTGAGGGGGAGTACATGGTGACAACTGTACGTATTTCATAGGTTAAGAGTATGTCTGTAAATATGGTGACCAGCTAGTTGTATAGAGCTCACCTCACTCCCCACGTATCGGTCACCACACAACCCCATGCTCCACTTCCCGCAGACGGCTATCACTGTTTACGTACTCCCAAACTCTATCTGGGGAGGGTCGAAAAATATATAAACATGCATAAAGCATACAAGGCGCGTAGAGCGACAAGTCCACCACGGCTCAACCACACGTTTCCCCCACGATTGCACTTGAGAAATGAGCGACAGAGAAACCTCGGGGAATGACGATCTTTCGTTGCCCAAGGGTGAGTAGAAAAAAAAACGACTCAAAAGGCGGTGTTTGAGAGACTTTTGGTCTCGTCGTCTTTGAAAGACTTATGAGGAACATGTTGTCAGGTCTCTTCCCCCACTAACCCAGCAACGGTGCAGAAGATTGTGAGCGAAATCATTCCGTCGGACCTGGCGTTTGCCAAAGATACGCGGGACGTGCTGATCGAGTGCTGCATCGAGTTCATCATGATGCTGAGCACGGAGAGCAACGAGATTGCCGAGAAGGAGAGCAAGAAGACGATTGCGCCGGAACATGTCATCAAGGCGCTGCAGGAGCTGGGCTTCATGGACTACATTGAGCCCATCAAGGACCTGATTGTCGAGCACAAGGAGGCGCTCAAGTCGCGGGAAAAGAAGGTCGGCAAGCTGGAGCAGTCCGGCATGACCGAGGAGGAGCTGTTGCGAAAGCAGGAGGAAATGTTTGCTGCCGCCCGAAGCAAGCTGAATAATAATGCATAGAGGTGGTGATGAGTGACGTGGAGGAATGTGGGTCACGTGAGGGCACGTGGAGGAATGTGAGGGCACGTGAGGTCACGTGGAAGAAACGTGAGGTGTTTGAAGGAGTGTGACTTGGTCACATGACCCAGTGGCGACACCATATGGGGCAGCTTGTTTGCCGCTCTACATTCCTGCGCCCACCTCCCCAGATCTGTCACATACCGTCAAAGTACAGGATAGTCTACGTGCTCGATTTTGGACACGTACTAATTCATACTGTGAAGAAGACGTCAGGATGGACACAAGACAAACGAAGATCTAGCGGCGAGCCGGAGCCGCGGGTGTATATAGATGTATCATATTTGATTCGCATGCCCGCTGAGCTGATCTAGACGTATTTGGCTGGGTCAATGGCGTGGAACGACATTTGACATTGCACTTGTTTGTCTCGTGGATTCTCAGTTGACGATACTCGACATTGGCACTCGTCCGCTGTGGAATCCAGAGTCGAACAGCAACTGAACAGTTAGTCTTATAAGCGAACACACCCCCTTGAGGCCGCACCCCCTTGAGGCCACTTCGAAGTTCGGATGGTCGAGAAAACTACAAGTAGCTGAGTGAACTTCATATTACTTGTACCCCTGTACATGGTGAAAATAAAACCAGCAGGTTACTATTCCTGCACTTGCCATTACATGGGTGTTTGGGTGATGCTGGTGTTTGCTGACATGGGCGAAGCGAATGTCAGCGGAAGTAGAGATGTAATTACTGGTCTGTGATCTCTTTCTGATAGATGGACAAGTAACGCCAGTATAGGTTGATGCATTAGAAAAAACCTTGTGGGGCATCGCGTAAAGAAAGCCAACAAATACCTCGTCTAAGCGTAATCAACGACAAACACCAAACGCTACACTGCTCGAAATATTAATAGGCAGAAGCTCTACTTAGGCTGAAATTTGTTACACAACTGTATACTGGCTACATAACGGTGTGCTTTATTTGCCGTCAGCATCTTTGGAACGCCAAAACACGACCCCCAGCGCAACTTTCGTATCAAGTAAAGTTCAAGTAACTGACAGATCATGAGCGAAGCGAATGGTCTGTGATTGAATGACCATTCCAAAACGATTGAAGGACTCATCTCAGAATGTTCGCTCATGGTCTGTGGTTGAAATAGCCACCGATATCGGCATTCGACACTCTGACGTGAGATTTAACTGGGTATGTATTGATAGTTGACATCTCAAGTAATATAGTTTGAAACGTATACATGTGGCCTCAAGGGGGTGTGGCCCCAAGGGGGTCAGTCCACTTATCATCTTTGTCAACAGATTCACAACTCCATCTGAAGATGCATTAATCATACGATTCGATTTATAATCCACAGCTGGCTTGAATGATGAGTATTTGACTAAAGCAATGTCTTCTCCAGTTGGGGAGGTCTATGCCCCAGACGAAGCGTTCATTTATCATCTACTTGTAGCATTTGTCAACTTTTTGATCCACCAGAGCAGGTGTTAGAGAAGACTGCAGCTTGCGGCAATACTCAGCTCGCTCTTCGTCACTACCTACAGTTGCAGTTCTGAAGGTACCAGTACGTTCCTCCTGAGAGGTCACAGGAGTTTCGCTATCTTGAATCAGACCGACAGCTGGACAAATCGACTCGAATTCGCCTCTGACTCAGCTGATACTGTGTCCATACTTTTATAGAGTGACTTCCCGTAGATATACCAACTTCAGTAAGTGGAGTGAATTGCGAGGTCTACAGAATGAAGTCATCGACAGCAGACGTTGTATTCGTACGCCTGGTATCATTTGAATACTCCCAGAACGAACAAGGAGTTCTCAGTCTGAATGAGTTCTTCCTTGCCAATCTCGACTCCAGTTCACATCTTTGTGAGTCTCCAGAACGGGATCGATACGGTGTATTCTTACGCGAATTATACCATTCAGGTCGCAATTTCCTGCTGACTCCATTGATACCAAATTCACCGCGACAACACAATTTTCGGTGACATTGCAAGCTCTCCTAATTTACTTAGCTGTGACCAAGTAGGCTACATTGCCCTGACTAAGAAGTACTCAATTTTTGTAAATCTCCAAAACACGACTGGCATTACCGATTCCGATATAAATTGCATCTTTCGAGTCAGAATTTGGCACAGATTCGAATGATATCATACACACAGCGACAGTACGATTTCTGTGTACACACTGAGGGCTTGCACTTTGCTTGACTGCCACCCTGAAGGCGCTCGTAAAAGACCCACAAAGAGAGTCGATATTTTTCAGCTCGGAGCCGGTCCGCATGGGGTTCCTTGCTGTCATATTTGCCACCGAGAGGAGCATAACAAGTACTCCGTCTAAGTACAAAACTCGAACATCGCACATCTTTCGGGGCACCAAAAGTGAGACAGAGGGATCAGTCAAAGAGGGAGTGTCCAAAGGACGACGGAAGAAGATTTCCAGAGGTTTAAAGCGCAGATAATAAAAGGCCCACGTCCAGTGTACAGCTCATGTATTTATACAGTGTCTCTGCTTGTACGGTACAAGTACAGTACGATACTTGTACATTGTTTTACCGCCTCCGGGCCAGATCCAACTTACCCTACCGGGACACTAAGGTTAACGTAACCCATCAAAATATAGGGAGGTTCTTGGCTGGGAAAAAAAAAAAAAGTAGCATCTGTACATTACACCGAGCGTCTCTCGACCTTTTTTGACGACGCACTCAAAACCAATGGACACAAACGCGCTGTACTCGTGCTTCGAGGCCACGACCAATGGCAACCCCAACACCATCAAGCAGGCCGAGGCCCAGCTCAAGGAGGTGGACAAGATGCCCGGCTTCATCCACAGCTGTCTGGACATTGTGCGGGAGCCCCAGGCGTCGGACAATGTGCGCAAGGCCGCTTCTGTGTACCTCAAGAACATGGTGACCCGCAACTGGAACGCCCACACGTCTTCCAAGAAGCTGATTCGGCCCGAGGAGAAGCCCGAGTTCCGGGACAAGCTGGTGCCCACTCTGGTGTCTGTGGCCGGCGCTGAGGGCGTCAATTCGCTGCTGCGGTCCCAGCTGGTGGCCATGCTGGCGTACATTGTGGTGCTGGACTACCCCAAGGACTGGCCGTCGCTTCTGGGCCAGGCCGAGCAGCTGCTGCAGAGCCAGTCGGACCAGGACAAGTTTTCGGGCGTGCTGATTCTCACGGAGGTGACCAAGCGGTACCGCTACACCACCGGCGAGAGCCGGGCGCACCTCAACGAGATCATCACACGCACCTTCCCCACGCTGCTGCTGTTCGGCCAGTCGCTGGTGGGCCAGGACTCGTACTACGCCGGCGACATGCTGCGGCACATTCTCAAAATGTACAAGTACGCCACCTACTACAAGCTGCCCGCGGAGCTGCAGACGGACGACGCGCTGCGGCCCTGGGCCGAGCTGCATCTCAACACCATCACCCGAACCCTCCCCCAGGAGGTGCTGGCGCTGGACGTGGAGGACCGCGAGCTGCATCCGTGGACAAAGTGCCAGAAGTGGGGCTACGCCAACCTGTACCGAATCTACCACCGGTACGGCGCCGAGTCGGTGGTGGCGGCCGAGTACGAGGCCTTCAGCGCCCGCTTCAACGCCCAGTACGTGCCCGAAATTCTGCGGGCCTACTTCCAGCGAATCGAGGGCTGGGCCAAGGGCGACATCTGGATCTCCGGCAAGTCGCTGTACAAGCTCGTCTACTTTCTGGAGGACTGCATCCGGGTCAAGGAAAACTGGCATCTCATCCAGGACCACATTGACACCATTGTGCGGCACGTGGTGTTCCCGCTGCTGTGTCTCACCGAAAACGACCTCGAGGCCTTTGAGGACGAGCCCGTGGAGTACATTCACCGGCGAATCGACGTCTACGACGAAAACCCCTCGGCCGACATGGCTGCCACCTCGTTCCTCATCACTCTGGTGGAAAAGCGGCCCTCTTGTCTGCCCTCGGTGCTCCAGCTGGTCCAGGAAACGGTCCAGGCCAACTCTGGCAACGCCGAGCTCGAGCCCGCCATCAAGCGAGAATCGGCTCTGCGAATGCTGGGCGCCATTTCCCATCTCATCATCATGAAGAAGAAAAACGCCCAGTTCCGCACCATGATCGAGCCCTTCCTCATGCAGTACGTGGTGCCCGACTTCACGTCCCCCCACGGCTTCATGCGGGCCCGAGCCTGCGAAATGGTCAACTCGTACGCGGACATTGAGTTCCAGAACCAGGACACGGTCCAGACCCTGTACTCCAAGGTTCTGGGCTGTCTGCAGGACCAGCATCTGCCCGTTCGAGCCGAGGCTGCTCTGGCTCTGCAACCCCTGATCCAGATTGACGACGTGCGAGTCGCTCTGGCCGACAACATCACCGCCATCATGCAGCAGCTGCTGGAGCTGTCCAACGAAATTGAGCTGGACGCCATTTCGGCGGTCATGGAGAACTTTGTGGACTCCTTCTCGGAGCAACTGGCGCCCTTCGCGGTGCAGCTCGCCACCCAGCTGCGAGACCAATTCATGCGAATCGCCCAGGAGCTGTGCGAGAAGAAAAACCCGGATCCCGACGCCGACGACAACTTTGACTTCTACGCGGACGAAGACAAGACGCTGGCGGCCGAGGGCATTCTCAACACCATCATCACGCTCATCATGGCCATGGACAACTCGGTGGAGTCCATCTACGCCATCGAGGAGGTGCTCATGCCCGTGTACCGGCTGGTGCTGGAGCAGGGTCTGGTGGAGTTTCTGGCGGCCATTCTCGAGCTCATCGAAGACACCACCTTCTGCACCAAGTCCATTTCGCCCAACATGTGGGCCATCTTTGCGGTGCTGTTGGACACGTTTGTGGAGCACGCCATGGACTTCATCGAGGAGCTGCAGCCCGTGCTGGAAAACTACATGAACTATGGCGCCGAGCAGCTCAAGCAGAACCCCACCTTCATTGCCAAGATTTGGCACATTATCGAGTCTGTGCTGACCGAGACCGAGGGCCGTCTGTCTTGGCAGGAAAAGGTGTATGCCTGTCGACTGATCCAGGCCCTGGTGCTCAACTTCCACGGTCACGTGGACGAGTACGTGGAGCGAATCGTCAAGCACACCGTGTCGATTCTGGTGGCTGCCCCCAACCCCGAGGAGCCCATGAAGCCCGTTTTCCGGCTGCATCTGATCGAGAACATTCTGGCGTGTCTCATCTACAACCCCGTGGCCACCATTGGTCTGCTTGAGCAGGCCCAGTACACTGCCCCCTTCTTTTCGCTGTGGTTCGAGAACATGGAGCAGTTCACCCGGGTCAACGACAAGAAGCTCATTTGTCTGGCTCTTCTGGCGGTCATTTCCAACGCCGCGGCTCTGCCCGAGTCGCTGCAGCAGAACCTGCCCTCGTTGTTCCAGGGCCTGGTGACCGTCATGGGCACTCTTCCTGCCGCCGAGAAGCACAAGGAGGAGGTGTCCAAGGAGTTTGACCCCTCTCTGGGCGGAGATCTGGCCGGATACACCGGCGAGAACTTTGACTACGACGACGAGGAGGACTTCAACCCCGCGGATCTGGCCGAGGGAGATGAGGACGAGGACGAGGAGGACGAGGACGAGGCGTACGCCAAGCTGCTGCAGTCGGAAAGCATTCTCAGCGGCGGCTTCCGGTTCGACGATGGAGACACCGTCGAGGAGGAGGGTCTCATGGACAACCCCACCGACAACGTCAACATGTACGCGCAGTTCAAGCAGCAGGTGGAGGCGCTGTCGCAGAGCAATGGAGGCCTGTACCAGACTCTGGTGTCGTCGCTGGCTCCCGAGCAGATCAAAATTGTCGAAAACACCTACCAGCGAGCCGACCAGGCTCCTCGACAGTAGACACGAGCGGATAAAATAGAGCACTGGACACACTGGTAGATAGTTAACATGGATGAAGTATGAGAGGAGGTGGCTTAGAAGGCGACTGTTGAGGTGACTCAGGGGAGATGGAGACGTTGGGACAGGTTTTGTAGTGAACAAGTTACACCATCCAACTAATCTCGCCGTTGATTCGAACGATACAGTTTTCAGCAGCTATTAGGTAGCTACAGTGAGTTCATTGATAATGAAGTTTTCAAGTGTTCAATGGGCACTGAGCCCACAAATTGCTATGACGATTGATGAAAAATATAGATTCCGATTCGAGAGACTCTTCTGCTTCTCTGGATATTTAGTTGAGCTTAGTTGAGGTCTTCATGTAGTTTAGTTAGCATACTTTAGAGACTCGTAATCTGTTGCACTTGGCGTGTTGTCCTAGGAATTGGGGCTAAGGGTGGTCACGCAGTTGTGATCAATTCCTCAGTGCCCCAGTGGTTGAGAATAAGCCCTCAGTACCCATTTGAGCCCTCAGTGCCCCATTTGTGATCAAGCCCTCAGTACCCAGTTGACCTCAGTACCCAGTTGACCTCAGTACCCAGTTGACCTCAGTACCCAGTTGACCTCAGTACCCAGTTGACCTCAGTATGAGCCAAGTATTCGCTTCGCTCATACTTGGCCGCTCCGCTCATGCTCGACACAGACACTAACGCTGGTTTGGAGACAGAACATGATTGCGTCCTCTGCTTTGTTTTGTGTCTGTGTTGTGGAGAGTGGTGAGGAGGAAGAAGAGGGTGATTAGAGTGGTGGTTTTGTTTTAGAGTGGTGGTTTTGTTTTAGTGGTGGTTTTACTTGTGTCGTTTAAGGTGGACGGTAAAGAGTGTAGTTCACGTGACTGTTGTGAGATGGTACCACAGTCTAGGAGAGTCGAGATGACAATTATGGATTCACATCGAGCACTTCTTGAACACCTTCCAATCTGCCTCGATAATCGGATTAAAACTCGTATAGATACTATCAGAAGGTCGTCTTCAAGTGTATGAAAGACATTTACAGTACCGGTACGCCACAAATTATGATGACAACTGAAAAAAGTCATAGACTCTGATTCGGACGACTCTTCTGATTCTTACAATGGTATTGTATCGTCTTCCTGTAATACTAATTTCTGCTGATATGGCTGGTTTTGTTGCCCAAAAGTTCATTGCCAATTCACCTTCCTGACTGTACGAGTACGAGTACGAGCACTGTACATACCGGTACAGGTAGTCTGTGTGTTAGAGCTTTGTCAATCATGTTCTTGGACAATAGGTCATCTTGAGACAATACCTGACTTCGTCAAGTGTTGGAGACTACGACTAGGAACTCAAGTATTGAAGGAACTTGTACAGGAATCGAAGTGCAGGATTCGTATGCTTGAAGCTCTCTGGATCAAACAGAGTATTCGTTGTCATCGTCAACCGGGACAGACCGTATTGCATCTGCTATTGATGACACCATTCCAAAAAGAGCGAATTCAACGGTAGTATAATGTACATCCATTCGATTTTACAAACCTCAAATACTTGGAAACTTCATGGTCAAAGCTCGACCGACTTGACTGTATTGACTAACAGCCTCCAACGTCTACCGCATATTGATGTTAACGGATGAGGAGTATCAGCCACGCTATAGTCAAGCTGGAGGGTCAAACCAGACTGCTAACAAGATGTACAGTATGTACTGGTACGTACGAACTTGTGCTGGAATGAAAACTTCTTTCAGACTCCTCAATCAAGCACTCTTTATTGTAGTGCAAGAATGGAGCTATTTGGTCTTGTGCATCAAGAGTCATGCTACTCGAAGATTCGCGGTCTCTTCTTCAATACTGTACCATGTGTTGGTAAGGCCGGTGCTCGAATACCAAAGACATTGTTCTTTGACAGAGAGAGAAACCAAGTCATGAGCTGCGAATAGACAGTGATTGTCATAGGCACGAATGATTGATTTCTCTGTGGCATGGAGAACTGACTCGTGCAAAAGAACACTGCTACACTACTTGTACTTGCCGTCATGGCCGTCAAAGGCTTGGGGTGCCAACTGTAGCAACTAATTGTATCAACTCTCAACTGCCAGGATAATGCCCTGGGCTGTTTAATATTGTGAAACGATGAGAAGCGTGAGCTATATGAATTGAAACTACAACAAATTCACTCGCGAAATTCATCCACATCCGTGGTCAGAACAAGCTGCTGTACATGCTCACTGGAGAGTCGACTTTCACAAGGCTAAGCTGCAAGCCCTATGGTTACGTTGTAGTATTCACGGTGAAATACAAGGATGCACCCTACTGCCAAAAGTGATATGTAAGTCGTTAGTGTATTCAACAATGATTCAACACTGGACACTCCCCAGCAAGAGTCTGGGATGCTTGTTGCGTAATATATAGGTAGATGCATTTCCCTAGAATCAAAAAAATAAAAATGAAGGCAGTTGTAACTACTGTACTCTTGTACGTTTGACCTATCTACGCCTGACCTATCTGGAAGGTGAAGCTCTAGAAATACATGATCACAATCGCCATGGTGGCATCAATAGAGATCGCAGCGATTGAGTTTTGGAAGGGCCACGCGAAGAACGCATGTCAGTTAGTTATCGGACTAAAAGTAGACACATCATCCATTGCGTACCAACACCCGATAAGCTCATCTGACTAATTGTGAGCGGTTACAATGGGCCATCATCAAACAACTGTTCCTGGGTTGGTGTATTTGACCACCACTGAAGGACTCGGTACGAGTAAAGTAGATCACCAAAGCGACAATAGTATGAGTACCGGTAGATCTTCACCAAAGCTACTTTGCGCCCGCTCGAACCGTCTCGAGACTCCTCGTGTGCGCGGTACTACGTACCTTGCGCCCACTCGTCGTCTGCCCAGCCAAGTAAACCCAAGTAAAGTTTCAACTGGCGAAAAACACAATTAGACACAAAATTGCAAAAATCTCGGAAAATGTGTATGGCTGGTAGCTTGGGTTTTGTTTTATTGGTTTAGAATATCACTAACATGTACCGGATGAACTGCTACTATCATCTCTAGCTCGTCTGCAATACCTAGATAGGTACCCCCAGCGTAACTCCACGTCTCACTATTGTCAACTAAGTCTCTGAGTAAGGTTGTCAGACGGTAGGGAGACTGTGAACCCTTAGACTGATGTCAACATACCTGGCCAGCTCATTATAGTTATTCAAGTCAATCGAACTTGGTACCGGTACAATCTTGACGAAATGAAACATATGTGATACTTAGGTCTCTTTGATTTCGCTTGCGCAGGACTGTAGAGACTGTCAGACACTAACCTCAATGTCATTACTCGACTGCGTTCGCAACTCAACGGCTCCCATCGAATCACTCTTGGAAAAGTGCTCGAATCACTGGTACTCTGTGTACTGGAGTTACGGGTATGTTCACCGATGTCAACATCGTTCTCAACATCTCTCCCCTTTTAACTGTAAGGCGTCATGAACTTGATCGTGATCTTGAACTTGATACATGGGTACCGGTACAGTGAGTTCACAGAATTGGCAAGGTCGTTTTCAAGTGTTTGAAGGACATTTATCACAGATCATGAGCGAAGCGAATGATCTGACTACATCTTGAGATGGGTCCTTCAATCACAGACCATGAGCAAACATTCTGAGATGTGCCTTCAATCACAGACCATTCGCTTCGCTCATGGTCTTCGCTCATGGTCTGCTCGCAATCTCCACCTACGCACATCTTTCATACTGTCTTCACTATATAGAAATGTTGAATTCATAAATAACATCCTTCTGGCCAATTAGACGGGCAGAGGGAACTGGCCGGCCCAGTTGGAGATCTCGGTCTTGAGGTTCTCAATCTTGGGGTTGCCGCCAGCCTGGGCAGCAGCCTTGAAGTCCTTGAGCTTGTTGGCCTCCTTGGGCAGACCCTGCTGGATCTCAATGGCGAGATCGACAGCCTGGGAAATGTAGTTGGCAATCTTCTTGAAGTCGTCCTCGCCGAAGCCTCGGGTGGACATGGCGGGAGCTCCGATTCGGACTCCTCCGGGCACAAGAGCAGACTTGTCGCCAGGAATGGAGTTCTTGTTGAGAGCAATGTTGATCTGCTCGCAGACAGTCTCAACTCGAGCACCGTCAATGCCCTTGTCTCGCAGGGAGACCAGAACCATGTGGGAGTCGGTTCCGCCAGACACCAGGTTGTAGCCCAGCTTGTTGAACTCGAGCTCCAGAGCCTTGGCGTTCTTCAGCACCTGCTCCTGGTACTCTCGGAAGGTGGGGTCGGCGGCCTGCTTGAGAGCCACGGCCAGAGCGGTGATGGTGTGGTTGTGGGGGCCTCCCTGGTGGCCGGGGAAGACGGAGAAGTTGATGGGGTTCTCGAGGTCGTAGAGAATCTCCTTGCCGGTCTTGGCGTCGACGGATCGCACGCCTCGTCGGAAAAAGATCATGGCGCCTCGGGGGCCTCGCAGCGACTTGTGGGTGGTGGTGGTGACAATGTCAGCGTACTCAAAGGGCGAGGGGATCACGCCGGCAGCAATGAGTCCGGAAATGTGGGCCATGTCGACAACCAGGTAGGCGCCAACCTTGTCGGCAATCTCCCGCATTCGCTTGTAGTCAATGAGACGGCAGTAGGCGGAGGTGCCGGCCACGAGCACCTTGGGTCGGTACAGAATGGCCGTCTTCTCCAGCATGTCGTAGTCGATGATGCCGGTGTCGAGGTTGACTCGGTAGGGCATGGTCTCAAAGTAGGTGGAGACGGCGGAGATCTTTCGGTTGTCGGTCTGGTAGCCGTGCGAAAGATGGCCTCCGTGGGGGAGATCGAGACCCATGAGCCGGTCGTGGGGCTTCATGATGGCCTGGTAGACCTGGAGGTTGGCGGGGGAGCCGGACAGAGTCTGGACGTTGACGCCCCACTTGTCGGGGGTGACGCCGAAGGCCTTGAGGGCTCGGTTCTGGCACAGAGTCTCGATTCGGTCAATGTGCTGGTTGCCGCCGTAGTATCGGGCGCCTGGGTAGCCCTCGGAGTACTTGTTGCACATGGGGGATCCCAGGGCGTCAAACACGGACTTGGACGTGAAGTTCTCGGAGGCAATGAGGACGATGGAGTGCTTCTGTCGGTCAATCTCGTCCTTCATGATGCCTTCGACCTCGGGGTCGAGATCGTGGAGAGAGGCTTCAATGAGCTGGGTTAGTAGGGAGCGAGGGCCGAAGGTCCGAGCGGACAACGACATATGCACTGACACGGCAGTGAGGCGTAGGCCGAACGGACAACAACTGTCACAACAGCGAAGAGGCCAAGCTGACAACAATAGTTCACTAGTTGGAGCCAACGACATATGCACTGTAACGCCAATGACAGAGGTCTGAGTGACAACAGCACTGGGTTGAGCTGACAACATTGCACTAGTCAGAGCAGCCATTGCACCATTCAGAGCCAGTCCTTGCACTGTGACAGTGACACTACTCTGTCGTGATGCGGTGGCAAGTTCCACTTAAAAGTAGGATCAGGCACACGTTGCAGTAGTGTTGCAGGAGGCATGGATTGAACGGTGACAATCAGACAGTGGCAATTGGTAGTGGCAATCGTTAAGTGGCAATCGGACTGTGACAATCGGACTGTGACAAACGGACTGTGGCAGTTGCCCAAGATGATACCACCAATTGATCACTGGCCAATTGCCCATTGCATTGCAATTGTCATCCAATTCTTCCATCGTCTCCAAACATGTGGTTAAACCAATCAATGCAATCACTGCTCAACCACCATACTCACTTCCTTGTGGTTGTTGGAAAGGGCGTACGAAGACATGGTGGAATGTGTTCGATCTGGGGTGGTTCGGACACTAACTGTGGAGCAGACCCGTGGAGTTATAACTGCACAAATTTTTTGGCTTTAAATTTGCACCGCTATTGGGTCTGCAAAACTCTGTTGGGGTCCAGGTCACCGCCCTGCAAAGCAGCTGAGCTGTGGGTCGGGGCGAGATAAGGGCCTGTGTGGAGTGCAGTCTGGGGCCGGCGGGTGACCGGGTGATTTTTGGGCCATTTACGACCCGCCCAGCACGGCTCAGAGACCTCCATCCACAGGTGCAAATTTAGTTTTGGGCTGGAAAAAACGCCCTTTTCCACCCCCAAGACTAATATTTTTTTCCTCTTGTCCTTCTGCCTGCCCCGACAAAATTATAATTTGGGCGTGAGCGAAAACGTCACTTTGACTTGTCCCACCCTTTGCTCTGAACATGAGCACGCTCCATGCATGTGACTCACATTGGGTTTCAACGACAAGAAAATCGCATCGACCCGAGTTGGTGTTGTACGAGTACACGGTGTGAGTACCCAGATGAGTTGGTTTGAGTACCAGTACTTCCGAACCACGACAACGGTCATCTGATGTACCACCCTCTCTCTCTCAGCTACCCCACACTAACCACGTCTTAGCTCCTCGAGTCTGAGTCTCGGTGGGACCATACAGCAGGCACATCATGTAAGAATATGTACGGAGACGACTCCCAGGTCACCAAACTCGGGATCACACTCGGGATCGTTCCGGGTACAAGTAGCAGTCGGTTATTGACCAGAGTGATTGGATCGGGTGAGGTACGGGAACATGAGCTAGGGATTCGTACAGATCGAAACCAAGAAAAAACCATGTCCCAATGTAACCTTGGATTGGATGTGATTATGTAATCCCATTGGGGACGGTAAACATCAACATGTTCAATTCTGGTAACTACAGGTACCGTACAATAACTACACAGACTACAAGATTACACTTCCACATCTACTCTGTTACCCAGCAGCAGTCAACTACGAGTACTTCTCCTCTACCAGCTTTTACAACTACTGTATCTTTCACTCACACACCGATCTACTCTAGTAAACCTCGAGAACATAGCGTCCGGCATCCTTGAGCTCCTCAATGGCTCGAGCAGAGTCCAGCTTCTCGCCTCGCTGCTCGGCCTCGGTCTCGATGATCTCAGAAAGAACCTGGGTCACGTCAGGAACAGGCCAGGTGGGACCACACAGGTAGAAGCCACCCTCCTTCTTGACAAAGGCGTCGACCAGCTCGGGCATGGACTGCCGGATTCGGTCCTGGATGTAAATCTTCTGGGGCTGGTCTCGCGAAAAGGCAGCTCCAATGTGGGTGATGACTCCGGCGTCCTTGTAGGCCTCCCACAGCTCGCCGTAAAGGTACTCTTCTCGCTTGTGTCGAGAGCCCAGGTACAGGTACACGTCGCCAATCTCGTGGCCCTGCTCCCGCTGCCAGGCCTTCTCCTCAACAAAGGCCTTGAACGGAGCCAGACCGGTACCCAGACCCGACATGATGATGGGCTGGGTGGTGAGAGGAGGCAGCTTCATGACGGAGGGCTTGACAGACACAACCAGCTCCTCGCCGACCTTGAGGTCGCTGATGTACTTGGAGGCCTGGCCGAACCGCTTTCGGCCCTTGGGGTCCACCCAGTCGACCTCCACAATGAGCAGATGCACGGCGTTGGGGTGCACCTTCTGGGACGAGGCAATGGAGTACTCTCGTCGCTTCAGGGGCGCCACAATCTGCACCAGATCGGCAATGGAGGGTCGGGCAGAGGGGAACTCGGCCAGAATGTCAACAAAAGAATCAGTATCCACCTCGGCTCGCTTCTTGAGCTCCTCGGCTCCGGCAGGAGAGGCAATCTTCTCCAGAGCAGCCTTCTCGGCAGCGTCGGTGGCAAAGGGAGCCAGAGACTCGTAGAACCGCTTGGGGGGCTTGCCAAACAGATCCAGATGCTCTCGGCACATGTGCAGCACGGTTCGGGTCTCGGACAGAGAAGGGTCGTCCGAGTTTCGGATCGACACCAGCTCGTTGGGGTTCAGGCCGTACGACTCGATGAACTGGTCGACCAGCTCGGCGTTGTTGCGGGCGTGCACTCCCAGAGCCTCTCCGATCTCATACTTGAGTCCGGTGCCGGTGATGTCGAACTCCACGTGGAAAATGTTTCGGTCGTAGTTTTCGGGCGTCACTCGTCGCTTCTCCTGCACCTTGACCACAAAGTTGTTGGTGGAAATGTCGGGTCGCAGCGCGTTCTCGGTGGTGTAGGCCTCCTTGAAAACCACTCGCTTGGCGGCCTCGGAGATGGAAGCAGCAGCGGCTCCTCCTTCCTCGTCCTCGCCTCGAACATTGGCAGGTCCAAAGGCGTTGACGGAAAAGTAGGGAGGCACCTCGAGCTCGGTCTCGCCCTCAACCGTCTCCCAGCCCTCGGTGTTGATCTGGGTGAGGGCAGACTCGTAGACGGTCTCGGCGAGCTTGGCCACGGTGGAAGCCACCAGCTCCGTGTCGACGCCGTTGGCCTGGACAATCTTGGTGGTGATCTGGTCCAGAGACAGCTCGGGGTGGGCCAGCTTCCAGAACGCCAGCTGCTCAATCATGCTCTCGGTTCGGCCAGAGGTCTCGGCATTGTCTCCCACGACGGAGGGATCGACAATGTGGACCGAGGCGCCAGACAGAGCCACAGACAGCTTGAAGGAGTCGGTCAGAGCCTTGTCGAGATCCTCCTGCTTGCTGGAGCCCACCAGCAGCAGATCCGTCTCGGGGGCAGTCACGTTGAGCGACCGCACAATGGACAGGTCGCTGACCACGGCGAGGCTCTTGGGGATGGCCCGGTCGGTCGAAATGGTCGTCTTCACCACGCCTCCAGCAGTATAGTTGTCGTACTCGGAGTAGTAGGTGACGGCGGCCTTGTCGAGAGCCAGCACGTGGGCGGTAGCGGCCGCGGTGTTGGCGGTGGCAGCGTTGTCCAGGTTGAAGAAGGTGTAGTGGGGCTTGGGTGCGGTTTCGATGCCCAGCAGGTCGCCGAGAGACAGGCCGTCAATCTCGAGCGATCGGGCGTACTTGACCTCGTGGACCTTGACACGGCCAAAGTCGGCCGAGAAGGCAATGGCGCCAGACACGTCGGCAAACAGCAGCGAGTGCTCATAGGCGGAGTCCACGGCCGCGGCGTTCTGGACCTGGCCGACAACAGTGACGGACTCGGTGGTCTTGGGCAGGGTCTGGAGGAACTCGGACTCCAGGAAGGGCGAGTAGATTCGCACGACAATGAGTCCGGCGGACTTGGGCACAATCTCCCGGGCAGCCTCGGCCTCGGCGGATCCAAACACCACGTACACCTGCTTGGCGTCGGCGGCTCCCTCGTACTCAAAGGCCTTGTAGGAGGTTCCCACGGCGGCGTTGAAGGCGTCGAGCACCTTGGACACGGGCCCGTTGGCGGATTGCACCAGCGACGAGTACAGCTCGTAGACGGCCTTGGTGGGTTTGATGTCCGAGACCCGCGAGGTCTGGCGCAGAAAGTGCAGGCCGTCGTAGACGTGGACGGTGGGGTTGGCGATGGACAGCAGGGTGGCCAGCACGGTCATGTTCTGGGCGTCGGCGGGCTTGGTGGACGAGACCAGACCGAGTCCGATGCTTCGGGCCACCTCAAACACCGACGAGTAGTCCGTCACCAGCTGCTCGGCGTCGTGGTCGTAGTCCACGGCAGCAATGTTGAAGGCCAAGGGAGACGAGGCCGTGGGCTTGGCCGAGTAGGTGGCCAGCACGGGAGCCATGAGCTTGAGGGTGGCCGACGACGCCAGAACGCTCTGGGCTCCGGAGGGAGCGTTGGAGCCGGTCTGGTTGTAGATGTATCCCAGAAGGATAGCAGCGGCTCCGACTCGGGACTCGAGCTCGACAAAGTAGGGCACCTTGCCGGCTCCGTTGGTCTGGTCCTTGGCGTTCCACGTCTTGACGGCCCGGTCGAGATCAAACGACTCGGGCGAGTACGAGAACAGCGCCTTGGACAGAGCGTAGGCAGTCTGCTCAACCAGAGCCTGGCCGGTCAGGTTGGAGGTGCCGGCCACAGAGGCGATATCGGCGGCCAGAGGGAAGGGAAAGGCCGGCGACGAGGAGGTGATCTGGGGCTGCTGTTTCTTGGCGCCATCGGACTGGGGCGACGTCGAGCGGTTATCCTGGACTGAAGGGGCCATTGCTACTTGCAGAAGAGACGGGTTATGTGGGAGAGACAGACAGACGGGCGAAAGACTCTATTTATTGCAGTCTTCCCCGGAGGCAGGCTTTTTCATGTGGCTGATCGTGGCTAGTAATACAAGGTCTGTGGCGCGTCATCAGGCTGGCAAATGGCATAAAGTCCCGTGCAAACCCTATGCTCCTCCGGATGATGTGCTTGCAGAAGCCGATTGCGTGGGGGAGGCGAGGCGAGTGTTTAAATGAAACGTTATGCTGCGGAATGGACGGTGTTGGGGGGGTGATTCAGCGGAAGAAATTTGATTAATCAGCAGCCCGGGACCCGTTCATTTGATTCTTGAATCGTCCTCCACCTCTCCAACTCGTGGCTTGCAGAAACTTGGCGTCACAAGCTATCTCGGTGGCTAACTCGTGGCTCAGAAAAAGAGCCAAAAAAGAAGGTTGTGTCTGGCAAATTTCGCTAAGCCACAGATGACGTTAGTTGCAAGCAAAGTGATTGGACAAGTTGTGGTGGCGGTACGCAGCAGCTGTGGATGTTGAAGAGTTCTTTACTTTTTTCATGGTTACACAAACACACCCCTTCTGTGTCATTTCTCACTCTCCCCCTCACCAGCCCGACCCGAGAAGACTCTCTCAAATACACCTTGCTCAGCCCGTGGCATTGGTGGCATTCGTGGCATGTGTCTGTGGCTCTCCGAGTCAGAGCATGCGGGGCGAGTTTGATCTGAGTGGGGGTGATGGGAACGACGAGTACATACTGTACCGGTACAGAGAGTTCGGTGAATTGGCAAGGTTAGTTTCCAGGCTTTGAAGGACATTTAGGCCACAACTTATTATGGTGATAGGAGAAAAGAATTGAAGATTCCGATTCGCAAGACTCTTCTGCTTCTTATAAAATACTTATATCGACTTATTGTAGTACTAAAATCTGAAGTTGGGACAGGTTTTGTTGTCCATAACAACCTTGCCAATTATCCTCCCAGACTGTACTCGTACATATGTACTGTCTTGAACGGTTGTAGACTACGGAATACAAGTAGATGCATTATTGAGCTGCCCAGTATTCTGCTCATTAATACTTGTATAGTAAGCATTTGTACGAGTACATACTCATATTCCTGATCACGTCACATCCTCATCTTGTTTTGCTCACCTGCCAAATTTCATGTCGATCTTTCACACTTGAATCTTGACATGTGGAGAAGTGCAACTGAGTGATAGCCGTCAGTGGTAGGTGGAATAATGGGTGTCCGAAGACTGGTATTGCTCTGGTGCGAACTTTGAAGAGTGCAGAACGTCTCTTGACCTCATAGGTCAACCACCCCCTGGCGGATTTTTCCCTCTCGTCCGCCGCGAGTTTGAAAGCCCTACCACCACGACTGGTCGATCGGAAATAAAAAAAAAAGCCATGGTCGGCATCAGATAGCTCGTATGTATTTCCTCATGACTTTTTTGGTAAAAAAATACCCATTCTTGCGCTTTGTTGTCCTACTAAAAAGTGCTTGCGGACCGAAGGGAAAAATCCGCCAGGGGGTGGTTGACCTAGCTGTTTTTCACACAGTTTGGCGCCCTCGTCATCTCAATCTTGAACAGTGACTTGGATCTCCCAAATACAGTTGCATGAGATGACAATTTGAAGGTCACTTTGATGAGAGGGGAAAGCACTTTTCAAAGATGGGTTGATAGAAATAAGTACAGCAGCTTCGTGCGTGCCGATTGTTTATTTTTGAGCGCCCTTGTATCCTTTGCCGTTGACCTATGAACCTCCAAGTATAGACAAGAAAGTGTGTTGGCTTCGCAACCACAAGTTTGGATTTGCACGGTGCCGTCTTGATTATTGTCATCAAGATTGTGTCGTCGTAGACCTTGACTTGTAGAACCATTAGCATTAAGCAGTCAAATGAGACCACCAATGAACAGACCAAACATCATCCCGACGGTTCATCTCAACCAAGTGGAACGACAAACCACCTGGAAGCGACTAAACCACTTGAGGCGACAAACCACCTAAAGGGTCCGTTCAGACTGCGACAAAAAAAAAAAAAAAAAAAAAAAAAAAAAAAAAAAAAAAAAAAAAAAAAAAAAAAAAAAAAAAAAAAAAAAAAAAAAAAAAAAAAAAAAAAAAAAAAAAAAAAAAAAAAAAAAAAAAAAAAAAAAAAAAAAAAAAAAAAAAAAAAAAAAAAAAAAAAAAAAAAAAAAAAAAAAAAAAAAAAAAAAAAAAAAAAAAAAAAAAAAAAAAAAAAAAAAAAAAAAAAAAAAAAAAAAAAAAAAAAAAAAAAAAAAAAAAAAAAAAAAAAAAAAAAAAAAAAAAAAAAAAAAAAAAAAAAAAAAAAAAAAAAAAAAAAAAAAAAAAAAAAAAAAAAAAAAAAAAAAAAAAAAAAAAAAAAAAAAAAAAAAAAAAAAAAAAAAAAAAAAAAAAAAAAAAAAAAAAAAAAAAAAAAAAAAAAAAAAAAAAAAAAAAAAAAAAAAAAAAAAAAAAAAAAAAAAAAAAAAAAAAAAAAAAAAAAAAAAAAAAAAAAAAAAAAAAAAAAAAAAAAAAAAAAAAAAAAAAAAAAAAAAAAAAAAAAAAAAAAAAAAAAAAAAAAAAAAAAAAAAAAAAAAAAAAAAAAAAAAAAAAAAAAAAAAAAAAAAAAAAAAAAAAAAAAAAAAAAAAAAAAAAAAAAAAAAAAAAAAAAAAAAAAAAAAAAAAAAAAAAAAAAAAAAAAAAAAAAAAAAAAAGGGTCCATCCTAGTCAACCACTCAAAACCACCAAAACCACCACACTTCCGTAGAGTCCATGGCTGCTTTGTAACACCCTGCCTTGTCAATAAATGGCTGCTTCTGTGTCTCTGCTGTTGCTGCTTCCTGTCAATCGTCAGACCTCCTCGTCCGCTCCGTACATTTAATCATGCAGCCAAAACAGCCATAACTCGAGTACAGTCTGGGAGGATAATTGGCAAGGTTGTTATGGGCAACAAAACCTGATATATCTACAGAATTTAATACTACAAGAAGTCGATATAAGTGTGTTATAAGAAGCAGAAGAGTCTTGCGAATCGGAATCTATAATTCTTTTCACCTTTTACCATGATAAGTTGTGGCCTAAATGTCTTTCAAAACCTGGAAACGACCTTGCCAATTCTGTGAACTTACTGTACTCGTACGAGTATCGTAGCTCCAACGTTGTGTTTCCGTAGCGTTCCTTTTTCTGTGTCCATCTCTTATCCTCGTTACTTTTTCCGGCTTGGTCTTCATTGTTCGACTTTGTCGTTCGACGTCGTTGTTATTGTCTTGTCCAGATGCATAACGAGTCATTGAGGAGGAGTTACAATATTGCTAGACACAAAAGAGACAACCACAATGTGCATAATGTCGCTTTACGATGTTGCTAAAGAGATAAAAGTGACACCTGAAAAAAAAGCAAGTGTCATCGCCTGACACAAAAGGGACAATCAGATGTGCATTTTATCGCTTTACGATATCGGTAAAGAGATAAAGGTGACAGTCGACAAGACGACGTGTTAAAGTGACACAGACGGAGATGTGTCATTACGACAACACGAATACTTGTGTTCTGACCTCGCACAATCGCATTCCTTCTGAATCCGTCTTCTATTCCCTTTTCTTTTCCAAAGTCATCTCATACAAGTACAGTAACTCATTTATTGTTGTCAGTTATAGGCTGGCTATAGGCAGGAGTGAGCTATAGATTGAGGCTGAGCTATACCAATTGTGGCAGCCGTAAACTCGACTGAAACTGCAGACAAATGGCTGCTTCGAAATGTGGACTACTGGAGCTGAGAAACAGACAGTAAGAGTGGTACAGGTAAAAATGTTAGTCACAAGAAGCACAAAAAGAAGACAGAAAGACGAGACCGAGATTACGACCCATTGAGTGACCGAGTGTGCCTGAATCTAAACCTCCTACGGCAAAGTCTGGAGTACAATGGAGATTCTTATAGGTTGACATTGGTCTGAGTACAAAATTACAAGTGGACCAGAGATGGAGTCAGAATCGGAAACGGACAAATGTAAGCACAATCCGACGGACAAATGTAAGCACAATCCGACGGACAAATGTAAGCACCGTCCGTCTTTGAACGAGCTCTTTCTGATTGATTCCTTTTTTTGATTATCCTCAGATCTTGGTCTGAATACACATGTCATTGTCTGATAGCCTTATGAACAAACAAAATCACCAACGTTTTAGACAAAGGAAATCACGAATGTTTTAGAAACACACGAACAAAAAAGATCACTCCCTGCGTTCGTGATTCCAGTTTGTTCGGTCATAGCCTTCTATTGTCTCCATCTCACTGTTCTCTCCAACATCCGAATTCGGAGTAATCAATATCCAAAGTCGAGTTTTATCGCCAAATCGATCCCACACCGCCCGGTCGACTCTCATCGGCGATTAACTTGGATCTTGGAGACTTGTTCATTGTTCGTACTTGCAGTGGATGCTTCAGTCGGAGTTTATAGGCATAAGAAATGATTTATGACGATTTATAGGCAGTCGTCTATCGATCCAAATGCGTCCACAGGGGCGAGAGTATGTTCGAGTACGTTCGTATATTTCTAGAACAATACAAAGTCATACGTTACTCATGATTGAGTCCATACGTTACTCGTGATTGAGTCCATACGATTATTCCTGATTGCAAATGCGGGCATGTGAGGAGTGAAGAGAAGTGAAGAGAGACAGGAGGACAGTCTGGTTGCGGAAAATGACGTCCTCTGAGTATGCTTCTTTGTGGACATTGAAAGTGCGATTGGAAAAAGAACGTAAAGAGACGTCAGGACATGGTCCAGTGTGTGAGTCGTTCCGACCAATAGGATGTTTTGTACTGGTGAACCCTAAATTAGCCAGTTGGTATTATAGAGAAAGAGATTCTCGTGTAGTGACGGTACCTGAAATCTGGTGTTAGTCCAGCCAAAAGATGTACACTGATCTCAAGGTCCGCGATAACAAGTGAGCTTTCCTGTATTTTCAATCAAAGATTAGGTCACTGTTCATTTGATTAACACCTCAACCTGCCTGTATCAGCCACTTCTCATCATTGTTCGTCCCCCAGCTTCCATCCAACTCCCAACTACAAACACTTTATTTACTTGAACTTTAGCTCAGCCTAGTCTCTGCGGCAAACAGCACTCGGAGGGCTCTGTTTGAGAAGTATTTCATCGGTGAAAAAACCATCTTAAAGCTGTCTCTATTTCAAGTATTCACATGACAGTTTCTGATTTGTTGCGAATTCATTCACATTTCCATACTTTCACAAATCTCCACCACTCAACTCTAACCGACATCACAACCATCATGTCATGCTGTGTGACACTCTCTCCACCTTAAACCACCCAAACCCATCATACCCACCTTCCACCTTGATACCACTTGAAAATGACCTCGTTCAGAATCAGCAAATACATCTACCTGCACAAAAACACGCCGACTCCGCAGGGACTGGTCAGCAGCGGCATCGATCGCGACGCCTCCGAGTGGACAAAGTATCCAAACTCGCCTCTCCAGCTCATCATCGATACCACGCCGTCTGGAGGCGCCAAAATCTCGCTCAAGTACGAAAATACGTCGCTGGAGTATCTGGACACAGACGAGATTGACGAGCGGTTCGGATCCACCTACGGCAAGACCAATCCGCCGTTGGTGGCTATCTGCAAACAGCCTGGCATTGGTTTCAAGTACTTGATGCGGAGGTTTCATACCATGGTGAGTACACAGTGGAGGAATGAAGTAGCAGGAGGATTTATCCAGTGGTGTTTAACCCACTCTGATCGTTTTAAGATACCAACGGCACCATCATGTGATACCTTCATTGTCGAACAGCCCCGTTTGATACAACCGTCATGATATCACGATACCACGATACCACCACACCGCCACACCACGATACCAATTATGATACCACAACGCCCTGGTAATACCCCAACCGCTAACACAGACATATCGCTTCCAAATCAAATTCGCGTCCATAGACGAATATGACCGAGCTGTGGAAATGCTCTCCAAGGCAGGAGTCTGTATCAAAGGAACGCCTCCCAAGTCCGTCACCACCAGGGACACCACCTTCAAAGATTTCAACCCAGAGTCTCAGTGGAACGGAGATGATGACGATGGCGACGTGACCCAGATTGACCCCTTACTCATGTCTCAACCTCCACCCATTCACTCTACAGCTACAGAACCTCTCTTCATGAGCCAGACACTGGTTGATACGCCCAGTTCGTCTCAGGCTCCACCTTCGTATCAATCAAAGTACTCTCAGCCGGTGAGACCTTCGTCGCAGTCATTTCAGCCCCCAAAACCCACTACGAGTTCACAGCCTTACCAGCCTAAGCGATTCTCCGAGACTTCCACGTGGAAGCGTCCGTCTGACGACTTGTCCTCGTTGGAGGCGTCTCCTGTCAATTCGCCTCCTAATTCACCTAAACGAGCCAAGTCGTGGAAACAGTACTTTACCCCTGCAGATACGGATGTTCGGAGCGAGAACGGGATGGTCAGCAGAGGAACTCAGACCGAGGACCCGGAATGGCTGACGGACACGCGGGCGATGGAAACCCACATTGTGGATGTGGTTCAAAACCCTTTGTTCGACGTGTATGTTGCTCGCATCAAGGAGCTGATGAGTGGTGAGCAATGAGTTCCGATTAGGCCGATCGGGGACCCATCAACGTTTTGAGAGAAGAAGGGGGCGTGTATACTAGTTGTAATTCAGTTTTATTGCGTGGTATCGTAGTTTGTAGCGTGACCATCCCATGTGCCCATGTGCCCATGATTTCTGTTATCAATCATAATATTCGCGAGAGCTTAAAGACGTGAAAGGGGTTGGGCTAGAGATCAATCTGGAAGGCGTGGAAGAGGAGTGGGGTGATAGCTCTTGTGGGAATGATAGTTGTGGTGTTTTTTTCGTGATCCAAGCAGACTACAATTATGGTCGGGGCGGTACACTTGGACCCCCTCACTTGAGACAACGGAATCATCCGCCAAACGGTTCACCCACCAACTGTTCATCAACGGCCCATCCGCAAAACGGTCCATCCGAGGCTCATCAGCCGCACTCCAACTTGCAGCAAAAAATACGTCAGCCGTCAGCTGTATAGAACGTCCCCTGCGTCGGTTTTTCCGCTCTTCATCTCCCTACACCCCCTCGGCTTGGGTGGTGTTGTTGCCGAAGCAACGCTCTTCTCCCAAGGGTCTTGTCTCAACATGTTGCCACCGGATCTATAATACGACGGGGGTCTGGGCAATGCAACACTGCCCTGTTGAGAGCTTCATTTCGAGTCTCGGGAGTCTCATTGCCGGCGCGCATTCGAGGAGATTCCAACCGCTCACTAACAGCCAACCAAGGCCCACGTGGTGGTGCTTTGGAGGTGCGGATTTTCAGGCACGCCATACAACAGACCCGATTTAAACGTGCTTGTCTCTGGTTAGGGGAGCATGGAATGTGGGTTGCAAGATCGGGGGGGAAGACATGACGTCATGTGGCGAGAGTTGGGGGGTATTATAGAGCGGCTTGGCGTAAATCGGCAAAAAAACAAAACCCATCTGTGTAGCACCCACAATTCAACGCGTCGATTGGTCCCGTGGCGGAGTGTCTAAATATATCTCTGCGACGAACATATGGTTTTGGCGGTGGCAGTTTGGAGCCCCGATTAGCCTTCCGTCTTGTGTACCACCCAGGAGTTTATTTTTCGTGCGCGTTTTCGGACAACCCAAATCCAGGGAAAAATCGCAGTCAGGTACGTACGCAAAAAGTTACACCGTGGAGCGCGATCCTCTGTGACTGGAAACAGACACTAAGAGCAGGCGAAGGTGCATTTCGAGACGACACAAGCGACAAGACAGACTCAACGACAGACCGACACAAGTACTTTTACACAAACCGACACTCGTAACCCGACAATATTTCACCGCCCTAAAAAGTACAACAACATCACAACCAAAACATAACAACAGATGCTCAAAGACCTGTTCCTCAAAATCAAATACAGGCTGCTGCAGGACGCGCCGGTGGGCTCGTCGCTGGCCAAGCTGGAAACGTCATGGGACCCGCGGGTGTCGTGGGACAAACTGCGGCGCAAACGGTGGACGTGGAGCGACTGGCCCTACGTGCTCATGGTGCTGTCGCTGACCATCTGCCTGTCGATTCTGCAGACGGTGCCGGCGTTTGTGCGGGTGCTCGTGGCGTTTGTGCTCTTTTCGCTCGTCTCCATCCCCATCACATCGCAGTTTTTCCTGCCCGGCATGCCCATCATCACCTGGCTGGTGCTGTTTGCCTCCCCCACATCGCTGCCGCTCAGCCTGCGGCCCAAAATCTACGTGCGTCTGCTGCCCGCGCTGGAAACCATTCTGTATGGCGGTAACCTGTCCTACTCGCTCGCCCAAATGAGCCACCCCGTGCTGGACATTCTGGCCTGGCTCCCCTACGGCGTTCTGCATTTCGCCCTGCCCTTCATCCTGGCGGCATCGCTGTTTGTGTTTGGGCCCCCCGGCACGCTGCCGCAGTTTGGCTTCTGCTTCGGCTGGATGAACTACTTTGGCGTCGTCATGGAGCTCATGTTCCCCAACGCGCCGCCGTGGTACAAGAACATCTACGGCCTGCAGCCCGCCAACTACACGGTGCACGGCTCGGCCGGCGGGCTGGAGCGCATCGACAAGATTCTGGGCTTCCAGCTGTATGGCGGCACGTTTGGAGCGTCCGGCATGGTGTTTGGCGCCTTCCCTTCCATGCATTCGGGCTCGGCGTGCATGCTGGCGCTGTTTGCCAGCCACCTGTGTCCGCGGTTCACGCCGCTCTTCTTCTCCTACGTGCTGTGGATCTGGTGGAGCACAATGTACCTGACGCACCACTACTTCATCGATCTGACCGGAGGAGCCTGCTTCGCATACATTACGTTTTTCCTCGTCCGGCGGTCGGTGCTGCCGCGAATCCAGCCCGACAAAATCTCGCGGTGGTCCTACGACTACGTGGAGCGAGGCATCCAGACCCAGTCCAAGTTCCGCAAGTCCATGGAGTACGACCGGGAGTACATTGAGATGGCGGACGAGTTTGGCTCGCAGGGTCCCGAGCACCGGCTGGAGGACGAGTCGGACGATGCTGACGACGGCATCCTGCCTGCCAGCGACGCAGACATTGAAAGCATTGAGAGCGGGGTCCCCAGCACGCCGATTCTGGAGACTCCGTCTTCGCGCATGGGCTCTCCCATGATTTCGAGGATAGGCTCGCCTGCCCCCAATAAGCAGGCGTGAAACTGATGACTACAGTACACACAGTACAAGTATATATATACCCCCCCCCCCCCCCCCACATTTGGTTCTCGTCATTCTTTTCTTCCAGCCTCTCTCTCTCTTTGTCAAATTTAATAATCCACTAATATAGGAACGGTGCATCAATAATAGATTATGTGTGAATGGAGTGCGAGTACAGTGCCAGGTTCGAGTAGATTATGGAGTTTTTGAAGGAGTGGAGTTTTTGGGAGAGTAGAGTCCATAGAGGAGTAGAGTTCTTGGAGGAGTGTGCGGGTTAGCATAGTGTAAAATATTTGCTGGTGATGAGTCTAAGAAATGTATATCATCTTTTTAATATGTTACCACAGTTTTATCACTGGTGATGAGTGACAGAAGAGTGTGGAGGTGGTACTGGCACTGTAGGTTAGAAATCCACAGGAGACGTGATATAGGAGCTGTTTGGTATGGAGGAACTGCTTCGAATTTGGAAGTGTACTTATCGAGTGATTCGTACTGATTCCAGTGATTGTCAAAGACTTTCGGTACTGATTAATGATGCATTGTTTGCTATGAATAACTTAAGAAGCTCCGGAGAGTGGGTGCTTTGTTTTTAGGTGGGTGAGACGAGTTGTAAATTCTTTTTCTGACCTGTTTGATGATCTCTCCTGTCTGTTCATCTAGAGCAGACCAAAGTTGTTCTAACTCTTCTATACCGGATCAGTCCGCTGCAGAACATCATCAACAGCCTCGGTCATCTCAGGATACGTCTCCTTGACGTTCTTCGCCAGAGTGTGCTGGAATTTCTGTGTTAGGGGGGTGGAAGGTGTGGTGGACGGTGTTCGCTTCATGTTGCAGCTTGTCGTTGTAGCTTGTCGTTGCAGCTTGTCGTTGTAGCTTGTCGTTGTAGCTTGTCGTTGCAGCTTGTCGTTGTAGCTTGTCGTTGCAGCTTGTCGTTGCAGCTTGTCGTTGTAGCTTGTCGTTGCAGCTTTTTGTCGTAGCTTGTCGTTGCAGCTTGTCGTTGTCCGCTCAGACCTGCGGCCTTCGCTTCCGTTCTCGCTTCCCACTCACCGTATAAATGTCCATCTTTCCGTGAATGAACTGATTCTGTTTCAGCAGCAGCTCGACAAACTCCCGGGTGTACACGTCCGGGTTGCGGCCCTGGTCAATGTAATCAATCACGTCGATGGGGATCTGTTTGTCGCACTTGATTTGCTTGAGCCGCTGAAACTCCTTGACCAGAGTGTCCATCTGCTCGATGAGCCCCTCCTTGTTTTCGCGAGACCCGGTGGTGTCGTGCACCAGCAGCGAGATTTCCACGAGCGTCTCGATCGTCTGCCGCAGCTGGTTTTCCAGTTCTTGTCGGGCCTCCTCTGCCATTTTTGGTGTTGTAGTGTGGATGTGCGATGGTGATAAATATGCAGAGTCACGTGGGTAGAGTGGGTGAGTTGAGGGAGGGTAGTGGAAGTGTTGTGGGTGTAATTGAGGAAGAATGGTATGTCAACAAACGTCTAGTCACGTGCAAAGACGTCTATTCACGTGAAATCCATCAAAAACTACGTACTCACTGGCAAACAACTTCTACCAGAGCCATATGCCTTGTTGCACTGGTAATCCACCTGCATCTCTCCTTGTACATTGCTGAGAGCTCAAGAGGAGCCTTTCATACAGAGCTCAAATAAGACCGTTAAACAACCCCTTTATCCAGTTCCACTTACTAATGCGGCAAATGGAGGCATCAAATCGCTGAGAGACTTTTCTAGCGCTTCTAGACCCGGTGTCATCCCTCACACCTGTCCCTCTTTTCGCCTGATGTCCGTCAACTCCTGCCATTTGGAACCTTGTCGTTTCTCGGATAACTTGAGAGAGTGTTATAGCTGTCAACAGACGTGATCTGAGTCATTAAGTCGCAGTCATTGCTGCTTACTCAGCCAAAACCCGTCCTCTTCCTGAAACCAGCCTGGAAGGACACTAAATTCGACTATAGGCGCCGCGCTACACTGCTGGCATACATAACCGAGTCGCTCAGGGTGACAAACTCTGTGCTCTTGTCGTGAGTCTGATTTTCACAGTGGTGATGCGAATGAGAGGACTCGATGACGTAAAAAGTGAGCCCGAAACGAGCGAAAATTCGCCGGGAGCTGCTGCCCGCCGCCGCCGTTCCAGCCACGCCCTCCACTCTCCCCTCACTGCCCAATGGCGCTCCAGCAGCGACTAAAGCAATGCACCCCGAAACGTAGGTCCGAAAGTCTTTCTGGGCGTTGGTTGGGTGGGCGAGAAGGGCAGGAAAAAAGAGTGAAAAAAATATATTGGCGACGTTGCGTGGAGCCGCTGGAATCTGGGCAGCAAAATACTCGCGTAAGAAGGCCGCAGCGCCCGCCGCTCGAGCCCCACCGCAGACCGTACCGCTCCCACGCAGCCCAGATCGCTACAAATTACTCCAAGCACTCGGTGCTCACACAGCTTGCCTCGCATTTATGCTTTGGGTGTAGACACATTTCGCTACAGTAGCTTGTGCCGGACGAGATATCATCTACACACAATCGACACTCCCCAGGACACCGCTCTGTGACGCCATGTCGTCCCAAAACTCGCACAACATTCTCCATGAGACGCATCTGTTGTCGGACACCAGCATCCACGCCATAGCCGGCGCCATGGCCGGAACGCTGTCTGGAATCGTCGTGTGTCCGCTCGACGTGATCAAGACCCGGCTGCAGGCTGAAGGAGCGCTGGACAAGCAGCGGGGCTCGCTCAAGGGCGGCTTCACCCGCACAATGGACTCCATTGTCAAGCATGACGGCGTGCGGGGCCTGTACCGAGGCGTGATCCCCATCATTCTGGGATACTCGCCCACCTGGATGATTTATTTTGCCGTCTACGAAAAATCAAAATATTTATTGTCCACCGTGCCCCAGCTGGATCCCTACCCATTCTTTTCGCATTGTCTGTCGGCGCTGGGCGCGGGAGCAGCCTCCACCACTCTCACCAACCCCATCTGGGTCGTCAAAACCAGACTCATGTCCCAGGGCCCCAACACGCCCTGGCACTACTCGGGCACCTGGGACGCCTTCAAAACCATGTACAAAACCGACGGAATCAAGGTCTTCTACTCGGGGCTGGGACCAGCTCTCCTGGGCCTCTCCCACGTGGCCATCCAGTTCCCCATGTACGAAAAGCTCAAGGTGATGCTCGGAGTCAGCCCAGACTCCAACAAACCCAACCCCTGGGCGGTCACGGTGGCGTCATCGCTGTCCAAGATGATTGCGTCGGCCATCACGTACCCGCACGAGATTGTGCGGACCCGAATGCAGATCCAGAGTAAAGACGGCCAGTATCGTGGCATCATTGCATCGTTCAAGAAACTCTACCAGGAAGAGGGCTTCCGCATCTTCTACACGGGCTTCGGCACCAACCTGCTGCGAACCGTGCCCGCCTCCGCCATCACCCTCCTTTCATTTGAGATGATTTCCAGCCGCCTCAAACAGGTCCTTTAGAGAACCCTTCCCCCTTAGACTCCATAAAACATAGAACAGGCTGGCTCTTACTGTATAGTATATTTAATGACATTGATGTATTTGTGTAGGTGCAATGGAAATGCTGTGGTCACCGGCATTGTGCTCGTGGATGTATCATGTTGGAAAGACGTTAATAGTTGACGTACTTGACGCAAGCTTAAATTAGTTGGACTTTTAGTATGCAAGTAGCGCACTTAGAGACGGCTTGAAGTGGGGGCAAAGAGACGAGAAAACATTTAGGAAGCTCAGATCGCATATGAACACCCTCAAACAGCCACATTGAACCGCCCATAGCCCCCACACTTTCCCCCCACCTCCCCCCACACTTCCACACAATTCCCCCATTTTCACCCCAGCCGTTTAACCTTGCAGAACTTTTTTGACGCAGGAAAATCACCACACGCTCAGCCCGAGATACAGCAGACCTCTCTCCACAACCGCCACTAAAACACACACAGATACACAATGTCAGAACAACAAGTCGATCAGCCAATGGTGAGTGATGACCCCGCGCCCCTAACCCACGCCCAACCCACGTTTCTCAAACTAACGCCCCAGACTTCTGCCGAAGAAGTAGCCCCCGCTCCCGTGCCCGCGTCGGCCGAGATGGAGGCCATGCAGGCCCGTCTCCAGCAGCTCCAGGAGGAGGCGTCCAAGCTCGAGTCGATGCAGCAGGACGCGACCAAGTCGTCGGAGGATCTCAAGGAGGACCAGGAGGAGATTGACGCGCGATCCATCTACGTGGGCAACGTGGACTACGGCGCCACCCCCCAGGAGCTGGAGAAGCACTTTGAGAAGTGCGGCTCCGTCCAGCGAGTCACCATTCTCATGGACAAGTTCACCGGCAACCCCAAGGGCTACGCGTACATCGAGTTTGCCGAGCCCAAGGACGTGGCTCAGGCCGTGACCCTCAACGACTCCGAGTTCAGAGAGCGACAGCTCAAGGTCAGCGCCAAGCGAACCAACATCCCCGGCTTCAAGGGCGGCCGAGGCCGAGGACGAGGCCGAGGAGGTCGAGGAGGTTTCCGAGGACGTGGAGGTTTCCGAGGAGGTCGTGGACGAGGAGGATACGCTCCTTACTAGATGTTGAGACCTCGTGTGATTTGCACCCGCTCACAATGCTACCGCCGACAATGCTACCGCCGAAAAGCCACCGAAAAGTGCTTGTTACCGCCGAAAAAGTACGGAGTACTGTACTTGTACTTGGTCAAAAGACTTTTGTATATTATTATAAATATGGATTATGGAGAAAAAAGATGAAGATGCTGAAAAGAAGACTGAAAAGACGCTGAAAAGAAGACTGAAGAAGAGACAAGAGTACAGAAGATGATGCTACTCCAAAGAAAATGCTGAAGAAGACTCCGAGGAAGTCTATGAAGAAGCCTCTGAAGAAGTCTTAGAAGAAGACTCTAAAGAAGTCTCTGAAGAAAACTCTGAAGAAGACATGAAAGACTGCATCAAAAGAGCCACAAAAGAAAAGCTCCATACGTGATATATAGACGTACGAGTAGATAGACTGCTCAAATGAAGCCACTTGTGGCAGACCAGGCTGGATCTAAAAGTAGCTTGTAATCCTTCCTACTGCACATACTACACACCACAAAACAGTTATAGTCATATTGAATTATAGAAATTAGAAGTAAGGTCCAGTCCAGCTGGCAGAAACGCGACTAAGAGCTGGCCAATTACCAGTTGGGCTCGCCGTAGCCGGGCATCCACCACCATCGCCAGGCCTCGGGAGAAGCCTCTCGCTTGGCGTTGGCATCGGCAGGCATGGCGTCTCGCTTCCAGTTGGGCTCGCCGTAGCCGGGCATCCACCACCATCGCCAAGCCTCCGCATTGGCCTCACGCTTCTGCATATCAACGTCGGCAGGCATGGCATCTCGCTTCCAGTTGGGCTCGCCGTAACCGGGCATCCACCACCATCGCCAGGCCTCGGGGTTGGCCTCTCGCTTGGCGTGGTTGCCGGCATGGGGGTCCATGAAGCCGGCCTCTCGAGCCTTCTCAGCGTCAAGGATGGCAATTCCCTGCTTTCCGGTCTCGTCGTCGTTGAAGAAGACGAAGATCTCGTTTTCGGAGCCCTGGAGACCGCCAATCATGGCCTCCTCAGGAATTGTCTGGGGGCCGTGGGTGCCGGTTCCAACGGGAGCAGCAGGAGCAGCTGAGACGAGGCAGGCAGCAGCGGCAAGAGCAATAGTAGAAAACTTCATTGTTGGAGTGTTCGGAGCAGTGGTTGTTGGAGTGGTTGTTGTAGTGGTTGTTGTTGTAGTGTCTGATGATTAGAATGGAGAGACATTGAGGTGGTATTTATACCTGGTTGGTCGTCGACAGTCGTGTATCGACGAGCTCAGGAGACTGAGGAGAGAGGTCGTATGGATTCTGTAAAGGGTAATAGTCGCTATAATTCATTTATCGGTGTGGCCCCCAAGACTTGCATGGGATGTCGATAAATGAATTTGTGGTGCATGGTGTGCAAACCGACAACAGCTCAATTCGGCTCATAAATGGTTCTGAAGAAAAGAGGAAAGCATCAGACTAGACTGGTGACAACACTGTCTCCGATGCTGTTCTTTTGAATCAGATATCTCCACGACAACCCCCTCTGAGTGTCTTTTCACATCTCTCGCCAAACTTTTAGACTCGTCGATACTGTCCCAAATAGGCAATTTTGCAGGACTCCATCTGTGGGTATCATGATAGGCAATAATGATGTAGTGGGGTATCTGCGAGTGGCATCACATTAGAAGCAGAGGTGTGTGTTTTTGTTTTTGTTTCTGTGTCGATTTCGAGACGTCTTTTGGTGCTCGTGTTTTTGTGTGCTGTGTTGTGTAAGAGGAAGAGTGTTTTAGAGTGAAGGGTGTTCGTGTAATAGTGACACAGATAGCGGGTGTCAACTAAGAACACAAACAGCTCGTAATATTAAACCAGCAATACATGACATACGCCGTGCCAAGACGTGCTTCTCCAGACAGCCAGCCAAGAATAATCTATTTACAGAACGCCTCACGGATGTGGAACGAGTCTGGATTGCGAAACTTGTTTGTTTGTGATAGGACTGCTTTGGAACAATCAATTTATGGGTGGTGGTTCGTATAGACTATTGGAATGTTGATTGCGCTACTTGTACTTGTACTTGCTCACAGCTTATAGAACTTGTTGGTATGTTTACACGAGCTGCTCCGTATTCTTTCCAATGATAATATTAATGCGCCGTAATTGCTTTCTCAGTAAACAGACCCCACTCTGATGACAAGCTGCTCTGCAATATAGCAAATATTATTTCACCTCAATGTCTTGGATTCATTTATCGACAAATCGGGTTGTTTTCTCAGTCCCTTTCCTTAGCCTTGGGTATACGTCAACAAGTGTACAGCTCAGGAGACATTGTCTTTGTGCCCGAGTGTGTGGCAGAAAATGGTGTATTTTTCAGTACCGTCTTTTTCGCCCTTTTCAACACATCTTCCAATTGCTCTCTCTCGTCTATTCCCCTCATCCAATGGTCATCTGAGCTCTGCTCTGGAGACTGTCAGAAGAGACGTCCAGCAAGCCATAGATCGACCAAGCTCAAGCACCACTCTGACCAACACCAGTAATGCGACTTTGTATTCCTCCTATGTATCCTCCTATGTATCCTATCTTTGAAGCTCGGAGCTGAAGCCTTCAAGTTAAGGCATCTCGCACCGTCTCCAGCCTCCTTCTTCCATTCCACCACTCCTCCATGCCATGCAAACCTCACCCCCGTACTTCCCTACTGAACGGTCAAACACCCGTTTTCGCCCATTGGACCGCGAGTCCAGAAAATGGTAAACGCCGGCCGATCGCCCGTGTACTTGCAAGAATACTGCCACATGTCTCCGGGTCCCAGAAGATTGGCCGACTTGCTGATTCCGACGGGTTCCACGGAATCTGAGAAAAACGACGGCGGTTTGAGCCACAGACTGCTGGAAGTGATGTTCTCGACCTTGATCTGCATCGCCGGCTGTCTGCTGGCGGTCTTGACCGTCTCGAGCTGCAATTGCACGCAGTTGACGGCGTTGAACTGGTACATTTTCGAGAACGATTCCTGGTGGCTTTCTCCGTCGACCACGTACGAGTAGGTCACGTGACAGGTGACTGTGTGCATCCCCGCGGTGGGGATTTCGTATTTGATGGGGAACTGGGTCGTTTGGTGGATTTCGTTGAGTTCCACCGTGTCGGTCGAGTTGAGCACTTGGACGGGTGGTTCTGTCGAGTCTTTGGCGTGGATTGCAGCGGAAACGCCCACCTGAACGCTGGGCGCGGTGTTGTACACAAAGTCCGTTTTGAGACTCACGTAGACCATGAAGGTGAGCACTTCTCCAACGTAGACGGTTCCAAAGGCGGGTCTGATGCTGAGCCAGGGCGAAGGCAGGTTCAGAACGGCCGATTGAGACTGTGAGAGCACAAACGGGTCCTGGATGGCCGGCGTGAGCTGCGGCTTTGACGCCCGCATGATTTTCAGACTGATTCCATGGTTCATTGTGACGATTGAGAGGAGTGTGAGTTGCCCTGTTTGGAGATGCGTGAGTTTAGGTGGTGCTGATTATGCAACGTTAGTTGGGGTGCAGGTGGAGTGTGTAAATGGAGAGACTTATGGGAGGTGGGAGGTGGTGGTGGGGGGTAACAGTGTCAGTGTATTCTTTGCAGCGTAGTTCTTCAACAGAGTGGATATCTCGTTCAATCACAAAGTCGATGTCTCCATATCGTCGTGCTGTTACTTCCTGTCTAGCAGCCCAACTAATACCCCAACTAGGACCTGCTACTCCCAACTAATCTCCACTGTTCGTTACAGCGCGGTTTGAGCTACTCCCAACTAGTATCCACTGTTTGTTACAGCGCGGTTTGGAGTCACATTTTGCTGTACCCTTCAATCGCGACCCAGATTTATAGATCATCGCTCAACGAATAATCAACCTGCTACACTCCGCTTTGAGACATGTTATTGCAATACAACCTTGGCTGTGGAATGTATGTACAAGTGTGTCAGCATTACATTGACCCGCACAAGGATCGCCAATCGCCAATCTGGATTGGGAAATGAAATGATAATAGCAATCGAGTGAGACGTACAAGTATACAAACCGCGTTGGGAACCGTCTTTTTTCGTCCCCACAAAAATCACGTGACTGCCATACCAAGGATGCATCAGCAGCTCCAAATCTGACACGAATATACGTGTTTCAGAGTGTAAGGTGATTAGGGTGAAATGAACGTCTGATATGTGAAGCTGTTTGATGCTAGAGGCAATTAAACTGACGTTAGATGCACGCGTTCAAGTGGGGTTGTGTGGATTGTTTTCAGCCGTTTTGCGCGTCTAGCAATTTATTAGGCTGCTCCATGTTCTGTTCTTTGCTCTGTATTTATTTCCTCTATATTCCCTATTTTTGCCCATTTGATTCCTTTTGATTTGCGGCCAATTAACCCAATGCACACTATTTTGCAGCACCCTGCTATTTATAAAAATCTCATTTAACCACAGCTTATCGGAACATAGCTCATCATCCCTCCCTCGGTGCATGCATCGATGACGCGACGGCAATCCATGGGACTTGGATCATGTGGGAGGCCAAACCAAGCCACATGTTTATCGGAAATGGCACGCCCAATAGGTTAGCGTCTGCCGTAGTGTCTAGGACAACCGTATTGGCCCGTGGGCTCAAACCGTCGGCCCAATTAGCTCCATTCTCTTGCCATTGGTTTTTTGGCGAGACATTTAATTTGGGTCTTTTGGGCCACACATTATGGCGCCAGGGCAGGGGTTTGCGAGTCCCCAAAAGTGAGGGCGGAGCATAAGGGAGCATGATCCGCATAGACTGGCCTTGTGCAATTAAGGAATGGAAAAGTGGCTGATAAATGGAGCATAAATGGCCGGAAAAATCGGCGAGAAATGCGCGCAAAATGGAGAAAAATGATTTGAAGAATGCCGGAAATCCGCCGCGACCGCCGCAGCCAGGGCACTCTCTTTGCGGCCCCAGACCACCCCCGGTTAGCCCGCCAGCTATACCCACCAAAAGAGACCTTGGGACAGAGCCAAACAAAGAAAGGCAAAATCTGGAGCCGAACCATAATTAGCATCTGGTGTCCCAGCCCATACCCCAAACCACCCACCACCCCTCAGGGACACAATTTACTCCAGGAAGCCAAATCAGCTTGCAGCACACGCATATACACCATTTGCACCCGGCTCCAGGACCCTGGACGAGACTGATTCGCGACACACGACTCCCACGACTCTCTTCGACGCGTGCCTCTCCAGATACTTCCGTCTCCTTCCTCTTGCTCCACGTGTAGAGCAATCTCTTTGCGGTCTTTTGATCAACGAAATCAACGACTTGTGATCGCAACACAGAAAGCGGCTCCACAGCACAACAAGACACTCAAACGGACGCCAGGTCTCGCCGATAGTGAATCGCTCTGCGGAATCGCGCACTCTAGACGCCCCCGGACGCCCCCGAATAATTTCTCTCGCGGTAGCTCTCAGATCTACGCCGTTTTTATTCTGATCCCGATAAGACCCAGATCAGGATTTCCGCCTCGACTCCCCCCGCCAACAACACCATGGAAGTCGCTCGACAAAGCCTCGAGCCGTTTGCGTTCGCCTCCAACAAGCGATCTCTGGACATGGTCGACTCGGACGAGCCTCGATCGGACCGCAGCGAGAAAGCAAACCTCCGTCGTCTCGCCATTGTCAACGAACGACGACAATACGAAGAGACGCTCAAGCCGGACTCTTCGGACACAGAAGCCACTGCGCCCGAGCAGCCCGCCGTCGACACGTCTCCCGTCGTCCAAATCGACCCCTCGTCGGGTCTCCATGTCCCCACGCTCAGAGCCACGTCGGTGATCCCGTCCTTATCGCTCATGTACGCCGACACGGCTCCCCGCGAGGTGTGGCGACCGCAGATCGAGGCGTGGATGAAGAAGTCCGGCCACCGCATGCGCGACGTGGAACGCGCCGTCGAGGCGTCCGACAAGCTCGACGACAAGTACATGCTCAAGGACCCCAAGCCGGTGACGAAGCCGAAGCCCGTTCCGGCAACAAAGGCCTCACCCGCCTCCACAGCTGTCGAGGAACTCCCCCCACAAACAGCCTCTATCACCATGCCGTCGCCGCAAATCCACAGCAGTGCACATGTCGTCAGCACTCCAAAGATGGCGGAGCCTCCCATGCTCAACAAACCCCCACAGTCCCCCTTACAACACCACAACATCCCCCCGCCTCCACACATGGCGTCTCCACACCCGTCGCCGCACATGGAGACGTCGATGGTGGCGTCGCCAGCGCTGTCGTCGCCCCCCAAACCCATCCACAGCGCCTCCTCCACATACTCCACCCCCAGCTACGGCAAGCGACGCTGCATCAGCTGCGGATCGGACCAGAGCCCGTGCTGGCGGCCGTCGTGGTCTGCGTCGGCGGGACAGCTGTGCAACTCGTGCGGCTTGCGGTACAAGAAGACGGGTGCTCGATGCACCGAGTCTGATTGTGGCCGAATCCCCGCCAAGGGCGAGTGGGCAGTGATGCGAAACACGGCCAAACGAAATCCGGAAACCGGCCGGATGGACTATGCATGCATTTATTGTCGAGGAGTGGTCGAGGTGAATGAGAGGTTTTGAACAGAGTTGGGTGACCAATTTGGAGAAGACGGATAGAGACGAGTATTCGGACAGCGGATATACTCCCACAGCGGATACACTCCGACAGTGGATACACTCCGACAACGGATATACTCCGACAGCGGATACAAGACAGCTCTTGCTAATAACCACTGTCTGTGTCATCTCGTCTTTTTCCATCTCGTCTTTTTCCATCTCGTCTTCTTCTCCCCCCCTCCCTCTCTCTCACACCTCACCTCCTCCGCCGTGCAACGCTAACACTAACGCGTGGCTATTTTGTATGGAATAGCCATTGATGACTTATGATGGGTATTTTGGATTGTTTTGGTTTTTGATGTTATTTTTGTCTTGATTGTTTTGTAAGTATAGAGTAATAATTGATGTTAACAGAGTCGGGGGGGTAGGTGGTATTAAAGAAGTGGTATCGGTAGCGAGTCGTGGTATCGGTAGAGAGTCAGTGGTATCTCAATTAAGTATTTAGAGTACAATGTGGTACTCGTACTTGTAGTGGTATCAAAGAATAGGATATGAAGTATCTCAATCAAGTAGTTTTTGTTGTACCACAGGAAAATAGGCATTCGGTTTGACGCATCCGATTCGACGCATGGTTGGAACACTTGTACATGTCTGATGCAAGGAAGACGCATGTAGCTGTGGGGAAGGGCCTGTTGTGGTCACGTGAGTGGAGTCGGTTCGGACCGCCGATAATGAGGTGCACTTTTGTCGTTTGTGTCGTCTGTAATCGCTGTTTGCTCTCTATTTCGGATCTGTCTATTCTGGTCGTAGTTTCTCATGTTGTGGTGAGCATGTTCCAGAACAATCTGTGGAAATTGGGAGTCGTTAATGGAGGTTCGAAGATGCGGAGTTGGAGGTTCGAAGCCGGGTTCTGTCGTTTGTGTTGGTCTCGGAATCTCGTTGTATTTCGTGTCGTTTTCCGGCTCTTAGTCGCAATCTGTTGGTCCTCAAGTAGTTGGCAAGCGTCGTGAGTGTGGAGAGAAGTGGCGAGTTGGTTTGAGGTGTCCAGGTCCACCGATAATGGCGCTATTCGAAAACGGAGACCTGCATTCAATTCCCCTTGTTCAGGAGAAGACACAGATATGTTTTTCAGCCATATTCCGTCTCTCGTCGTGTCTCAGGTTGTGTTGTGGTGTGTGCTTGGTTGACAGGTTTTGTCCGAGGTCGTGTGAGGTTGTGTGGAGTGTGGTTCGGGTTGTAGAAGAGGGCAGCGAGGGTATGTTGGGGTCACGTGATTGATGTGGTGCCCTCGGGGTGCTTCTAGGCTCCACTTTGGTTTTCCACAAATTCCTCTCTTGTCAAGTCCGGTTTTCAGGTCATTTTTTTTCACTCGCTCTTTTTGCACTTGCGCTTCGTTTTACCTTCGGTGCTTACCACCTTTGTATGCAGGAAATCTATTGGGTTTGGTTTCTGTGAAAAAAAAGCCAAAGGTGACTGTTTTTTTCCGACTCGGTCATGTTGCATTTCGGGGGATATTAAGTGGGGAACGAGTGGAGCCGCTTTTGTGTAATATGGCGGGTTTGTGGCGGTTTTCCGCGGCATTTTGACCGGCTCGGCGTCTCGTATTTGTACACAAACAGGAGCTGGAGCGTTCCAAGTTGGTTCCAGATGACTGCTTGAGGTTTCACTTGGATGCAGGCAACATGTCGGAAACTCTTTGTGAGAATTCTGGAGAAGAGAGTTGGTGGAGATTGGAGACTATGGAAGAGACGGAGGGTCGTGTTACATTGTTTTGGAGTGTGGGAGTGGTGGTGAGTGGTGATATCGTACGAGTACTTGTGTTTGCAGTGTCTTCTCTCTTTCAACTTGTGTGATACTTTAGAAAGCAGCCTTGAGCCTATGAGCTAGTGCGACAACTTGATAACGAACAAGTGTGTAACTTCCAAGAGCAAGTCTTCTTTCGACGTAGTGTTGGTGCAGAAATGGGTTGTACGAGGACGTCACATGTTCTGAGCGGTACCTGTATAAATGAACGGTACTCGTATAAGTCTCGTATAGGTCAAGAAGCAACGAAGTTCAAGAGCTTACAAAAGCAGGCATATCAAGCAGAAAGCACACTATTTCTATGTTTATAGTATCATTCGAATCAGCGGAAAGTTCTGCATCGAACGATAGAGCTTCAGCTGAGAAGGGAGTCCTGTTTTAGAGACTGTCAAACGGCTGTAAAGTCTGAGCACTATCAACTGATTGTAAGATATATCAATGTTGCGATGTTCATGGGATGGACGACGGTATATCGCTGGAAAGCCACAAACTGGGTCGTACGATCGGTGGTTTGTGAATGCACTTATACCATCTTGATCGTCCACCAAACTGCTCCCTGTTCTGGTCTGACAGTGGAGCTACAACAATGTCAGTCTATGAATAATGCATTTATAGAGACTGTTGAACCTTTGCTGAGTCACTATTAGTCTTATTCTCTCGTATCATTTGTTGTAAATGTCCTGGATAGTACGAGTAGTCCTTGGTATAAGTAAGTCTCCTTCATCTGTCAGCCCAGCACTCGGGCCTCTTCAAATATGTGCTTCTGTTGCTTGAGGAGCCACATCCATTCATATCCCAAGCAGTATTCAATTTAGCGCTTGCTCAATAACAACGCTCGTATCACCTCCCTTCCTGAACCACCCTCTAAACCCCTTCCAGACCCCTTCCTCCTGCCATCCCGATGACTCATCAGATATGGGCCGATATCCACACCGTCTAGAACATACCACAGACTCGGGGACTTTTCCAATCAACTTCTACACCACTCAAAACCTCTCTCATTCAGCTTCTGACCTCCCTCCTCCCTTCCAATCCTCTTTCCAGTATGATACGTACTGTACACCATACTGTACCCATCTCAACCACTCTCCACCCCATGCTCAATACCTCACCAAAGACTGCTCCCTCAGGTCCAAAAGTCCAAAAATCATACGATCTCTCCAACCCGACCACACCATCCTTGGAACCACTTATTCTTTCTAAACCCCCTAATTTCCGCCGCTTTACATCAAACCCACCCCTCCATATAATCACAATGGCCCCTGCCTAAACCACGCCCGGCCATAATTGCGTATATTTGTATGACAAGGTGGCTCGAAATTTTGCCCGGCAATTCTCGCAGCATCAAATATTCGATTCTCGCTCCCCTCCGAGCCCCACGCCACATTGTCATGCCGCCAGCTCCCGTATCGGGATCTTCCCCCACACCCCACACACGTGACCCAAAGTGTAAACGGCGAGTACCTCGGTTGTGCATGCAGCACTCCAACATGACATTGTCCTCTGGATCACCACCCAGCACACCCTCCCGAAAAGCAGTGAAAATGACGGACAAGCTGGTCCACGTGACCCAAAAGACGAAATCAACGCCCCAGACGTGGCTCGACAGCTACGACAAGTTTCTCGTGCGCAATGCCGCCTCCATCGGCTCCATCGAGTCGACGCTTCGAACGGTCTCCTACGTTCTGCCCGGACGCTTCAACGACGTCGAAATCGCCACAGAAACGCTCTACGCCGTGCTCAACGTGCTGGGTCTGTACCACGACACGATTATCGCTCGGGCAGTGGCTGGATCTCCCAATGCAGCTGCTGTTTACCGACCTTCGCCCCATAACAGATACACAGACTGGTTCATCAAGAACCGCAAGGGATACAAGTACGCCAGTCGGGCGGTCACATTCGTCAAGTTTGGCGAGCTGGTGGCGGAAATGGTGGCCAAGAAAAACGGCGGCGAAACGGCCCGGTGGAAATGCATCATTGGCATTGAGGGAATCAAGGCGGGGCTAAGAATCTACATGCTGGGCTCCACGCTGTACCAACCGCTGTGCACAACGCCCTACCCGGACCGAGAAGTCTCCGGAGAGCTGCTGGAAACCATCTGCCGAGACGAGGGAGAGCTGGACATTGAAAAGGGCCTCATGGACCCACAGTGGAAGATGCCCCGAACGGGAAGAACCATTCCGGAGATTGCTCCAACCAACGTCGAGGGATATCTGCTGACCAAGGTGCTGAGATCGGAGGACGTGGACCGCCCATACAACCTGCTGTCTCGTCTGGACAACTGGGGCGTGGTGGCCGAGCTGCTGTCGATTCTGCGGCCGCTGATCTACGCATGCTTGCTGTTCCGCCAGCACGTGACCAAGACGGTTCCGACCGCCACAAAGTCCAAGTTCCCCTTCCTCAACTCGCCCTGGGCGCCCTGGATCATCGGGCTCGTGATCGAGGCCCTGTCGCGCAAGATGATGGGCTCGTGGCTGCTGCGACAGCGACAGAGCGGAAAGACGCCCACGGCTCTGGACCAGCTGGAGGTCAAGGGCCGAACCAACCTGCTGGGCTGGTGGCTGTTCCGAGGCGAGTTCTACCAGGTGTACACCCGGCCTCTGCTGTACTCGATTGTGGCTCGTCTGGAGAAGATTCCCGGTCTCGGGCTGTTTGGAGCCCTCATTTCCGATTACCTGTACTTGTTTGATCGGTATTATTTTACCGCTTCGACTTTGTAGGGGGGTTCGGGACAACGGAATACACATGGTTATATACGAGTACAAGTAGTCGAGTTAGTTGGACGTTATATATTAGCTTATGGATGGTACAAGTGAGTGGGTGGATTAGAACGTGGGGCATGGATCTAGAACTGGGTAGAAGTAGAATGTCGGCTCATAGATTCCTAGAAGTGGACCAATTACCAGTCTGGATTAATTGGCTCACCTCTCCGGAGACAGTTGGTGAAAAAAGTTTTTGGATCACTCAACAGTCCCATATTCATTTGTTTTCTGATACAAGGGTATATGATATTTATCTCTTGTCTGATGACTACACATTTGAATACACTGTTACGCCCTACATTAAGACTCGATTGACCGTATGTACAGTAGACCATGTACAAGTAAGTCAGCCAGAGATATACGCACAACACGAGTGCGGACTCACCAATACAACCCCGATCAAATCCCGATCAAATCGTAAGCCACGGCATTGCCATTACTTCTGACCACACTCCTTCTTGTCACATCGTACAAGTGGTCCAGCTGACCCACATCCACCTTGACCCACATCCGGTAACTACATCTCCACTTGTGAGACTCATTCAGCTATCAGCTCAACTCTCATGGAAACGACCATTTCAGATCCAGACGACGTGCTCCCATTTCAGATCCAGACGACGTTCTCTCATTTCAGATCTGAACGACATTTTCTTGTCTACTATCAGAACGTACTGAGCCTGTAGAACTTCAACACAGGGGGACCACTTCCATCGGTTGGTTGATTCCTCTCGTCCTGCAAATCAATACAGACTGCCCTTTCACACTTGCATTATAATTTTCAAGTATATGGAGAATACAATTCGCACCTACAATGCCATGTCACACTTTTCAGTCAGAGCATAGAACATCAACCGAAACTGCTGTACTTGCCCATTCACCAGCGGATTCATTTCTGCTGGAACTGCAGTCTACCGATTACGTACAGTAGTCCATTTTCTTACAAAAATTCATTCAACAGCTCTACAGGTACTCACCGGCCAATTGATCTCAGCTGGAAACTACAGCGTACCAGGTACAGAATGGTCCATCTTCTTTCAAAATTTCATTCAACAGCTCTACCCAACAAGCCAACGAGGTGGTTAACTCACCAATGAGAGCACTCACCAACGAGAGCACTCACCGATGAGCGTTTCTTCTCTCGAGTTACGTAGCACCTCAATTCGGTGAGCCTACATCTCGACTCAATCAACCAACTCACCAACTCACCAACTCACCAACTCACCAACTCACCAACTCACCAACTCGCTACGCTCATTGGCTCATTGACGCGCTCATCTCTTAATATATACAATCACTTCTTCTCATCACCCTCGGGAATCTCGTTGGCAATGGCTTCGTGAATCTCCGCCACAGTGGGCTTCTTTGTCTCTTTGGCACCCGCCTCTTCCTGTTTGGACACCTCCCGGGCCAAATCATCCACCTTGGCCAGCTCCACGTCCGCAGCATCTACGAGATCGTCGAATCCCGAGCCCTTGGCCCGAGTGCGAGCTTCTCGAAGCAGTTCTTTGGCCTGCTCGAGCTCGCCCTTCTTGGAAGCAATCACGCCGACTCCATAAGTACACAAAGCATGAGCCTCATCGACTTCCTTGGATCGTCGCACATCGGGCTCCAGCGACGGAATAGCCTTAAGGACCCGCTTGTAACTCATTTCAGACCGAGCCAAAGACTTGCCCACGCTGGCCTTGATCACGTCCAGCGGAATATCGGTGCCCGTGGGCGACTTGATGATGATATCTTTGTTGTCGGCGGCCTTGAGCACCACGGCCTCCAGTTTTTCCGACATGAAGTAGAACATGGACGCCAGGTTGGCCTGGGCCAGCAGCAGCTCGCCGACGCCGCATCCGGACGCCAGCATGATCTGGTACGTGATCTGCTTCTCTCGGATGGCCTGATCGGGCAGATTGGCCGAGAGATTGAAGGTGGTGACCATATCTCGGGCAGCAATGAGCTCGTCTCGGAACGGCTGCCAGGCCTCGAATTCGCCCGCGGCCCGCAGCTGACGGGCCTGGGCTGCCGCCTTAGTCAGCAGAGTCATGAACTCGCGCTCGCTCTGGTTCGGCGGAAGTCCGGCCAGTCGCAGCAGATCCATGGCGTTGGGATTCCGTCGAAGGACGTCTTCCTGGGCCAGCAGAATCTGCAGCATGAGCGCCTGCGACGCCTGGGCCATGTTTTCCTTGCCGCTGGTGTGGGCGAGCTTGAGGGCGATCCGCAGCCCTCTCTGGACCATGGCGGTGCGGTGCATGGACGTGACCTTGTTGTTCTGGAACGCGTCAAAGTACGCGGCGCAAATCTCCATGTACACGTCGTTGGCCGCGTCCGGGTAGTTGAGCATCTCGTAGATCTCCGCCAGCTTGAGCTGGATGCCCGTGTACTCGTCCGACAGAGGAGACAGGCCCTGGGCCTCGGCCTCCATCAGAGCCTCAATGTAGTACTTGACGGCCTCGGGCAGATTCTGGCCGCCAAACGAGTCGCTCTCGGCCTTGAGCGCCTTTCGCAGAATCGCAGCCACCTCCGGCGTGAACGTGTGGGACGGATAAAAGGCCCAGGCCGCGAGTCCCGAAATGGCCGCCAGAATGACCAGAATCGTCTTGAACCCGAATCTGGAACCCGGCTCGGCCACAAGAATCCGTCCGGCGGCTCCGGAGGGCGGGGGCGGGTTGTTTCCGTCCTGGAAATACGTCTTCGGGCCGCTGGAAGACGGCTCTTTGTGTTCGGGAGGAGTGTCTCCCTGCTGGAAATGCGTCTTGGGAGGCACGGCGTAGAATCGAGTGGCGAGAGGTTTGAGAGTGGACCGAGCGGGAGCAGCCCGGACGGGGAACCGGCTCATCTGAACAACTCGCGATAATCGGAGCATGGTGGAATTGAGCGTGTGAAGTTGGGGTGATTTTCGACAACGGATATTGGGTGGAATCAAACAGACTCAGGTGGTGCAGCTGAGACGCAGATCAAGTTGCTGTGGCGGGTGATACTGGGGGTGGGTAGGGGGTTTTAAATGATCGAATCAGTTGTGGACGACTGAGTGTGCTTTGTGGTGTTCTGGGCCTTTTCGCTGACTTTTTTCCCGTTCTGATCATCTCTTTGGCGACTCCTCTATACTCGTCTCATTTAGATGGCTCAAGCTGTGAGCATATTACTTGTAAGGAAGGTGATGTGTGTGATGTCGTTTGTGGCCAAACGGCGAAAAAGACCCGACACCGGTCCATCCACAAGTACTGACTACATACTCGTACGGAGTAGCTCCTCTCACCGTCGAATCCACTCTGTTTCTGCTCGTCGTTACAAAAATGTGTGCTCCGATCTGATCCGTTCAGCGGGATTATTTCTTAAAATGAACAAAAATACATAAAAATGGGTACTGTACTGTTTGTCAATTAAAAATTGGCTCATTTCTCTGCATTTTAGCAACGTCTTTCTGTCCTGCCAGAACCTCCCCAGATCTAGCGCCCTCACACCGCCTGCACTTGATGAATGGGATGTTGTACAGATACCAATTAAGCTCAAGTTAACCTTATTCTGTACATTTGATGACCTGAAATTGTATGAGTACTATTTAAGCTCAAGTTAACCTTATTTTGTACACTCAGAATATTGTACAAATACCAATTAGGCTCAAGTTCACCTTATCCTGTATACTGGAAGACCTGAAATTGTATGAGTACTATTTAAGCTCAAGTTAACCTTATTTTGTACATTCAGAATATTGAACAAATACCAATTAAGCTCACACTAACCTTATTTTGCACATCCAGAACATTGCACAGGCACCATTTAAGCTCAAGTTAACCTTATTTGTCAATCAGAGTGATAGGAACGTTAGCTGCCTCAGCGCGATATTTTGAGACGGTGGCGATGACAATATTTGTGGTCGTCTCTCTAGAGAGCGAGAATACTGGTATTAATACCATAAAGCATTTTTCTCGATTTTTTACGCTCCCAAAGGTGGCAATACTGCCTTCTCAAAATATTCACTAGAAACCAACTAGCTACACACATTCACGTCTACATTCACTAACCTTAATCCAAATAAAGGTGGCCAAAATGGGAGTTTTTTCGTTCTAATCTATTAACAATTTGATACACTGCGAGAAGCAACTTTCCCAATTGGGAAATTGAAGTTGGTTTTGAAATACATTGAAATGGAGACAGTCAGAGAGGACAGTCAGAATAACGACACAACCTGGACTGGTGCATGTGGATTAACTGAATTGCAAAAAGAGATAGACCGACACTGTGAGAGTAGAGTTGTCGAACTCGCCAGAGGTGACACGAAAGCGCTAGTCATGGTACTTCTGGCAGACTCTTGAACAGCTCAGACGATACACAACTCTCGTAATTTCAGCTCTACAACTGCGAAAATTGTGTCATCGTAATCAGCATCCAGCGAGGGTCATTTTGATACCAAATTTAGGAGCTCTTGATGATTGTAACACGAGCATAGAGACCTGTGTTGCCGTGTGTTGGAGTACACTCCTCAAAGCCATAAGCAGGTGGCCAAAGATTCGAACTGTCATCTCAAGTCACTCACAACGACTGTGCGAGTATATTAGAATGCAGATCGCATCTTCTTCCATGTCGGATATCAGCAGCTGGAAATCCAGACACTCCCATGTTTGATTGACTATTGGCATTTGAGAGGGTAAGAAGTGAGGTACCGGTAGCTAGAAGTGTGTAAGACGTAATTAAGTACAAGTAGTCATAGTTCATAGGCCGTAATCAAGAACAATGGCACCTTTCGAGTCATTCATAAAGGAGCAATATCGCCTTTACGTGGTTACTTGTACGATACCGTATGTACCCTGGTACCTCTTGAGACAGAGCTGTGAAGCCATCTACGAGTATGTACCAGTACGGAATGATTACCTGCTTGTAAGGTGAGTGCCTGCTAAATCGGTAAAGTCACAACGGAGCAGAAAGTAGATCAGATAATTCGACTTGGAATGACTCACTTCTTTTCAATGGTACCACTCACTAATCTCTAGCTCGTATTTCAGCTACCATATGTAATTAGATCACCATCTGTGGGCAAGTTCTCAAAAGTTCCACAGTCTCTGTCACCAGACTGACGAAGCCAACAAAAATGATAGACATACTGGTCGACTCAGAACGACCTGCTGGTTCCAACGGTGGCATTCATAGCTCATTATGCCCGAATTTGACCCCCTGACATGGCTGCAATATCCCTTACAAGGTTGCATCAAAATCATTCTGTCAGCCTACCAGAATGATTTCAAGCCAAGAAGCCAATCATAGCAGCTGTACGAATAATTCAGCCAAGAAGGAACCAGCAACAGTCCAGCCAAGGCGTCGGATATTCTGGAATGTGTCATACGGTAATAAATCGACATTAAGGCGGTCAAAAGTAACCCGGGCAACAGTTTTTCCGGATCTTCCGGTTGCTTCCTTTTAGTTCTATTTTTGTTTGCAAAGGGTCTTTTTTCCGGCTGTGTGTGAGCCGCTCCATTCTGCCGCCCAACCGCGACGCATCAGGATTTGTGTACTCCGTATAAGTCGTGTGCACAGTTTTTGCAATTGATTCGATCTGTGTAACTCGGCAAAAACATCAGTCACACATCCGTCGCATTACATAATCAACTACTCCAACCGGTCTGGACTGTCTCAGCAATATTGAATGAGTCAACACTTCCCCTCAAACCCCTCAAGTGGCCCGTTGTTTCTTGTCTCGTCCCTCTCGTTTGTTCGTCTTCCATAGCAACAGTTTGAGTTTGCCATTTTTCACTCAAAGAGGGAGGAGACAGAGAGCCGGGGTCTGAGCTGAATACTCTCTCCAGCACACGCAATTCGGCCGCCAGCGGAAAACAAACCAGATGGCCGTGTTCGCCGCACCACCAGCTCCATACCAAGGTATCTTGCTCCCCAAAAAGAGCCCAATCCATCAAATATGTCAGGTTCTGCGGAAGACGAGCATTTCCGAGCCGCACGACCGGACCACACCCGCCGTGAACAGTTGCCCTTTGGGGACGGACCAACAAAGGGAATTAGTCACCGAGGTGGTGGCGGGTAAAAAATCTGGCAAAAATCGCAAAACGCAAAACCGCGTGCCAAAGGGTATATATCCGTGTCACTGTCGAAGAGCAAAAGTTTTCCTCATTCTCCACCATCCAGCCGTCGACTTTTCCAAACCTCGTCCGCACCGCCAAACCGTTGGAAACGCCGTTGATTAAGTATTTTCTGAGAAAGACAAGCTTATCGCCCTGACACCAGCTTCTCGACTTTTTAAGAATTCACTGAGTCAAGTCCATCACCACCAGACAATCGAAAATCGTCACTGAGTCCCCCCGCAGAGCACTGAGTAACGACCCACAAAGGAAGCACGAAAAGCCTATTTTGCATCCCAATTCGGCAACCCTAATCACCACACCCACCGAAAAGCTTAACACGCCGACATTCCACATTTGGAAACCCTAAACTTGAGTCCCAACTCGGAAATACCAAACCCTAATCGCCCCCAAGCTAAACTCCGCAACCCCCACCATGAGCCTATCTGCCTTGCGTCGAATCGGACAACTTAGACATCACTTCACCAGTGCAGTGCCAATTGTGTCTTCTACCTCCCCCACCACACAACCGTACAACACAAACACCCTCGCAAAACACATTCACACGTCGCCCTACGCCCTGAAAACCAAAATGACCGACATTACCATGATTCCCGGACCCATTGAGTTCGACCCCGAGGTTCTCTCCGCCATGTCTCATCAGTCTGTGGCCCACAACTCGCCCCAGTTTGTCGAGGTCTTCGGCTCCGTGCTCACCGATCTGCGAGCCCTGTTCAAGTCCACCGACCCCAAGGCCCAGCCCTTTGTGATTGCTGGCGGCGGAACTCTGGGCTGGGAGATTGTTGCTGCCAACCTTCTCAAGCGAGATGACAAGGCTCTTGTGGTGTCCACCGGCTTTTTCTCCGACGCCTTTGCCGACTGTCTCAAGGTCTTCTGTGACCACGTCGACGTCATCTCTGCCCCCGCCGGCGAGGCTCCCTCTCTCGCCGAGATCGAGGCTGCTCTCAAGAAGGAGAAGTACAACGTCATCACCCTGACCCACGTCGACACCTCTTCCGGCGTTGTCATCGACATCAAGTCCATCTCTGAGCTCGTCCACAAGGTGTCTCCCGACACTCTGGTTGTGGTTGACGGTGTTTGCTCCGTCGGTGTTGAGCCCATCTCCTTTGACGACTGGGGACTGGACTTTGTGCTCACCGCCCCCCAGAAGGCCATTGGCGCTCCCGCCGGCCTGTCCATCTCCATGGCCTCTCCCCGAGCCGTGGCCAAGGTCGAGTCGCTCGAGAAGATCCCCGTCTACTTTGGCAACCTCAAGAAGTGGCTGCCCATCATGCAGGCGTACGAGGCCCGAAAGCCCGCCTACTTCTCCACCCCCGCGGTGCAGAACGTCTACGCCCTGCAGGTTGCCCTCAAGCAGATTCTCCACAACGGCACCTCGCTGGACCAGCGATTCGAGAACCACAAGCAGGTCTCGGACAAGATCAAGAAGCAGATCAACGACTGGGGTCTGGAGATCATCGCCAAGCCCGGTCTTGGTGCCCACGGCCTCACTTGCATCTACCTCCCCGAGGGCGTGACTCTTCCCGACTTCCTCCCCAAGGTTGCCGCCAAGGGCGTCACTCTGGCCGGTGGTCTGTTCAAGGGCATCAACACAAAGTACTTCCGATTCGGCCACATGGGTGTTTCTGCTGTTGACCCCAAGCGAGACGACGTTGACCGAACTCTCAAGGCCATCCACGATTCTCTTGTCGAGGCTGGTTACAAGTGCTAAATGCTGAGTGCAGCGAAGCGTTTGACTGTCGATCACATCTCGGTGTAGCCAAATGTGGTTGAGAGACGGTCATCAAGGACTCCAGAATGAACGAAGTAAAGTATATATAGATTGAAGGCGATGTTTGATTATTTGCCGTGATTGTAGTGCGTGTAAGGTCTCGAAGTGCAAGAGCGTTGATAAGAGTTGGGTCAACGCATTGACATAGAAGTCGAACCGAGCCAGGCTTGGTTACAGGCAGTCTCTCTACGGCTAAATAGGTGGCGGCATGAAAAGACTCAGCGGCTGATTATGAGCCCTAAGGTCTCATTCATTCTGGAAACTGATTTATCTCTGTGGTTCTACAAGTAGACTGTGAAAGGCATGATTTTCATGGTAGAGTCTCCACAGAATGTACTGCAGAGATAGTGGTACCATCAGAGGCAGCCTACAGTTCGAACTAATTGTAGAACTTGTCGCATGATTGAGTTGGATGACGAACATCGTCTACACTGATTCCGTTATGGATATCGGGAGATAGATGGAGCATTGTCATGGAGGCATGTGAGATACTGGTACTGTGTAAGTGTGGCTGTTGAAAGAAAAACTATTGCGTCTTTGTAAGACCCCTTAATGCACTGTTTAGTGATACTGTCCAACACAAACCCACCTGTTACTGGGAGGCAGGAGGTGCAACCATAGCCTGATGTGTATACCATGAGCATACACAAGCACATGTTAAAGCATACAGCCTGACGACTTTACAACACTGCTTATATCTATTGATGAAACCACCAACTGTTGACAACACTCCCATACAGCTGGAGTGAACAGCAAGCATGTATCGGTTCAGTCAGTTGAGCCTTGCCACAATGGGCTCTTCTACTTCATGGTCGTACAGTCTGAGGAGTTCTTGCCACGGATTGCCTCCTCTGCTTCGGTATTACTAATGATTCGAGTGGCGTGAAACACCTTCAGTTGTCGAACGCCCTTGTTGATACACCAGATTTTGATTCCCTTGACATGCCCAGTGAATGTTAGCACCATCATCAGAAGACAACCATCTGTAGGACTTTGGCAGCTCCAAAAATACACCATTTTTATTCTGGAGCACTCAATTGAAACCGTTTAAGCCCATAGAAGCCCATAGAACATTTTGGACCGATATCTGACATCCCACATCGTCTCACCAATAGATTATCACTTCCCCACCCCACCCACTCAGACGCGTCCCAAAACCTAAACACGAAAACACTATACGCCACACGTCTTGGACATTTGACGGTTACTTTCACAACCACACAAGACAAAACTACCATGCTGCCTCCCGGACACGATCTCTACGCCATCATTGGACTTGTGCAGACCGACAAACCGACCGTTGCCATCATAAAAACGTCGTATCGACGAGCAGCTCTGAAAGCTCATCCTGACAAGGGCGGATCGGATGTCGAGTTCCAAAAGATTGCTTTTGCGTACGCCGTTTTGTCCGACGAGCATCGTCGCAAGCGCTACGACTCTACCGGCGAGTACTCCGAGGGCGTGGACAGCGATCTTCAGGACTACTTTGACCAGGTGTGCAAGCGTGGAGTGACCGAGGAGATGATCAAGGAGGACAAGAAGGCGTATCAGGGCAGTGAGGAGGAGAAGGACGACGTTCTGGAGGCTTACGAGGAGCACGAGGGCGATCTGGATCTGGTTTTCGAATCGATCATCCACTCTGAGATTGAGACCGACGAAAAGCGGTTCAAGAAGATGATTGACGAGGCCATTGAGTCTGGAGACGTGAAAAAGTTCAAAAAGTACGCCGGTGAGAGCGACAAGAAGACCTCGAAGCGGCTCAAGAAGGCCAAGAGGGAGGAAAAGGAGGCTGAGAAGGCCGCCAAGGAAATCGGGCTCAAAAAGGAGGACGGAGAGGCCGGTCTGCAGGCTCTGATTCTCAAACGGCAGCGAGAACGGCAGGGCAACTCGTTTCTGGATAAACTGGAGGAAAAGTACGCTCCGAAGACGAAAAAGGGCAAGAAGCGAGAGGAGCCGAGTGAGGAGGCTTTTGCCAAGAACCGGGGTAAGAGGTGATGCTTTGGGAGGGCGGAAGGAGTGCGGAAGGGGTATGGAGGAAGGATCGGTTTAAAGTGACTGAGTGAAACGGACGAGTTTCACGTGACTTTCTATCACAGAACTACTTCATTGAGCCGATCGTCAGCTTGGTCACTTGTCTACCTTCATTCAGACAGTGTACTAAGATTCCGAGTGCCAATAGTATGTACTCACACCACCACCCCACTGACTGACATAGTACGCACCATATAAACATATAACATATTTTGAACAAATCAAAGACTTGCTCCATGTCACGTGATAGATAGATTGGTATCATTTTATCAAACACACCATTACCATCAGATCAGTTGACTCTGTCTCCAGTCCGATACTGCACCCAGTCAACTCTAATGAAAAAATTGGATCACGAAACTAAAGCCTTACCGCGACACCAACACACCCAACACAACCAACATGGTCTATTATTACGAGAGCCAGGTCGTCGACCCGTACACTACGTTGTACATGGGTAAGGATAAGTTTGAGAGTGAGTAAGAGCGAAGAACATGAGCGCAGCGAATGTTCTTAGCGATGTTCAGAGATGTCCTTCGACAAGAGAACTGGTTATGTTCTTAGCGATGTTCAGAGATGTCCTTCGACGAGAGAACTGGTTATGTTCTTATCGATGTTCAACGAGTTCAACGAGTTCAGCGAGTTCAGCGAGTTCAGCGAGTTCAACGAGTTCAACGAGTTCAGCGAGTTCAGCGAGTTCAGCGAGTTCGGCGAGTTCGGCGATTTTTAGCGATGAAAGAACTTGTTATGTTTCCCGGCATCTATAGGGGACCTCTTTAGTGGCGAAATTGTCCGGTTCTTCAGCGATGTTCTTCAGTGATATTCTCCAGCGATGATATGATCCGAGAGAACTTGCTGTACTCCAAATATGGTCTTATCATGTTCTTATTTGGCAGTTCTGGTCAAACTCATTCGTGGGAGGGCAGTGAAAGATCTTGTCATGTTTGTCAGTGGTGTTCCTCAACAAAGAGCTTGTCATGTTTGTCAGTGGTGTTCCTCAACAAAGAACTTGTTATGTTCTCCAGTGGTGTTCTTCAATAACAGATTTGTCATGCTTGCCAGTGAGGTTCTTCAGTGAAAGAACTTGTCATGCTCTCGAAAGAGCTCGAAAAGCTGTTCAGTTTCATTGGTGGGACCTGTCATGTTCGTCATTCGATCTTCAGTGGGGGATTTGTCAAGTTCCCATTTGTTCGGACTGGTTCAACGTGGGAGGGCTTGTGACGTTATTCTGGTGGACTTGTTTTCAAGTGAAGTTTTTTTCAAGTTGACTCGGTCTCTACTTGTAGTGGAAATGTTCTCCAGTGGACTTGTCAGTATCCGTGTTCACGAAGGCAGAATACGCTGGATACTTCAAGACTCGTTCCATGGCAGTACAGCGGAAGAGAACACCACGAACGAGTTCGGCATCTGGTCATCAGCCTCCCAAACCGTCCTCAATGACGTTTGTCAGATGCTGAACCAGCTCACTCCAGGGTCTGTCATTGTCAAGTCCATGGTCCGTCAGTCAGGCTCCTTTTTCAACTGCTCTTCACCACTGCCTCAAGAACGAGACTCATAATGTTATGGGCGTCATCTTCGTAACCTGCCGCATGTCAGCTCCAGGACGTTGTCTCGTAACCTGTCACTTCCCTCATAGGATGTCTGCTCGGACCGCATGTCAGCTCTCATAGGATGTCCGCTCTCATAGGACGCTGTCTCGTAACCTGTCACTTCCCACATAGGTCGTTGTCCGCTCGTGACCTACGGCCACTCGCTTCCGTTTACTAACCCAGACGAATCACTCATCAAAAACGGCTGGCTCGAAGACGTGTGGTTCCACGTCGACAACCTCTCGTCCGCCCACGTCTACCTGCGAATCCCCGAAGACTCCGACTGGACTTTCGAGACTCTGCCTGCCCAGGTGGTCCAGGACTGCGCCCAGCTCACCAAGGCCAACTCCATCGAGGGCAACAAGAAGGACAACGTGACGGTCATCTACACGCCCCACTCCAACCTCAAGAAGACCAACGGCATGGCTACGGGCCAGGTGGGCTTCCACAAGGACACTCTGGTGCGAAAGGTGCATCTCAAGACCCGGGAAAACGGCATCATCAACCGTCTCAACAAGACGAAACGCGAGGAGTACCCGGATCTCGAGAAACAGAAGACCATACACGAAAGCAAGACTCTCAAGGAGGCCAAGGAGGTGCGAATGGAGCGAGAACGGGCCGAGAAGGCTCTGGAGGAGGAGAGAGCTGCTGAACGGTACCGTAAGAAGCACGCTTATGACGATTTCTTCGCCGAGGAGAATATGCAGAATAACGAGAGCACGGGGGATATTGAGGATGATTTTTGGTAAGCGAGAACATGAGCGAAGCGAATGTTCTTGCGACGAACTGATCGAGATTTCCTTTTGTGACGAACCTATCGAGATCTCCTTTTGCGACGAACTGATCGAGATCTCCTTTTGCGACGAACTGATCGAGATTTCCTTTTGTGACGAACCTATCGAGATCTCCTTTTGGTCACCCTCACCACAAGTAATTGTACCATATAAAATACATTAATTTATTGTCCTGTTGCTTGTAGACAGTAGCTGTGAGACTGTCAGCGTCTAAATGAACTCCCTCAATCAACACAGGTATCGCTCCGAAACAGTCGAAACCGGTACCAATCAATTCGTCACGTTTTAGCGAGCCCAACAGTGGTGTGATGTTCCCCATTATTACCGTACAGCAAATTAAAATGGATGTTCCCGGAACTATTCGTACACACTCTTGAAGTAAGCTTGCGCGCGATGGGAGACATGAACAATCCACTTATACCAACAGTTCCTTAAACCACACCATAGTGACACATGAATCTCCTCAATTACTCGCGTCGCCATTGCAATGACACTGATGAACTCGTTCTACTTTCGTTCTACGGCTCGTCCACGATTACGTAATACACCTGGACTACATCTACGTGTTGTGATTCTCACGAGTTCTTCAAGTAACTCATCCAGAGCCCTATCCCACTCGTTCACTCCTCTCTCTCAAACAGACACTGTCAATGCATAAATTACATGCCGCTTAAGGGGTAAGATCGCCGGCAAAGTTGCCCTTCTCTCGCTGGCCGTCCCACTTCTCAATCCAGTCCTGGGGGCACAGAGAGTTGTATGATCGCCAGAAGACCTTGCAAGGCTCAAACTCCTCACCCTTGGCGTTGATGCACTTGAAGTAGTCGACGTAGTTTTGCCAGCAGTGCTTGGTCTGGTTCTGGTTGGGGAATCGGGGGTCGAATCCGACTGGGTTAGTGTCTGTCTGAAAGCGTGATTGGTGAAATGATGTTTTGTATCGGATGTCTGTTTGTGTTGAATGTCTGTTTGTGTCGTTTCTCAAAAGTGGTTCTGCGTCACTTTGTGTCGTTTATCAAACGTGATGTTGCGTCACTCAGTGTGTTTGTCGCATGTCGTCCATCCTCCTCGATCAATTTGCTCAATGTCACCAACATCCACCTCAAACCACCCAAGCCCATGCCTCGTCAGTACTCACCAGTCTTAAAGACAACCTTCTGCTCTTCGGTATCAGACATTGTATCGTGTGTAGTTGTAGATGATGGAAAGCACCTAAGCAATATGTATCCGAAAGTCAGCTCACTGGCAAATGTTGCAACAAAAACTCTAGCTGTTCGGCCGCCTCTGATTGGTCCCGGCCGATTGGGAGGTCGAGGGTTAGGGTATAGAAAGTTTGTTTTGGACGTGGATGGTGCTGGTAGGGGAAACGGACGAGGTGTGGCCGTCACGTGACTAGATGGGTAGGCGGCGTGTAATTGGACGGTGCTGAATCAGACTATACATCGTCACGTGACCTACTCCCCCTCCTCCCCTCTCTCCACCCAATTGCTCGATACTAACGGCTCAAAAGTGGCATGTTCACCAGCCGCAGTCAATTTGACTTTAGCTCTGGGCGTGTGGTGGTGTGGAGTTGAGTGGAGAGGCGGGTGGTGTAAAGAGGGTGTTGGTGGGAATCGAACGTTGGAGGGGTGAAGAGCAGTGTATTGAAGAGAGATGGTTCATTCTACAAGTTCAAGTAATCGATAGCGTAGTAGATAGGTTGTTAAGAAACGATCAAGTAGTTCCAACTAAAGGGCAAACAACGTCAAGTAACTGAAACAGACTGGGTCCACTGGAGCCGTTCCAAACAAACACGGCGGACACTACGACTTCAGCTGAGAGGAGTCAGCCAGACCAAATCTTCGCTTTCCTAAGAATTCGGACCATGGATGTAGATCCAGCTCGCCCAGCCAGCAGCTGGTGGAACCTGAAGTCTTCCGGGCTTCCGAACAGTTGCTGATGACAGCAATGACACTGCTCTTTCTCCGAAACACACCCTTTACAAGGCCTTGGTTATCTTTGACATCCACCGAAATATCCGTTGCCACAGCAAATAGAACCGCAGGAGACATCTTCAAGGCTGAGTAGTAAGAAGATGACCTCGCTAGAAACCTCTTGGTCCTGGGACGGTTCATGCCGGTAGCATTTCTTCCTCTTTTGCTGTCCTACCTTCTGCCTCTCTCTCTTCTGTTGAGTCTACTTGTCTATCAAGCCCTCTTCTTCGTCTGCTCCAGCTTCTTCTCTTGCTCCAGCTCCTAGCCCCTCTGGCAATCTCTAGCAATGTCAGCAATTCGGGTTCCTCGATCTCCGCCAACAACTTTTAGTTTGGCTAACCTATCTGTCTTTTCTCACAAGTCACTGTAGAGCACCCCCAAAGCCCCAGCAACTGTTACTGCCTGTCCGACTGTCGACAGCTGTTGAAAATGTCATCTACAAACTGCTCATCCCGATTCCGGTCATTCCCTTTCTCTTCTACTCTCTTGGCATAATGCACCATGCCCTCAGGTATGAAAGTCTTTCGAGGATACAAACCAAGACTGATATAATGGTGCTAATATAGAAAATTTGGAAATGTGATTTCAAGCAGGCCAGCTTACTATCGCACTGCACAGAGTGCACCAATTGGACTTCCACCTCTTCAGTGTCTTCAAACATACAAGTTAGAGTGTCGTATAACCACGGATATCCAAACTCTTCCAATAGACACAATTGTGGAGTCAGGAAATTTCGCAGAGTAAAGAGATAAGTTTCTCATGTCAATTTTAGTCTACTTCTCTCAAGTTGTCAAGTTCCTGTTGTATTTTCAGTCTAATATTAGCACTTCGCAGACCCTAAATACAGACACACGCAACACAGAGACTGAGTCAAGTTCAGAACAACTTCGTGTATCAGGACCCACCAAAAAAACACTGCCACTCGACGACAAAAAGTAATTGCAGCACCCAGGATTCTCGTATGGTCTCCCACTACAATACTAACTGGGCTCTCTGGTGCTTGACTATGGCTGATCGGACGGGAAGCCGTATTTTCACCAGGATATGGCCGCAACTGGATTGGGGAGTTTTTGAGGGAGTTTGGGGGGATGGAAATGTCACGTGATGATGTTTACTTTGCGGAAAACGGAGCATTGCAGTTTCTGGGGTGTTTTGGTGTGTTTTGTTTTCTGAGAAATCTTGTGTTCCAGGCTATAAGAAGAAATACCTTAATTTGTTTGCAAACGGAGAATGACCGAAAGTCTGCGACAGCCAGATCCGATTGCTGAGAGATGCCTACCATGTAAATCTTTGGATTATAGCGGTCATTTCAATACCACTTTAGTAGCCACTATATGAAGTTTTCGCTGAGCTAGAGCTGTTTTCAAATTTTTAAGCACAGACACTCTCACGCACGACACGATCGGGCGTTCTGGAGCGATTTGAAGGCCAGTTTTCTTCGAGGTATACCTATGCTAGTGCTTGAGCCTTTTTAGAGTCGTCCGAGCAGCTCTTGTTATAGAATAGCGTCAGCAGTCCCTTTGAACTGCTCTTCAGAGTGGAGTAAAACTGTCAGGCTCATGCTGAGAAGAACTAGACTTTGCAGGAGCCTCCCGAAATATTGTGAATATGTAGATGCTGGAGATACGAAGGTGGATCCCAACCAAAACATCGAGCATCTGTCTCGTGTGCAAAGCAAAGTCTGCTGGTCCAAGGCAAAAAAATCAGCTACAAATCAGCAGCTATATCATTTCATCTAAATGTGTAAATCCTGTAGGTCTATGATACCGTCTTCACTGAAGTTCTGTCATAGTCTGAGGACCTGTACCAGTCACGCACGAAGTCATCCGCGTCACTCTTGTAATCCTCCGGGTCAAGACCGTGCTCTCGAAGAACCCTGTCTCTTACGTCACCCAAGACCGTTTTGTTGATACATCTGACCTGGAGCTCGCATCCTGAAGCCCACCAACATGATGTCGATCATGCCATTCAGCACACACGCAGCTCCGCAAGACTCCTGAAGCGAGACCCAGCATACTACATGTACACCCACCCCGCATTGAGACGACAAACTGGCCGAAACCTCGTTTCTTGCTGCCCTGAACTTTCACATAGCCATCACCAGAGCAGAAGGCTCTGAAAGGGAATCAGGTCTTTTGAAACCGTTCCAGACACTCTTCGAGCCATTATATATCTGCCCCCGCATCACGTCGCGCACGTCTCTGTTTCTAAGAGCCCCAGCTTCTTCAACTCTTCCCACCACTTCAAAGCTCTCTCGTGCAGACGTATCATTGGCGGTGCTGCTCCTGGCTCGTTTGGTAATCGAGCTCACGGATCTTGTGGTACTCGCAGTGCGAAAGACCGTCCAGATGTACCATGGTAGGTATCCAGAAACAACGGGTTGCGGCTTCTGGATACCTTCCATGGTACCGTACATACACTGTCCCTCTTTTGAGCAGATAATTGATATGCAACCGGCCTCCTTCCTACTCTCTGCAGTCAATTTCAAGCTCCTTGACGAAATGCTCCAGATCTTGGGCATCCATGAGCTCACTGTCGTCAATGTTGGTATCCCTATTCGAATGAAACGAATGAAATCGCGTGATTGATGAGAGGAAGTCTCAGAGGGACTCGGAGAATGTCGTTAGCCGGCCATATGCCAGTATGACTCACGGGGTGGTTTCGAGGGTGTATTGTGCAAGTACGTGATCCCGGCTGTTCTTATAATTACATGCTGTACTCGCACCGAACGCACAAGATACTTCTCATATATTACTGTACAGCCCATTCATTCAACGCACGCCCTGTCACGTCGCCCCTGATACGAGACATTGCCACGGCGCGCCACAGTTTCACTGTAATTTTTTTTTCCGTATTTTTTGTATTTTTTTGTATTTTATTTTTGCTGTTATTTTATTTAATCTTTATTTAATGTTTTTATATTGGAAATTCTATCGTTTTATTCCTGTCGTCCATTGACTTCGCACCACCGCACATGCTCACATAGTGGGAAGGCTTACATAAACACACACAGAGACTAAAAATACAAGTGTCCGCAAATGGTCGCACAAAAACGCGACAATTGACCTGCTCTCATCTCCTCCACTCTCCCCATCCTCCTGTACCTTCCCTCAGCTCATCGGGGTCTCACAACTAAGTTTGCGATAATCTCTGCATGGTTGCGTACTCCGTACATGTAACTCATCACCACTCCACAGAGTAGTTGAAACACTACAGAAACACGACTCACACGCCATCTGGTAATTTCACCACAATGAACACGTCTACACAAGGAGGGGATTTGACAGCTCCTTCAACGAGCAGGACGTTTGGAATGGAGGACGGGTCCGAGTTTTGGAGAGCGGTCACACTGACAGCCTCCAAGAACGTGCACAGGGTGGTTTTTGGAAGCAACGCGGTCTGGCTCGCGTACACAAAGAGCCATGGCCGGGTCCTGCTGGTGGACTTGAGCTCAGGTCGTCAACATGGACGCGACTATCAGCATTGTGTGAGTTTTGTTGCAAAGGACCAGGCCGACAATAATGTGTACTTGGCGTTTGGGTACCTGCGAGATAAGAGCAGCGAGAACTTCATGTGGCTTTTTGACGCCATCAAGGCGCAGTACAAGCGCCATTCCGTGACTCTTCCGGCCATCATCTTCTCCAGTGAAATGCGGGAGTGCTTCGAGACCATTGACCGGGCGTTTCCGCTTAGTCAGGTGCGATTGTGGCTACGGGAGATCAATCGCGATTTCGTGGGGCAATGTCACCACCAAGTTGTACACGACACAGATCGTCCGCTTCACGGCAAGCAGCTTCACGGCAAGGTGGACGAGTCCAGTTTCACCAAAGACGAGCTTCTGTGGCTGGAAATGATGTCGGATTGGACGTCGATTCTGGAGGCCGAGACCAAGGCGGAATTCAAGGAGCTGTGGCGCGAGTTTCGAGCCACGTATAGGGAGTCACATCGTGGCGTTGTGTCGTATCTCAAGCAACAGTGGGTCAGGCCTCACAAGTTCATTTTGACGGGATTGTGGGCAAATCATGCCAACGGTCCGGTTTTCGACCAAAATGCGTATATGGAGGGAGCCTCTGATTTTTTGGAGAAAACCAGAGACCGTGGCGATCTGGCAGACCGTTTGGAGGTCATTCGGGCGGCTTTTAGGACTAGGGGGTTGTCTGGTGGAGACTTTAAGGGGCCCAGTGAGGGTGAGGAGGAGATTTTGGAGGATGTTGACGATGGCACTAGTCGAATCATGAGCGTTCTTCGTGGAGAGGGGGAGGGTGAGGCGAAGGTTGGGGAGGGAACTGGGGAGGGAACTGGGGAGGATGTGAAGATGGGATCTGGCGAGGAAGCCGAGGCAAAGTCTGAATCTGAAGCTTTGGAGGGAACTGGGAAGGATGTGAAGATGGGAACTGGGCAGGAAGAGGAGGACAAGGAGGAGGACAAGGAGGAGGACGCGGTTTTGGAGGAGGACGCGGTCTTGGAGAAAAAGACTGATGCTGCAAAGCTGGCACTATCAGAATCATGTATTCTGAAGACGATCAGAAAGGAGAAAAAACACGGACCGTCCGAAAATCCTTTCCGCGAGCTCCTGTCCTCCGAAAAGCGTTCGAGAAGTGGACATCAGCGCTTGTCTTTGCATCGCGAGACGGTCGCTGATGAGCCTAGACAGGATCGGTCGCCCAATGTGAAGAAGGCCCCTGTGGAGCGAAAGCCAGGTAAAGCAAGAGTTTGGCCTCCTAGCGATGACGCCACTCCTTCAGAACCTCCCGTGAAGCGAAAGAGGGGCCGACCAAGAATCCGGCCTCTCAGTGACGACGAATCCACCAAGCCTGAGACGCCAAAGAGACTTCCTCAGACTGTTACGACTCAGTCGGAACCTCCTGCGAAGCGAAAGAGGGGCCGACCAAGAACCCGGCCTCTCACTGAAGACGTCGCTAACCCTGAGACGCCAAATCGCCCTTCTAAAGCAGAAGAAACTCAGTCGGAACCTCCTGTGAAGCGGAAACCTGGGAGACCGAGACGTCGGCCTCTCAGTGATGAAGATGTCACTAAATCTTCGGCGGAACCTCCCGTGAAGCGAAAACCTGGTAGAACCAGACTTCCGTCTCGCACTGATGATGACGCCGCTGAACCTGAGACTCCTGAAGAAACGGGGCCTCGGTTAAGACGTATTTCGGGCCGGCACGGTGCAGCGACGTTTGTTGACGAGGGATTGACGACGCCTGAAGTCAAGCAAAATGGTCGACCTCGTAAGGATGCTTCGTCGTCGAGAGCTGCTGCTGGTGCCTCTTCAGCTGAAGCGCACACGCCAGTGAAGCCAAGAAGAGGACGGCCGCCCAAGAGTCTCAAGCCGTCTGTGGTTCCTAACTCTGAGCCGTCTAAAGCTAGAAAAAGAGGGCGACCGCGTTTGGAGAGAAAGCGGGAGCTTGAGGAGACTAACACAGGCCAAGTTCCAGGAAGTGCTCCTGCAGTCTTGTCCAAGTCGGTGTTTGCGGAGCATGCGTTTGAGACTCCTACCAGACCCGGAGCAAGAACGCGGTCTGCATTGAGGTCTCGGTCAGAGGTTAAGAACGAGAGCGGAGGCGACGATTTGGAGAATGACGATGACGATTCAGATGACTCCTCCTCCGACGAGCCTGTGGTTGCTGTTCCAGTTTCAGAGGCCAGTAACAAGCCAGCCTCCAGAAAGAGCATTCCTGCATCCTGGGGAGCCAAGACCACTCCGACTCAGACCAGAGCCCGCAGCGCGATGATGATCAGGGAGTTTCCAGAAGTTTCCAAGAGAGAGTCGACTAGTTCAAAGGTGACTTCAGAGTCGACTTCTGCTAAGGCATCTCCTTCAAAGGCGACTTCTGCTAATGTGACTTCTTCAAAGTCGACTCCTTCAAAGTCGGCTCCTTCAAAGTCGACTCCAGTCTCTGCAAACTCCAAACAGCCCCGTCTGTCTTTTTCGACTTCGGATGCGAAGTTCACCGCCGTCAACGCACCTTTCAAGTCGTCTCCGTTGGCTTCCACATCCGAGAAGGCGTCTTCGAAGACTGTTCTTGCTTCTCCTACTCCCAAGGCTTCAAAGGCGAGCTCACGGGTTGATCCTGAGGCGACTTCTGACACTTCAAGTCAACCAAAGTCCACTTCGAAGTCAGATGATCTGAAGACGACTCCCAAGTCTTCACTCGAGTCCAAGTCTTCACTCGAGTTAAAGTCTTCACTCGAGTCCAAGTCTTTACTCGAGTCAAAGTCTTCATCTTCACTCGAGTCCAAGTCTTCACTCGAGCCCAAGTCTTCACTCGAGCCCAAGCCTTCACTCGAGCCCAAGTCTTCACTCGAGTCCAAGTCTTCACTCAAGTCCTCACCCAAACCCACGTCCAACGGAACTCCACAATCAGCTTCCAAGACGGGAACACCATCGTCTCGGAAACGAGCGACTGCGGAAACCGGCTCTTCATCTGGACGGAAAACGAAGAAACAACGCCATTCCGACGTTGCTCAGAAAAACGGAATGTCATACACCGGAACTCCCTCCAGGAAAGGCCGCAAGTCTCGTCCGTCCATTGGCCAGAGGGTTATGGGGTTATTCAAATGACCTCTTTGTATTAGCTATATTTATTATTGTATTTTTACGCTTTGAGGTGTGACGACTTTAATTACCAGGGTACAACTGTAGTGAGTATTTCGTTTTTATAGCCGTAATCTGTAACAACCGCCAACTCCTATCCGCTTACTAATCACTTTCGGATCATTTTCACTTGCTACTTGGCGACTCATTTACTGCAAGGATCCACTTTGACATGCACAGGGCACATGAGCCAGGCACCGCCGGGTCACGTGATCCGAAGCAACCTCCCATGTGATCCAAAGCGCGGTCTCGTGAATCACCAGTCCCGTGACCCCAAACCCTCTCTCGTGACCCCGAAACAGCCCAGAAAATCGGAAGCCTGACCTGCTCCTCTTATCGCTATCCAAACTCAATGGAAGTTCCGCGGTCAATTGGGTTGCCATTTGGGTTCCTGCAGGTGGTGGGGGGGTTAGTCAAGTCGATTTTTGGAGGAGAAGGGGGTTGGATGAGGTCACGTGACTCACGAGTACACTGACAGCATCATCTCTTGCTTCTAGCTTACTCATCTAATCAGTATTTTCGCCAATCAACACCATCCAACCACACCGTTACAGATAAGCCTGAGCAGAGATAGCGCCATGGTGAAGCTAAAAAAAATGTTACTTGGATTGGGAGGAGGCTGTACGAGTGTTACAGTATAACGGTTGTGTTGTAGACTAGAGACGATAGAATTGGATTTGTGGGGGTGTACAGAGACTCATATCGGCGACATTTATTGATCAAGTACATTCATCTAACAGCCACTTCTGTGGCCCTCCTTGTCATGCATGTTTTTGTCTTGTTCGGTGCTTGGAAAAGAATTTTTGGGCAATTGGCACAGCTTCGCAGCTGCAGGTGAGCTTATAATTTTATTTGCAAACGGCTTTCGTTTTTTTCGAGAGCTTTTTTTCTTCTCCCTCTCGAACACCCGTTCCACACCACCACACCACAACCACACAGACACCATGAGCGACGTCCAGGTCCCCACCGACAAGAAGTACATTTCGTACAACAACGTGCACAAGCTGTGCCAGGAGGCCGCCGAGAAGATCAAGGAGTTCAAGTGCGATCTCATGATTGCCATTGGAGGAGGAGGATTCATTCCCGCCCGAATTCTGCGAACCCACATTCGAATCCCCGGCGCCAAGAACATCCCCATCCAGGCCATTGGTCTGTCTCTGTACGAGGAGCTTGGCACTGGTCAGCTCGAGGAGCAGATTGGCGTCGAGGTGGTGCGAACCCAGTGGCTGGACTTTTCCACTCTGGAGAAGCACTCCGGCGACCTGATCGGCAAGAACATTCTCATTGTCGACGAGGTGGACGACACCCGAACCACGCTGCACTACGCCGTGTCGGAGCTGGAGAAGGACATTGCTGCCCAGGCCAAGAAGCTGGGCCGAGAGGACGAGAAGACCACTCTGCACGTGTTTGTTCTGCACAACAAGGACAAGCCCAAGAAGGCCGAGCTTCCCAAGGAGATGATGGACTCCGGCCGATACATTGCTGCCCGAACCACTCCCGACGAGTGGATCGCCTACCCCTGGGAGGCTCGAGATATCGAGGAGCACACCAAGTACGCCAAGCTGCAGAACAACGATTAGATGTAATATAGTATTTAAGAGGCTGGCGCAGAGCAGCCGAAAGGGGAATCAGATTGTGTAGTCATCGCGGGTGGTGTTATAAGGGCTGAACAAGTGGCTTTTGAGGGCTACAAATGGAGCTTGGAGAGGCCATCCTAACTAACTACGGAGCGTACTCGAGCTGTAAGTGGAACTAAAAGTACTGTCGGTCGAGAGTATTCATCAAGAAGTCACGAGCTATCTCCAAGCTGAATGCATTTCCCTTGGATCAAAAAAAGTATCGGAGAATGATTCATCAGGAATGATGCAATGTCTGCCGCCGTTAATCGAAACTATTCACCTCGATTTAGTGATGATGCCGGCAGCACCAATTATAGATAGTGATGGCTTATTTGTATCTAGATAGCTCCTCTACGATCAGTTGTACTCGACAATGGGGGACCAGACCTACAGTACATGCCTTACGGTACCATTTATAAAGTACGAGTACATCACACGATTTCACCTCTTTTTCTCATACTTGTAGCTTCTCAGTGGCACCACGACGAACGAGAAAACTTCGAGAATGGCTCTCCATCTGATGGCTATCCCGCTATACCAACTTCAGGGGAATTGGAGCATTGCCGGAGTCATAATGATCTGTTCAAGATTGACGCTTACATGGGACATGGGCATGATATATGTTTGTGGCCTACTGTATATGAAGTACTGTATTTTACTATATTATACTGTATCTCTACAGTCCCACGAGACCTTCCATACTCTCATTCGAGCGTGGCTTCAATATTGATTGACTACCTCCTGAGCTGGAAGAGTTCTAGTGTGAAGAGTAATACGAGCTACACTATTCAGTTTGAACTAAGACCCCGCTGACGAATGGAATAGCTGGTCAATTGGCAATAAATTAGAAAAAATTAGGTCAGGTATCTCCACTGACAGTAACAAGCATTTGCATCTATACACTATGATACGAGTCAGCAGCAAATTCGAGTGATCGAGTGACTTATCTCGATTTGGTCCTGCACAGACAAACCACTTAATGAGCTCACTACTAACGCCCTCAATAGACATGAGTGTTTCAATATGCCTTAATTCACTTCTGGACGTCTGTCACTATCATGAACCGTTATACTGCAACCACTTGTCCTTTTCCTTCATCTGCACCAATCCCCTACAACTGACCAGTTGACCACTACGCATGCACCACAAACACAAACATACATTAGTCATTATAACACTGTGCCATTCGACACTCTATAAATATGGTATCGTTTCCTTCTCTACTCGTCGTCCTCGCCAACAAAGTCCTTTCGAACAATGTCCAAAAACACCTCTTCCAGAGACGTCGGAGAGACCGAGTAGTACTCGATGCCCAGCCGCTCCTTGTTCTTCTCCAGCAGCGCAAAAATGGTGGACATTTTAGTCTCGACTCCGGCAGTCTTGCACGGCACAGACAGCTTGATCTGCCCGTGGTACATCTTCTCCTCCATCTGCGACTGCGGGAACACTTGTCGAGTCCACTCGGCAATCTTCCACATCTGCTCATCGGACGTGTAGGGCGCGTTGGAACACACGAGGTGCACGTGGTACATGTTTCCGTAAAGGTCTCTTAGCTCTTGGGCCGAACCAATGGCCAGAAATCGTCGGGCAAGAATACCAGCTCGATCAGCCAGAGCATCGGCTTCTTCCATGGAATGAGTCGTCAGAACAATGCTTCGTCCATGAGCCACAGACGACAAGGTACGCCACATGATTCGTTTGGCAAAGGCGTCCATTCCCGAAGAGGGCTCGTCGAGCAGCAGAACCTGAGGATCGGCCATAAGAGCGACGGCCAACGACAGCTTTCGTTTGTTTCCTCCCGAAAGAGCGTTGGCGGTGGTTTTTCGGAACCGATCGAGACCCGTGGCTCCGATGATATGCTCCACATTGTGGTCTCGGTCCTCCTTGTTGAGTCCCCGCAACATTGCGTAAAACTGCAGAGTTTCCGTCACCGACAACTTGTCCATGGCGTCAAACTGGGGACAAACACCGAGATGCTGACGAGCCTGGGCTCGGTTGGAAGACACGGGAATACCGGTCACGTGAATGCCGCCGGAGGTGGGTCTCTCTTCGCCTCGAATCATGTTGAACGTGGTAGTTTTACCGGCTCCATTGGGTCCCAGAAGAGCAAAACACTCGTCGGGCTGGACTCCATAGGTGATATCGTCGACAACGCGGTTTCCTCCGTACTTTTTCGACACGTGGGACAGTCTGAGACCCTGGTTCCACGACTCGGGGTTGGAGTCGACGTGTTCGGCCTCCTTTTGGACGTCCAAGGGGGCAGTGGATCTGGTTTCTTCGTCCTCATCTCGCTTCTTGCCCTTGAAAACGTACCGGAACCGACCAGAGTCCCACCACACGAGAATGCCGTAGAAGACGGCGGCCTGAACAATGAGATACAGAATGGGGCCTCCGTAGGCGAGAATGTCGCCCATGTAGGTGATCTCGGAGTTGTCTGAGCGGCACAGGACGCCAAACAGGTTCATGGCCACGAAAAACGCCCGCACCAGCTGGCACGTGGGCGAGAAGATGGAAATGGTGAAATGGATGGCCCGCACAGTGCTGTCCACCTTCCAGGGATCCTCGTACATGAGCGTGGACATGTATCCAATCATGTAGATGAGGAAGTAGATGGCGTTGTAGCCTGCAGTGATTGCAAAAGCCGCCAGCTGAGACTTGACCATGAGAGAAACGACAAAAGAAAACAACGAGGCAGCCAAGGCGTACAGCATGAAAACCACAAACAAGTAGCCGGCTCCCATAATGTACTCCGACGAGCCTCCAATGATTCCGGTACAGGCTGCACCTGTCAGCATGAGCGGAACCCAGTCAAAAATCGCATAGGCAGTCCACAGGGGAACCACTCTGAGTCCGTTGGAATAATGCATAGCTCGAACTCGCGACAGACGCTCGAAAGTCGGATACAGAGCTGCAAACGCGGGCACCACACTCATGGTGAGGCCAAAGTAGACAATGAACTGCAGAGTGTCGCCTGTGGAGGACGACCAGGGGATTTGGAACGGCGAGAAGTCGGCGTAAATCTTGTAGTCGCCGTTCTGCCGGGCGTTAGTCAGCAGATTCATCATCATGACGGAGAAATACGTGCCTCGACCGGTGTTGGTGAGATATGCAGCTACGGGGGCTGCGGAGTCCAGGTACACGCCTCCAGGATACACCTGGGTGTAGTTGGCGTTCAAGTAGGCGCTGAACGAGCTCTGGGAGTCCGTGTAGTGGGTGCCGTTGTTCATTTTGGCCATGATCAGGTTCTGGATCGTCGAGTTGCCCATTCCTCGAAGCATGCCTCCAATGAACGTTCGGACACCCTGCGTGGAGTCCATTAGCGCACTCTGGGGCCCCACAGGCATATCCAGAGGATCCACGCCGAGTCGGTACGGGTTGAAGACCTGGCGTCGGAATCGCGAGTCTCCTTCACACGACGCGCCCTTGAACGATCTCAGAAACTGAGAGGTCGCTCCGGCAACAATGATGGGTAGGATGAACATGACAATGTGGGCCAGAGGGTTGCGTTTGAGAATGATGAGCCGTTTGACCAGCATGGACCACGTCTGGTGAAAGTAGCCCGTGGAAGTACCCTTTCGGAGCCCTCCCTCGCACATTTCGGTGATGTCGCCGTGCTCAACATGGTCTCGTTCGGCCACTCGAAGAAACACGTCTTCAAGTTGAGGTCCAGCCACTCGGTACTCGATTCCACGGGCCTCCAGATCCTCGATATGTTCTGCAACCTGCCCAGCAGTCTCCAGCTCGACAATCTCTTCTCTGCCGGTTCCGGGATGCGCAATGAAGACTCGATATCCGCCTCCAAGCTGCTCCTTGAGCTGCACGGTGGTTCCGTAGACTTGCAGAGAGCCCTTGGACATGATGGCAATGTTGTCTCCGAGCACGTCGGCCTCGTCGAGGAAATGGGTCGTCAGAAGCATCGTGTGCGAACCTCTACTGGACGTGATAATCTCCCAGATTTTCCGTCTGGACAAGGGATCGAGACCAGAAGACACTTCGTCAATGGCACAGACGTTGGTTCCTCCAGCAAACGCAATGGCAAGCTGCAGTTTACGTTTCTGGCCTCCAGACATGGTTCCCGCTCGATCGTGGCGTTTCTTGGACAGATCGCACTTGTCGACCAGAAACTCGATGGCCGCAGGAATGTCCTTGGTGGGCACTCCCTTGAGCTGTGTCCAGACCCGCAGATGCTCCTCGCAGGTCAGAGTATCCCAAATGACGTTCTTTTGGGGACAGATTCCGACTCTGGAGCCTGGAGAGAACGTAATCGTGCCGCTGGTGGGTTTCTGGATGTTGGAAATCATCTCAAGAGTGGTGGTCTTTCCGGATCCGTTGGCTCCCAGAAGACACACGATTTGGCCGTTGTGAACGGGCAAGTTGAGATGATCCACGGCCGTGACGGTGTTCTTGACCCGGCCGGTCCACGCAGAACGCATCTTGTACGTCTTGGTCACGTCCTCGAGCAAAACTCGGTCTTTTTGAGACTCGTCAATGTTGATCTTAGAGTGGACGCCGTGTCTGAACCGCTCGACAACCATGGCGAGGAAGAGATAGAAGAAGATGGAGAAGATTGCGCCAAAGAAGATGACAATCGCCTTGATGTTGGAGTCGGGCGCGTTTTCCACCATATTCGTCGCAATATCTTCCTTCTTCCATCGTCCCGTGGTCTGAATGAAGAACGGATAGTTCATCGGAGGGAACAGAAACGACAAAACGTAGACGGAGGCGTCTCTGAAGCGTCCCTCGTTGTTGGGAACTCGAGTCTGAACGGTGCTCATGATGGCCAGGAAACAGGACACTCCAGAAGCCACAATTCCAGCCAGTTGGGCGTACGAAAAAAACATGGACAGAAACATGGCCCACGTGATCATGGACATGCCCGAGAAAATGTGGTAGAAGATGTAGATGGCCACATTGGTCGGTTTCATCAGCACCAGGTTCAATGTCAGGGCGATACTGATCCATCCGGGAAGATAGACGATACTGAACGAGATCAAGTAGGCCAGATGACGGGCAAACTGTTTCACTCCCATGGCTGTGAGCAAGCCAGCAATACCGAATTCGCGCTCCTGAGCAGCCATTCCGGCCAGCTGGTAGATGACACCAATCATGCCGAGAAACAGAGCCGGAGCCAACCAGTCAATGACAATCTGGAGGAACTTGGAAATGACATTTTGCTGGTGTTGTTCCTGAGACTCGTCGGTGAACGCGAGTGTGTACGGAACAGTGGTCTCTCCGGTGATAGCCTTGTCCATTTGCCACTGGAGAGGAAGAATGAAGATATCGGGATCGGACTTGTGAGCCGCAATATCGGTCACAAACAGTCCAGAGTTGCCTCGAATGGTGTAGTTGTAAATCTTCTGCTCCTCGTCAATGTGGTTCCACTGCACTCCTCCGTAGCAGGCCGAATCACCTCGCAGGTTCTGGCTGCACACCTGGAACATGTCGTCTTCGTGATCCAGCTCGATGATCTGGGAGCTGGGAATGCCCTCAAACGCCGAGTCCATGATCCGGCGCATCTCGTCGGTGACTCCCAGCGGATCTCGCGAGTAGTAGATGATTTTCCGCTGGCTCACCACGTCTCGCAGCTGTCGTACTGGCGTGGGGTCGGAAACTCCGTAGCTGGCATAAGGGGAGTAGAATGCTTTTGAGTATGACTTTGTTAGAAGCTTGAAGGCGAAATGGAGTCAGTGTCGTACCTGTCTTCCTTAAACTGTGCTCTCCAGGCCACACATCAGAATGCCCTCATGTTATACACATCTGAATGTGTCTTGTTCCACTCATTCAACACGAGCTCAGAGCATTAAACCCCCCCTCCCACACTCACCATGAAAACAATAAACGCCACCGGAAGAAGCGACGACCGGAAAAACGTCCACCACCACGACCGCTTGAACACCAGCATGTGTTTTCGCACCAGAGCGGCCGTCTGGCCCACCAGAGTCATTTGCGGCTCCACATCGTCCACAGACGTCTCGCTGACGTTGAAGGACTTGGATTCGGGGCTGGACTGCACCGCCAGCACCGTAGCATCTTTTTCCGACATTTTTCAACCACAAATGAGAGACTTAACAAGCCTCGCAACTTGCACGGCTTGCTTTCGGATTCCCTGACAGATGGATAACCTTATGCAAGATGGCACAGCCTTGTGCGACATAGAAATGATAGGCGAGATAGGGGGCTGAAAATACCGGGGAAATTGGTTACAGGCCCGATAAAATGAGAAAAAAAAGTGCAATAAAAAGTCAACACTTCAAAGTTTTGGCCCACCTGGTTTAATTCTCCCTACCAGCACAGTCACTCCTCGTTACGGACACCCAAAAAATACGAGGGTCGCTTTTCTTTGTCTAAAGTGTCTCACTGGCTTTATTTGAACGTCTCAGGTTTGTCTCCAATGCTTAAAATGAAAGTCTGGAATGTGAAGCGAGGTGAGGTATTTTGGCTGGCTGGAAGAAGAAATGAGAGTTGCTCTGCGGCGGGGGAAACGCCATGGATGGTCAAAAAATCAAGAGCAACGCCCTCCATTGAGATTCTAAGCGACTCCAGGCCATAATAACGCCACAAAACGCCCAGTTCAGCCGCTCCGATCAGGGTTGTATATCTTGGCGCACATGGTTGCGTTGCCATCGGAGGCGGAGCAGGTGTTTGTTGAGGGGGGTCATAGAGGGGCCAGAAATGGTTAGAAGCTCTTTAGAAGCCTTCTGTATGTTTTAAGAAGTTGCATATTTCACACTTTTCATTTCCCCCGAATTTTCCCCGAATTTTTCGAATTTCTGCCATTTATTGGCGGCCACAGATCTCACCAAACGCACGAATGCAGATCCCCAGAGATGCATAATGTGGGGAACGGGATTTCGAGGAAAACCACGTGGTTGGAGAAGACCGTTGAGTCACATGACCAAATGACGTAGTCAGGGAGTATTTCAGCAATCGGCTCTGTTTGTAGACATGCTCTGCAGATGTCAGTGGGGAATCTTGGCAGTGAAGTATTGGGAATCTGAACCAGGTATTTCAACAGGGAAACGCCCGATAACAGTATATTTCATATCATTCGAATCAGCGAAGAATTCTGAGTCGATTGGTTTGCTTTATATCAAAATCCGTATACTAAATCTGACTCTACACCTGAACACTCAGTCCCTTGTCTCTATCGGCTGCACTACGATACTCATAGTTGAAGCACACCTCTCCCCCACATCAACCATATATACAAACACTTACTCTATAAAACCATGTCTAATTACTTCCCAGATCAATCTTCCACACCCACTCGTCGATATCCGAGATGACTCTCTCTTCAATCTCGTTGCCCTTACCACTGGCCACCTTGAGCACCATTTCGTTGAGCTCGGAACGGCCCAAAATGTCCACGTGTTCGGCCGTCTGGGCTCCTCCTCGAATATCCAGTCGGTCGGGCTGATGCAGCATCTCCACGACCTTGACCTTGGCGTTTCCGGGGTTGAACTTGGAGTTCTCGTCCTTCCATCGATGACACATGGTGTGGGTAGCAAGAGACACGGTTCCGTCTCCCTGGCCCATAATGACTCCGTCGGGATCGTTTCCGGCAATGCTGACGTTCAGATTGGACTGCTCGGGGTTGGGCTCGTCCTGGTAGTAGTAGGCTCGCTCGGTATCCTTACCAACGCCGTAAAAGCAATAGATTTTGAGATCGGGAGCGTTGGGAAGAGCGACTTCGAGAGGATTGCTCCACGTAGAGGGCCGCTTCTCGTTCAGCTCCACCTGCTTACGGGTCTTGGCAATTCCGAAAGAGTAGGCGTTTTCGGTTCGGTTCACAAACCACTCTGGAGACTGCGAATACAGAAAGTCCACAGTTTCGTCCATGGTCAGGTTCTTGGCCGAGTACTCGGAGAGGGAGTGCTTGAACTTGATGAAGTTGCCGTAGGTGACGTTTTGGCCGGGTTTGTCATCAGGAGCTCCAGTATGATCTCCCCAAACCGCCTTTCCGCCCTTGGGAATCATGGAAGCGATTCCTCCCCAGGTTCGCAGCAAGTCGGCTCGTTCTCGGCGAGAAAAGAACTGCTCCAGGCCGTACACAGCCATGGCGTTGAGCTGGACGGTATCTTTCATTTCTCCAGACAGCAGAGCCACCAGAGTCTTGGGAGTGCCCAGCATGGAGCCCGAAATGTCCACAAACGAGTCAATGTGGTCGTTGACCCACGTGGGGCCTCCTCCTCCGTATCCCTCGGCTTCAGCCCACTTCATGAAGTAGAAAATGACCTGAGAGCCCATGGAGTGGCCTGTGAGCACGGTTTTCTCGCCAGTCATTCGCATGGTCTCTTCAATGGACGCCTTGAGTTTGGAAAAGTAGCCGTCTCGACGCTCCAGATCGGGATACGACAGTCTCCAGTCGTAGGCTGCCGCAGCCATGGTATCCGTATCGTATCCGATGACAGCGAGGTTTTCCAGCAGCTTGTTCCACAGCCAGTAGCCCGCCATGAAAAAATCGGCCGAGGCGAATCCCTGGGCGGCTCGCAGCTTGAAATGCGGCGGATCCAGCCCCGTTTCGGTGTCCAGCATGAGATTTTGCAGCCAGCAGTACTTGTCCAGTAGCATGACCCGGATCATGTACCAGGAGCCCCACATTCGTTTTCTGAAGTGCGACTCGGTGGGACACTCCTGCGTGCCCTCCAGCGACCAGCTTTCCAGGCCCGTGGAGATGACTCCGGGCACCAGCACCACGGGGTACTTTGCCTGAAGTCCCTCACTTTTCATGGCCTTGCCGACCGCGAAGGGAGCGGCCTTTTGCTCGTTTTTCTGGTGCTTCTCGATCTTGGCGGCCTCCTGCAGAATCTTGGTCGGAAACCGCGCCTTCATGTCGTGCACAAAGTCCGTCACGCTGTCTATGGATAGGTTGTCGAGCGACAGCCCGTCAAAGTCGAACGACGGGAAGTCGCCCAGAAGCGAGTCGATGTCAATGTTGAGCTCCGGGGGCGCTGCATAGTACCCGGCCGCGAGCACTCCGACCAGCGCGCCGAGCACAAACGTGATTCGGCGACTGCGCGTGAAAAAATTGAGAATCTTGCCCTTGACGGTTTTTCGCTTGTGATGATGATGATGGTGGTGAACGTGGACGTCGGTTTTGGCGTCCGTCCCGGGCTCGACCACGTCGACCTCCGCAGGCTCGACCCGCTCCACTGTCGCCTTCCTGTTCACGGGTTGTGTCATTGGTGAGGAAGGTGGAGATCTGGGGGAAAAATGAGGTTCATTACACTTTCCTCATGTAACCGGGGCATGAAACGTTGAGACATGTCGCGTGGGAAGATTAGTCATGGATGAGACGATGACAGCCGTATCGGCCAAATTGACGTTCGTATTGTGCTCTCTGACATTTACATTAGTCCTGCCTACTTTTATCGTCCTCATTATCACCACCACCTCAACTATCATATGCGCGAGCCGGTTAGTTTGCTGGTGCATGAGCGCGCATGTGGGGAGGGGAGAACAGTGGGGAGAACGTGAGAGTGGGAAAGTGGAGACTTGGGGAAACGAGGAAAATGAGCAGGAAAAAACAAACAGCATGTTTGACAAGAGCGCGCAAATGGAAGCACACATATTCGCTTCTGTCCGTGTCAAAAAATGGCCAGAGTGTGTTGGGCACATGTCAGAGTGAGGTGAACAGCTCTGAGTGAGGTCTTCAGTTGTGGATTGGCTCTGACCGGCAAAGCTGTTCTCATTCCAAAAGGGTATCATTCAATTCAGATTTTCTTGCTGATTCGAATGGTGCTACATCAACAGTCCTGATACAGATTTCCGCACATGTACCAGACTTATCTTTTTCCACTGCAAAGCCATCCACGACTGTAGTGCAATACGAGCAACTGGAAGGAATGTAATTAGTTGAGTATGTCTTAGGAATGAAAGCTATAGCTGGCTGTGTAATTATCGAAGACAGCTTGTTACAGAGGTGAGCTCTTCAGCGTTCCCTAGATGTGCCGAGTTGATGATGTGAAAAGCACAGCAAACAGTGTAACAGAAGAGTGCCCGGGTTTCATTTTCAGCTTAGTTTTTGTGTCCCCAGACCTCTGGAGATCCCATTCATTATCTTGGGCTCCTTCTAGCTCCGCTATAGCGTCCATTAGACCTGTACAAAGGATCGGCTACGCGCATCAGGAGCTTGTATAGCCATGGGAAGCGGGTGAAGAGATTCGACAGGAGCTACATGTTCAGCTGGTAGCGTACCAAAGAAAACGAAAACAAAATTTCTACTGTGTAACTACTCTGAAGCTCCTGACGTCGTCCTATCTTGGTGAGACTAGAGCTCATGCCTATACAAATGGGGGGTGGATGGCTACTAATACAGTGATATGTGCCGCGAACAGTCAGAACACTAGCTACCAAAGCTGTTTGGTCACTGCAAGTATTAGAAGTCGACTTCATGCGCTCACCTTTGTTCATTGACAAGGAACCGGTTGAAGAAGGAGTCTAGATTGCGAAAGACGGTTTGGTTGAAGGATGCAAATGAGGTGAAGCTACAGGTATTGTACGGTACTAGCACTGCTCTCAAGTTCAGTACATCAGTTAGCAATACACGACTTGAGCTCTACATAGAACCAACGACACAGCAGAATAAACCAAGGCAGCTGTCAAACTGACACACGGAGAACAAGCACATGTAGAGTCACAGAGATCTCTGTGGACAAAGGAACCACCCGAGATCTGTCTCAGTGACTTACGGATGACACGAGTTACCCGTTCATAAAGTGCTACACTGTACAACAAGGCGATACAGTTGTCATCCACCACACCCAGTTGTAGCATGTATAAGAGCAGCACTCAATCATGTGATATCAGGCGTTTGAGAACAAGGAGACAATACAGGAAGGACGGAAATCACTTCCGAATGCACTCCGATCTGCTTAAATCCGCACAAGTCCGCCCTGTATACTTTTTTGTATGTATCGTATTTCCCCGTGCAGTGTAGCATTGGCGGCGCAATCGGAAGGCTGTTACTATGATAATGATGAGAATAACTATAGGATGTATGACGTAGCTATAAAAGGAACTGCATCAAAGTTGAACAGCCAGGGGAGTGACCGACTGTATTGACTCGAAAACCACCCCACACGAAATTAGCTGTACAAGCACATACGGTATATACATCTCTTCAATTGACACAATACACAGCACTCAACTCGATGGGGACCTTTCTAAGAGTTCGTTACGACTTGAAACCCCCAAAACCACTTCCTTCGACACTTCAAAATGGGCTGATTCTCTGCGCAATGTCACATTGCCCACATGCGTATAAATTTCACTAGCCTTGCGACCCTGCTAATGCACCAGCCCCTGAAACCAAGAGGTGTGTGATTCGTGGTGCGCGTCACAGCATGAGAAAGGCACTTGTAGTTTGATCACAGTGGTGTAACTGACGAAATTGATTTCGTATTTCTTTGCAATTATCCCGAATTTACTCGAATTTGGACAGATTTCCAACAATTGACCCACCTCAAATTTCACAGCCTTACCCATCGAACCTAATCATGGTGCCGTTTGTTAGACATGCCGAAAATCTGTGGGGTACTTTTAATTTCAAAATTTCAATTTATCCGACATTGCATTTCACACAACATGACAGACTACACCACCGCGCCCGTCGTAGTGTCTCTGGAAGAGCTGCAGAGCGGCGCTAAGGACGGCCTGCTTCCTTCGGCCTTTGGACCCGATTCTCTGGGCGTCATTATCGTCACAGGACTGCCCAAAGAGTTTGTGGGGCTACGACAAAAGGTGTTGCTCTCAGCGTCCGATCTGGCTGCTTTGCCGGCCGACAAGCTCGCCGAAATGGAGCACGAGCCCAGTTTCTGGTGCCAGGGCTGGTCTCGGGGTCGAGAGAAGCTAGCCAACGGTGTTCCGGACTTCAACAAGGGCTCGTTCTACGCCAACTGTGCGTTTCACAAAGACCCCAAACTCGAAGCGCCACCAAAGGAAGAGACGGTGGGCTTCGAGGATATGCACATGTACACGGCGCCGAACATCTGGCCTCAGGAAAGCGACTTGCCAGAGTTTCAGACCAACCTCAAGGCTCTGTGCAATCTGATCATCAATGTGGCCGAACATGTGGCCCGTGCATGCGACAGGTACGTGGCTGGACATGCCAAGATCGAGGGCTACACTGCCGGGTACCTGGAGGACGTTGTCCGCACTTCCACGACCACCAAGGCTCGACTACTGCACTACTTCCCCATGCAGCAGCAGCAGGAGGCCGATGTTCCGGAAGACGCTTGGTGCGGCACTCACAAGGACCACAGCTGTCTGACGGGTCTGACGTCGGCCATGTTTCTGGACGGCAAGACTGTGCTGTCCAAGAGTCCCGATCCCGAAGCGGGTCTGTACATTCACAACAGACACGGCAAAGTGGTTCAGGTGAAGATCCCCGCGGACGCTCTGGCGTTCCAGACCGGATCGGCTCTCGAAGCAGCCACTTACGGCGAGTTCAAGGCCGTGCCGCACTTCGTCAAAGGCGCCAATGCCCCTGGAGTGTCGAGAAACACGCTTGCGGTGTTCTGCCAGCCCTCGATGAATCGTCAGCTGGGCTCGGAGGGGTCTTTTGCCGAGTACTCGACGAAAATCTTGGAGGGAAACCACTAAATGAAAAGTGACAATTTCCGCCGTCGCACATATACCAATAGCAAAGATACTCTATAGCACCCGCCCTATAGCAAGAAGTTGACAAGGTACAGAGTTGGCAGACAAGGCCCGAGCGACAGAGCTATAGCTTCATGTAGACAGACACGTGGAGAGTACAACAATGGGCCGCCAAGGCCTTTGTTTAGTCCAAAGCCTCCGCATACGAGCAACGTCATGTGAACACATTGAGTGTGAGAAAAAGCACGTACGGAAACTGCAGAGCTTGAGACAACTCCAGCAAAACGCTCAACGATGCAATTTGCTACACAGGAGAGATGGGGAAGTTTTCTGGCCCACCAATTGCTCACTCACACACATCTTGCTATCCGTCCACTGTATCTATCATTGCTATAATAAACAACAGCCTATATTTAATCTTATATCTCTAGTGGTGGTTAGCGCCCTGGTCTGGTGACAAGAGAGAGACAAGACAAGCCAAGACAGCGGAACGAGACAAAAGACGTCGGAAAAGGGATCGAGATCTCCAAGTAGGTATATATACAGCCTGGATTCCGAGAAATATCCACCATAGCAGCATCCTGGCATCGCATCGAACCCGGTACAGGCTGGCATTGGAGGAAAAAGGTATAACACTCGGTCTCAGTGTCTCTACCCAGCCGAGTGCCGTTGAAATCCGTCCCGTCGTCCGATATTATTCTCTTCTTGCGACATATTATCATCGTTGCAGGCGTCATACAAGTACAGCATCACACACCACTGGAAGAGCTATCTACACCACATACAGCATCACCGGCATATCAGCATCAGCATACACAGCAAGCCCTACAGCCGCAAAAACCGCCACGGCCAAAAGACAAGCCAATTGAATCAGCATCATCCTCAATTAGTCGTTTTTCTATCTTCCCCCTCTTTTCCTACCTCCACAAAAGTCCACAAACGTCATCTCCGTTCGTCACACCTCCAACGCCCTCACTAGACCACACTTAAAACAAGACCAAAAACCCCCCGTTCCTGAATTCGGAAGAGCATCGCACTACTTGTGGTATTTTCAGCCGGCGCCATAAGTCTCTTGACCTTCTATTTTTTTGGCCGTCTATTTTTCGCCAGTCTATTTTTCGTCAGTCTATTTTTATCGCCTTGCAACCCACCTTGTCCACCTCCAAGGGCTGTATGCTCCAAAAACAGCATCTGCAATCGAGCACACATTTCACACACACACACATACAGCAAATCTGTGCATACTACGACGTCGACTTTCTCGGTGGGCCTCCTTTCTGCATTTCTTTTTCGACCTATTCAGGCAGCCTCCAACGCTGCTGCAAAAGACCGCATTCGTCTCTAGGGGCTGATCTCTTTTAGTTACCCCTTTCTTGAGCACGCGGCCATACAAAGTTTGCCACACTCCCTGTTTTTTGTCTCCTTTGCAATAGCGCGTTTGACGTGAGCCTATCCAGCAATTAGACCCGTTTCCGGTAAGTACCCTAACCCCCGACCCAGACCCACGCGTTGCAACAATAGAATAAGCTTTTCAATTAGCAATCCCAGACAGGAAAAGTAAACAGTTGGGAGGGGTTGATGGTGGAGGAGATGAGGAGAAGTTGGTGGTTGAGGCTCGTTTTTCGACGAAAAACAGCTTCAGATGGCTTATTAAGCCGTTAGAAACACTACCAAACTACCCTTTTTCTCTCTTCTCTGCTCCTTCACTCGCAACCCATCCCTCCTCTTCCGTCCAGCCTACTCTGTCCACATCTGTTAAGCTTTGGTTCCTTGTGCACACGCGTGAACCGTGCTGAAACCTTAATCTAACGTCTAGATATTATTAGGATGGATCTTTCCCAGTTCGAATCCTTCGAGTCTCAGACGACATTTCGGCCTCTCAAGTTCGACCCCTTTGACCGCTCTCACCACCGCCATCTTCTCCCGCCCAGTCCTTCATTATCTTCCTCCAGCACCTCCGTTTCTACTCCAGCTTCGAATTGCGGGCCCGACATTTACAGCATTTTAGGGTGAGTATTCCACACACAGACGGATAAACACACACACACCCAAAAATTGGGGCTGTTGTTGGGGCTGAAAAATGCACACACACACTGTGTTCATACTCATTAAGTGCCCACTTTTGGAAGGACACAAACAGCGTCACATGGCAGGTGTACACCGCCTTGGACGACAAAGTGGTTAATTACTGCTCCTGCGTTGCATCTCCCATGTGCATGCTGTCCACACTGTGCGATAAAAAATTATCGTACATTGTTTGATGAGGTCTTAAAACGCAAAAACAGGAGGTTTTTTATACACACACGCCCATTGCGCCTTGTTCTCTTCCCCTCCAGCAACCAAACAAACTAACCCAGAATCTGCCCGGACTCCTCTCACTCTCTCGTTTCTCCTCCTCATAAGCTCACTCCACCTTTGTCCCAAAGCTCACAAACACAAATGAGTCTTGCTGCTCCTAAACCTCTTGCTCTGCCAGCCTTCTACGACTCGGGATCCAAAATGCCTCTCGGCCACGATGTGCCCAAAAAGCGACGGGGCCGTCCCCGCAAGCGACGCCTCGACGCCGGCGACTCCTTCAGCAGCGCAACCTCGTCCGACCCTTCCTCCTCGCCCCTTTTGTCCACCGATGGGGCTGCCGCAGCTCGAGCCATGGTTTCTCCAACCACCACACCGACCAAAAAACGCATGCTGACGGCCCCTCCGCCACAGCTGTCGTCGTCGCCACCCATGGCTGCTCTCCGATCGTTCGACACCCCTAGCAGCCCGCCGCCACGGCCTCATACTCCCCCGGGCTTCGAGTCGGTGCTGCACACCCCCAAACAGCTGTCCAAGCACCACCACAACAGCCACAGCCACAACACAGGCCATGCCACCACCGCCACTAACGAAACCCCCCGAAGCCGAACACTGGCGCGATTCGAAACGTCGTCGCACGTCAACCCGTCGCTCATCTACGCCTCGGCCACCCAAGCCGCATCGTCGGCGTCCTTCTCGGACATCCCGTCCTCCCCCACCTTTGCATCTTCCTCCTCCATCATGTCGCCACAGACGCCCCGCAACGGCTTCTCCTTCTCCACCATCATGGCCTCGTCGCCGCTGTACCACGGCTACTTCACGTCGCCGGCACAGAACGGCTCCCCCGGAGGCTCGGGGCTGCTCAAGCTGTCCGTCAAGCCCATGCCCATGCCCTCGTTCAAGAAGGACGTCGAGCAGCTGTCCGACCCCTTCAAGAACTACCAGGTGCGATCGGGGCCGCTGGGCGGACCCTTGCAGCCCCTGGAGCAGTCGCCCGTGCAGATCAAGCGGCTGGAAATCAAGCGACGCATCTCGCTCAACATTTCCGCCACTGGCAAGGCCTCTGTCGGCATCGCAGACGAGCGTCCTCCTCACATGGCTCGATCGTACTACACCGATCCCGATCGTGAGAATCTCGACAAGCTCTTCCCCGAGCTGTCGCCCCGACAGGTTGTCCCCGAGGACGACGACTCGAGCGACGATGACGAGGACACACACACAGGACCCGGTTCCAGCAGCCGATCGCAGAGCCAGGATCCTCTCAGCGACGCCAAGGCCGCTCTTCAGTCCATGATGAAGGGTGGACGATCCAGCAGTTCTCAGGCTGCCTCTCGAGCAGGTAGCCCCCCTCAGTGGAGCATTTTGCATTAGTCATACACACACACACACTACAAGTAATAAGTAGGTAATTTATTGAGTTTTTTAAACATGCGACAAGTAGATGACACGTAGCGTTGAGGAAGTTTAGGAGGATCGGTGGCATTTGCTATGTAATGGTCTCATCACGAGGTGTCAAGTAATGGGGCTTCCTGCAGTGCGATGTTGGTAGTGTGACTGGAGTTTGAAGTGTAGAAATGATTTTGAGAGGTGTGAATGTCTGCGAGGCGAAGTGATATGGGCGTTGGTGGCAGCTGAGAGTGTCAATTATTTGCACATTTTGCCTTCCTACTTGCTTACAATAATTGACAGGATTGAACCGGTATAGGGATGAATCGAACCAGCCACTCACTGTATGTGGTGTAGGCGATGCACCGAGCCTCAAAAGAAGGCTGCGGTATTGGTGTGAGGTGCATGAGCTGTACGTCATATTGGTAGGGTGCATCAGGCGGGCAAGAGACGAAAGGGGAGGTGGCTGTAGACACAGGTTCAATGGGATGGAATTGCATCAATTAAATAGCATCAACCAAACAAGAAATCAATTGCCCATCTGCTAGTGCGCTAGTCACTTCTTTAGGTACACGATAGTGTGTGTCTCACCAAACAAAGGATGGGCCCTGCATTATCTCAACTTTAAAGACGATAAATCGACATCGAGACACTGGTGATCAGTGGGTGAGCTTGACAAGACGTGGCATACTAGCAAGATGAGCATGGTACTAAAGATTAACAAAGAATTGATAAACGGCACTCAAATGACTGGTGCGGACTACTTCACTTCCCTGTTTTTTCTGCCGTCAAAATCGGCGTATTTTCAGGACCATCACCTTCTGTGTCACCTTCTGTGCACACACGACACGACCCATTACACGTAACTCTAATGCGTTTGTGTCACTTCCCTTGGATATATAAGACCCGCCTTGCACACTCTTCTTCTTCTCTCCTCACAATCATTCAGCATCACATCTTTTCCCCCACAGATCAGCAGCTCGCTTCCTCACCCAGCCACAACCATCGATAGCTCCTGAATATGTCCCAGTCCACCCCATCCTCCCCTCGAGCGGATAGCTCCTCTGACTCCGCCGCTGTTACCAAGGGCCTTGCTTCTCTGATCGTCTCCAGCGAGGGTAAGATACATTTGCTTTGCCTGTCACAACACTCTTGTTGTCCCGTCCACCTAACACAGCCGACCTCAAAGACAAGGTGCTCGATGTCCTCAGCGACAACGACGACACCCCCAACAATAGCATTCTCGACGATCCCGAGCCCAACTCGTTCACCTCTGACTCTCTCACTGCTGCCGACCCCGAGGCCAGAGAAGAAGAGAAGGGCACCCCCTACTACCCCAACCAGGAACGACCCTCCCGGCCATCGTCTTGCGTGTTTGTGGCTAGCTTGAACGCCACTCTCACCGACGACCAGCTCAACAACTCGGTCACCCGCCACTTTGCCCAGTGGGGCTCAATTGCATTCGTCAAGGTCCTCCGCGACCTCTGCGAGCGGCCCTACGCCTTCGTCCAGTTCAACACCGACGACGACGCCAAGAACGCCATCACCAAGGGCCAGGGAACCTACCTCGACAACCGCTACATTCGTTGCGAGCCTGCTCGAGTCAACCGAACTCTCTTCGTCTACCAGAACCCATCCACCACTTCTCCTGTGAGTATCACTCAGCTGCTACCTGACCTACCCCCCACCCATTACTAACTCAGCAACTCAAGACCTATCTCGAAGAGTTTGGAGAGGTTGAAGATCTGGTCGACACCTGTGTTCGATCTAGATCTTCCGAAAACAACCGAGGCTGGTTTGCTCGTTTTGCTTACCGATCTGATGCCATCAAGGCCTACCTCCACATTCGTACCCAGGGCGACTTTGAGGTTGAGTGGGCTCAGAACCTCAACAATGACTTCAGCAAGACCACCGTCACTACTGTGGATCCCAAGTCCATCTTCATTGGCCAGCTGAACCCAGCCACCACCCCTGAAGATCTGCGGGCAGTCTTTGGCCGGCACGGCGCCATTGTCTCCTGCCAGATCCAGTTCAAGGAGCGAGACAAGGCTTCCTCCGTCAAGTCTCTTGCCAGACGGCCCTCCGCATTTGCGTTTATCACCTACGAGACTGCCCCCTCTGCCGACGCCGCCGTTGAGAAGGAAAACCACAGCATTCTCCGAAACCACACCATCCATGTCCAGTACAAGGAGGTCCAGCACCAGAAGACCAACCCCAACCACCTTCCCACGCTGGAGTTTGCCCCTCCTCCTGTGAACATCCCTGCGCTTCACCGGCCGCAGCAGCAGCAGCCCCGACGACACCATTCCCTGCCGTCCTACAATGCAGGCAACCCTCCCTCTGGCCCTCGACACCGCGGCTACGCCGTGTATGGCCAGCAGCCTAAGGGCCATGGACAGGATATGGACGACCAGTCGAACAAGTCTCTGGAGTCCGACGGTACCTCCAAGCCCAAGGTCAACATCGGCACGCCTTTCTACCCCAAGCAGCAGCGAGCTGCATCCTACGGGGGAGGTGCCGGTCTTCAGAACAGCCGGTGGGCTCCCCAGGGCCAGTACCGAATGGACAAGGACAGCCAGTACCACCACCACAGCCCCCACCATCACTATGGTGGCAATGGATACCGAGGGGGCGGCGGCGGATACGGCGGCCGTCGTCAGTACCGACCAAAAGCTTACGGCCCCGCCCCGGTCCCCTACTACGTCGACTACCAAGACTGGTACGCTCCCAACGGCCCCCACATGGGAGGCGGAGGCTACTACATGGACCAGACCATGTCGCAGAAGCCCCACATCCGAGGGGACGGCGGACATCACCAGTAGCGATCGTCTATGGAGATCTTGTTGATTGCTTGACTAAGATGTGCTCTGCTTACCCGGTGGACGCACCATGCGGGGCTGTGTTGTTGTACATGCCCTGTGCGTCTGGGGTCTCAAAACGGGTCTTGTTTTGATCTGTTCTGACCGATTTGTGTTTAGTGTATTTAAGTGTAAAGAAATATTGACCAAGCAAAAGCCAGACAATGCGGGAGGTGTGGGAGCGCCTATCAGCCTCTTTTTTGGTTTCACTTGTATTGTTTCGTAGTCGCGTGGGCTATACGGGTTGGGAGCGACGATAAGACCAAGCCCCGCTACTGACAGCTGATGCATGAGTGCTTGTAGCCTCCGCAGTGGCAAAATAGGCATTTATATGGTATTGACATGCGGGTGCTGGAGCCGCCCGTGTGATTGCAGCAGACAACAGGGGTTGACAAGCGACAGACGTTCTCCCCCCCGGAAACTCGTGGGGAGTGCATGTACGGCGCGTGCTGGGTGCGTATCACATTTAGGAGTGTACCCTGTAGGCTGAAACTTGAGCGTGTGACCACTTTTTAGCGTGAAAAAATCAGAGTTCACAGATAGCAGTAAATTTTATAATAATTACGGCGCAAATCTTTTGAACAGCGAGAAAAATAGGCTTGGTGAAAAGCCGCTAATTCTGTTCGCTGAAGTTATCGACGGTTATAGTCCCTGATACCTGAATCTGAGTGTGCGTTTTGGACTGCAAAAAGACCCTGCACATGGGGTACAGTGCATACTTGTTGGGCGGTGTGTCTGATGTCGACGGTCGGAGTTGGCCCTCGGGTTTTGTGGGGTCTTTGTCGCCGCAACAAAAGTATAATGTCGGTGGGTTATCTATTGGACCTGTGAGGTTTCTTGTCGCCCCGTGTTTAAGGTTGTGATTGACCTGCTAAGCAACAAAAGGTTTGCGGGATGGGCAAAAAAAAAGGTCTTCTGGACACAACTTTTAGACGTTAGCAGGCCTTAGCCAGGTCCAACTTCAGACTTTGTGGGTGTTGATTTGAGGCGCCTTCCCCCGACTACACTTCTCTTACAAAAGCGGCCCGCGAGCTCCTAATTCCGACAGATAAACAAACCCCCCTGCCTGCTGTTGCTGTCTCGCATATCTGACGCTGACACCATTACTCTGGTTTGTGTCTGCACCAGATCCGACGTCAACTTCCCAAGCACTCCGTTGCCCGAGACCTCCACTGAATGCCCTCTCAAACCGACCAAACTTCCATGTTTGTCACCTCTCCACAGACTCAGCCGGACGACAGTCCTCTGATGACCCCGCTTGCTGTCCCCCACGCGGGGCTCAACCAGGCAATCTCCAAGCTCAGTCTCAACACCAAGGCCCCTGGCACCGTCGAGAAGCCCGTGCGGCCTCCTCTGGCGACTCGAGTGTCTGGTCCCCACATTAAGCTACGACGATTTTCGTCGGGCAACAAGAGCGAGCACTCCTCTGCCGGTGAGGAGGATCTCCCCCCGCCAAACGTCAACTTTTTCCTCGATAACCGACTCCCCGCCGAGTACTTCAAGCAGGATATCCTCATGCTGATCCATACCCTCAAGATTCCCAAGTGGAAGTACGTGGAGAGCAGCGTGGCTGCCGATATGGTGGTCACCCGGCTGTCGGGAGCGCTCACCAACGCCGTCTACCACGTTGCTCCCCCGCCATACCTCAAGGAGCGGCTGCGAGAAGCCAACGAGGGCTTTGTGGCCAAACACAGACTGCCGCTGCCTCTGCTGCTGCGAGTCTACGGACCCCAGGTCGAGCATCTCATTGACCGAGACTCGGAGCTGCGAATTCTGCAGCGTCTCGGACGAAAGAACATTGGACCCAAGATGATGGGCACTTTCACCAACGGCCGATTCGAGCAGTTCTTCCACGCCAAGACCCTCTCCAAGGAAGACCTCAGAGACCCCGATACCTCTGTGCAGATTGCCAAGCGAATGCGAGAGCTGCACGACCACGTGCGACTGCTGCCTGAAGAGCGAATGTCTGGACCCGGAGTGTGGGTCAACTTTGACAAGTGGGGTGTGCGAGCTAAGGAGGTGCTTGAGATTCTCGACAATCGAGCCAAGACCAACCCCGCCGCCGAATGGACTTCTCAGACCGTTGTCCAGAGCTCCTGGGACGAGTTTGTGGCCATGGTCGGCAAGTACCGAAACTGGCTGGAGCAGAAGCACGGAGGAGCTGAGACCATCAAGAAGAAGCTCGTCTTTGCCCACAACGATACACAGTACGGCAACCTGCTGCGTCTGGAGCCCCCACCAGGCTCCCCTCTGCTGCGACCCCAGCTGGAGCACAGACAGCTCATTGTCATTGACTTTGAGTACGCATCGCCCAACGCCCGGGGCTTTGATATCTGCAACCACTTTTGCGAGTGGATGTCTGACTACCACGACGCTCAGCATCCCGAGAACATCCACGAGAAGGCCTACCCCAATGTCAAGGAGCAGCTCAACCTCCTCAACGGCTACGTGGAGCACGGTCTGGAGTCCTTTGACGACGAGGACAAGATCCATGCCGAGGTGGATGGCCTCATGGAGGAGGTGCGAGACTGGAGACCCGCCGTGCACCTCTACTGGCTCGTGTGGGGTGTTGTGCAAGCCGTGATTGATCAGGAGGAAGACGACGAGATCCGAGAGGAGCTCAACATGGAGACTGGCCAGTACACATTCGAGACAGAGGAGGAGAAGCAGCAGATGTCCGCGTCTTCCGGCTCATCTGCCAACCTCAAACCGACCGTGAGCCACTCGTCTGGTACTGAGGTTGAAGAGGAGGAGGATCCTTTTGATTACCTCAGCTACGCATCCCAGAAGGCCCAGCTTTTCTGGAGCGACATGATCAAGTTCGGACTGCTGGACGAGAAGGACTACAAGGGAGTCACCCGGTTTATTAATGCCTAGATACTGGACGCCACGAAACACGTCGTATCGCACTCACAAAAAGAAAATATAACGCTAATGTAGATAAGTAATCAATCAATGTATATTATAGATGAGTTTCGTAGTTGGAACAAATTACTCGCTATCGACGTTATCAGTTTGCTCAAAGGCAGTATCACGTCTAAAAATAAGCAACGGATCATACGCAACAGTGGTGTTGTCTGCTATCAAACTCGTTCTACGCACACTCTTATCAATTCAGTAGACTTTATTCATTATCAGTCGTTCGCTTGCGTCATTCAATTATATATAAGTTACATAAGGAGCATCTTTCGAGGATCCTCAATGAGCTCCTTGATAGTTCGGAGGAAAATGACAGCCTCACGACCATCGAGAACTCGGTGATCGTAGGTCAATGCAAGGTACATCATGGGTCGAGAGACAACCTGGCCGTCGACAACGACAGCTCGGTCCTTGACACCATGCAGACCGAGAACGGCAGTCTGGGGCATGTTAATAATGGGGGTTCCGTAGAGAGAGCCGAAAACACCACCGTTGGAGATGGTGAAGGTTCCTCCGGCCATGTCCTCAAGAGTGATCTTGTTGTCTCGGGCCTTGACACCGAGGTCAGCGATGGCCTTCTCAATGCCCATAACGTCGAGCTGGTCAACGTTTCGGACAACGGGGGTGACGAGACCCTTGGGGGTAGCAACGGCGACGGAAATGTCAACGTAGTCTCGGTAGACGATGGTGTCGCCACCGTTGGGGCCCTCAATGGCAGCGTTGACGGCAGGGACGTCTCGCATGGCCAGAGCGGCGGCCTTGGAGAAGGCGCCCATGAAACCGAGCTTGGTGCCGGTCTTCTTGAGCATCTCATCCTTGTAGAGCTTTCGCATCTCCATCAGAGAGGACATGTCGACCTCGTTGAAGGTGGTCAGAGAGGCGGCGGTGTTCTGGGACTCCTTGAGTCGCTCAGCGATTCGAAGTCGCATTCGGTTCATCTTGACTCGCTCCTCCTTTCGGAATCCGCCGAAACCCTCAATGTCGTCGGTCTTCTTCTCGTCCTTCTTGGGGGCGGGCTTCTCCTCCTTCTTGGGGGCAGGCTTCTCCTCCTTCTTGGGGGCCTCCTCCTTCTTGGGGGCGGGGGCAGACTCCTCCTTCTTCTCCTCCTTCTTCTCATCCTTCTTCTCCTCCTTCTTCTCCTCCTTGGGAGCCTTGGAGCCTCCGCTGCTGGAGCCCTCACCTCGCTCGATCTTGAGCAGGGGCTGGCCGACAGTGACGGTATCGTCGGGCTTGACGAGGAACTCGGTGATGGTTCCGGCGAAGGGGGCGTTGACGGCAACATCAATCTTGTCGGTCTCGATGGTGGCAATCTCCTCGTCGGCCTCAACAAAGTCTCCAATCTCCTTCTCGAAGGCGGTCAGAGTACCCTCAGTCAGGGACTCGGCCATGGGGGGGACCTCAACAACGTCGGCGTATCCTCGGGACAGCAGAACGGGCTTGAAGGTCATGACGGTGGGTCGGGTGACCTGGGCAGTCATGGAGGGGGCCTTGAGAGTCTGTCTGAGCATGGATGTGGAAGCGGCGGAAGACAGCATTCTTCGCGACGAGGCGGAAGCCATTCGCACGGATTGGGATCTGATTGTTCTGAGCATCTGGGGTTAGTAGTGTCAAGGGGGATAAATGGATATGAAGGGGTGGTCTCGAGGTGGCCAGTACCTCTGTCTGGGTCTGTCTGTGTCTGTTCCGTGACATTGTCAATGTTGTTCGCGTTGCTGTGCCCGCCGAATGAGTTGGCATTTAAAGGTGCTGTGATTCGCACTTTGCCACTGTTTTTGAGCGCACACAGCGAAACAAACACGCTGAGGGTCACAGAAGTGTTGCAATGACACAAAAGCACTGGCTGAGTGCCATTGAAACCACCTGGAAACCCCCTCCATCCCCTGCGGCTCCCTGAGAGCATTGTCCGGAGCTATCGTGCTAGGGGACACAAAAAGAAACGGGCACAAACCGGGTCCGGAACAAGACCTGCCACAAACGCTCTGTCGTGCCTGCAATTGCGGCGGTTCCTCTCGAGTCCTCCCATTGGCGTCCGGAGCTCCGCCAGCGTCCAACGTGTTCACTCACCTTGGGTCAAGAAAATTTACAGTCGTGGAGGTAGGAGCGCTGCAGTTATAAGCAAGCGATGGAAAAGCTACTTGGCTGGTCTTTGTTCTGGGGGGGGAGGGTAAGGGGATTTATTGCGCAGTAATTGGCCAAAACCTAAATAGAAACTCCGGCACGCATTCCGGAAGAATTCGGACGCCTTTTACTATGCGGCAATTTACAGCGAGGAGAGAGAGAGAGCGGAAAGCTGAGAGAGGCCAGAGCAAAACTGTTAGCCACGGGCTCGAATGAGAGACAAGGGAAAAAACTAATCTGGGGAGAAGGGCACGTGTGGCGAGTCATTTGCTTGAGTCATCCGGTAGATCGTGAGTCATGCTCCACCTGTGGCTTACAGACACACTGGTTCTTGTGTATGAGGACTGCTTCGTAACTGGCTAATGCCAACCGGGGGAACATGTCACGGCTTGTGCCCAGCTATAAGAGTGTGGGGGCGGATCTTCAGCCGTCCCCAGCATAATGGACAGGCCAAGAGATGCCACCCAATGCAATGCACGCACTCAACAAATGCACGGAAAGAAACCGGGTGGTGATGTAACAGGAGATGTATGGGGAAGGGGAGGGAAAAGTCGGTTTTTGCAGAATGTGAGGGACGCCGTTTATTCCGTCTGAAATATCTCCTGGATGCAGTTCAATCACATGCTAGGGTTGTATTGATATGATACGTTTGCTAGCTATGATTTTGTGCGGCGTCTGATTTGCAGTGTGCGATTTTAGGTGGAAAATATACCATCCAACAGATCAACTTCTGATCCTCGCTCGTACCCTCGCAAGAGTTCCACGCCATTGAGTTTGACAGTTGCTAGTGCCAACCTTGGCTGTTCCGATTTGATCCGGTCAACAGCTGAAGATATATAGTCCTTGAGAACACGGCAACAGCAGCAATCCACTCTGGAAGTCTCTCCCTCTCCCGGATACCGTTTGATTATCTCCGACCCATCTCTCCAGGTCCAGATTTCAGGACGCAAAATTATAACCTAAACAGAGGTGCTTTTGTCATGTCCATAGCAGCATAAAAGGCGTTGAACTCGACGTAGAGTCGGTTTTGCGGAGTGAGCGGGTCGATACTGGGGTCTTTTGGGTGGCTGGAAGGGCGTCTGGCAGCTCTCACAGCTCGTGCATGTCCAGCAACACCCTCCTTGCTCTCTCTGAGACATGCTAGATTGCAACTCAATTCATCATTTCAAATAGTCCGCACTGCAGCAGCTGATGCACGCTACGGAGAAAGATTTCCCAATTTAACCGCAATGCATGCGTGTGGAGTGGAAGAGGTGTTGTGCGTGTTGTGGAGTTGATGGAGATATTTTGAGAGGTGCATTTTGTTCGTCGTAGCCACTTTAGTAAGCTGGTCTGTTTCTGTATTTCTGGCAGCTGTTTCGGCAAAGTTGGCCAACTGCTCCTTTCACGTTCCAGCTCAAGAAGCACTGTAACGATATGTAATCATATGAATGGACTCGAATGGAGAGGCAGAGATTAGCTTGATGATGGAAGTTTAGAGGATACCCTTCATAGCAACTCTTCACTCAATACAACTCCACTCTTGGGCTCATCCGGATTTTATTTGATTTCTCCCTATTTTTCCAGCTTGCTCAATAATTTCAGAAAACCTCAACAAATAAATAAGCTTCCAACCACAACTCACCTGACTAAGCACATGCGCTTACTACTGAACTTGTCATCACACACCCATGAAAGTGGACAAGCCAGGACAGAGGAAAAAACCGCTGCCACCGCTGCCGTCTTCTTTCTACGATCTGTACACGTCCAAGCCCGCCTCACAACTCGATGCCAGCAACGAAACCGACAAGAATGGAAAAGTAAGAGCCCTTCCACACATTGATGGACAGTGGCCTACACATGTGTACCTGGAATGGAAGCCCGATGTGGCCTGGAGACGACTAGAGATGCTCAATGGGGCGGTTGCCAAGGTGCTAGAGGCAGACCAAATCGTCTACCATAGTCTAGTCAAGTCTGACGTCGGCGTACGATTGCCTCTCCATGTGTCCCTTTCGGACACTCTGATGCCCTCTACCGACAGCAAACAGCAAGTGACGGACAGTATTAGCGAGGCCGTTACGGGGTGGAAAGGGCCCATCAAGATCGATGTGTCCAAGACAAAGTTACAGGTGGTGTTGAACCGGCAGAAAACACGTGCTTTCGTGGTCCTAGCTCTGGCCAACAACGAGCCCATAGTGCGTCTGATCGAAGCCGTCAATGCAGCCGTAGCGCCTCTAGGACTGCCAGTTTTGGCTGCCCATCCTCACGTGTCGATAGGGTGGTTTCTTCCCGGGGCAGAGTCGTCCGATTCAACTCTAGACGCGACCGTCACGAGTCCGGAGATCCAGAAACATTTGACTGCCCTTTTCGGTAAAGTGGCTTTGGACTGTGTGAAAATCAAGTGTGGAAGGTTGGTACAGTCTGTGCGCTGTATATAGACGGGCCAGAGTCTATGCATCTTGCTACACCCCACGCCGGATCGAAGATAGTTGCGCGCCAATCCACACATGGTGGTTCGTACAGTTTGAGTGATAATCCTACAGTGGTAATTAATGTAGCATGATCTGAGGTGGTAGCAATGTCTGTAAAAGAGCGTGATACGATCTTGTTATTGGTGCTCAGTGACACACAAACAGGATACACTGCCTCGGACACGTGCCGCTCACTGTCACAAACACGTCATATAGTCAATCACAACCGTCGCTTCATTTTTCAGCTGTACACGTCTATATACACCTCACGCGAAATAACCTCTGGACACACCACTATCAAGATTCACGGCCTACAGCACATACAGCTCCGGGGGGTTTTTAGGGGGTAAATAAGGTTTTCCACTGCATTTAAGCTCGCCCGACGTGTTGTGTCTATACCCAATAGGGCAATATCCATACGAACCGCCCATCGCACCTCACCTCCAGACAGTATATGTACAATGGAGGATCCCAGAGCGAGATTGTACAGCTCTAGAACCACAGACAGTCGAATCCTTGCGGGCAGGGATCAGAAATCGCATTACTTTCACATACTCATCTTCAGACCATCCCATCATCTCTCACGCTCACACACATTCACACCGCCATGAACTTCGACTACGACTTTCTGCAGTCGCAGCAGAGTCTTCACATGAAGAAGGAACACCATTCACAGCAGCATCAGCACCAGCAGTCGGCCCAACCGCACCACCACCATCACGGATCGCAGTACGATGTCAACTACCTGGACATTGGCTACAACGAGCTGGAGCCTCCGTCCACTCCTCAGATGATGCCTACACAGACCAACAACGTGAGTCCCGACACTCTGGCGCGGTTTTCGAGACTGCTCAACTTCTCCTCCAACACCCCGAGCCCCACCAAACCGCTCAGTGACCCCTCTCAATCAGACATTTTCCTCCAGCAGCCTCCCACCATGTCGCTGATGGGTGCCATGTCGCCTCCTCACTCGTCTCATCCTCCTGCTGCCGAGTTCGGTCATCCTCATTCCACACATCTTCAGCAGAACCCGTTCCTGAACCCTCCCCAGCTCAACTACGATGCCGACGCTCTGGCTTACCTGTCTCCCGAGCCCGGCTTCACCTCCCCCGAGATGGACAACTGGAACAACTACGAGTCTCCCCACGACCACTCTTCTCCCGAAGGACCTCTGGGAGAGCCCTTCGACGAGTACGGGCTCGGAATCTCGTGGCTGCCCGTCGTCACCATCCCCGAAAACACGGAAACCGAGCAGATCATCGAGCAGCAAAAGGTGTCCAACCAGCCACAGCCCCGAAAGTCCGGTCTTCCTCCCGGAAAGCTCGAGTCGTTCATCCACGGCCCCTGCGAAGACGGCAAGTTCCTGTGCCTGTACCCGGGCTGTGGGAAGAAGTTTGGACGACGATACAACCTCTGCTCTCACATCCAGACCCATCTTGCAGACAGACCGTACGCGTGCTCGTCCTGCGAAGCCTCGTTTGTGCGACAACACGATCTCAAGCGACACGAGCGAACCCACGCCGTCGTCAAGCCCCACATCTGCCCCTGCGGAAAGGGCTTCAACCGACCGGACGCCCTCAACCGACACAGAGCCCGACAGATTTGCTCGGGAGGTATCGAGGTGCCCGGCCAGCCCAAACCCTCGCCAGGCAAGAAGGGCCGACCTCGAAAGGTCGAACAACCGATCCAGATGGAACACTATGATTATGCACACACCTCTCCCGACTTTTCGTCACCAGAGTACCAATCTTCACCAGACTACGAAGGACATTAAAAGACAGTCGAGAGGTACAGAGAGCGCACTAACATATATTTATAATGTGGATTGGTTTTGTTTATATTCTTCATTCCTTCATTCTATATACTATTTATTACATTTAATTGAGTCACATGAGAGATTTACAGCAGAGACTAGACTGATCGTGAGGCCTCACCACCACCCCACTCGTACAGCCAGTGCCTCATACAGTGTCCCCTTGAAACATTTTAGCTCCAAAGAGCATGTATTCCACTGTACGATACAACCATGTCTCACCGACCCCAGAATACGGGCCCATGCAAGGGTTTTATTGTATTCGAGACAAGTGGGGGACTGCAAGTGAGCAGATTATTCGTGCTCTGTACGCTTCAATGACATCGGCCCACAGCTTGGCTGCTCACCCTGTCACAGAGACAATCCAACAATACAATTAATCTTACAACATTACTTAACCCTAAGAGGAAGCAGCCACAGACAGCTTCTGGAGATGAGACATGAAGGTCTGCAGAGACACGTCGTCAGTAAGCACCACGGCGCTGCCGGGAGTGCCGTAGCCGCTGTCGCTCTGGTGGGTGTTGGAGGGGTTGAGCTTGGACAGCAGGAATCGGGCCTGGGATCCTCCGGCGTCAGTGTCAATGAATCGAGGCAGGGGGAACCGGTCGACCAGCAGGTCCTGGACCTCCATTCGGGGGGCCTGCAGAAGCTCGGCAAAGTTGGCGTACTCCTCCTTTTCTTGGTAGCCCTGGTTTCGCCAGTTGGCAATGGTTTCTCCGTGGAAAATGAGAATGTGGAAAAAGGTGTCGAGCAGCAGAATGTGGTCGGGCTTGATAGACACCGAGTCCAGCAGCACGGGCACGGGCTGTTCCTGCTCCAGAGAGTACGACAGCAGAGTGGGCTGGATCATGATCAGCGAGTTGTTGAGGTTCTCTCGGTTCAGGCAGTGTCGGTAGAAGGCAGTCTCATCGGGCGAGTTGTTGAACACCTGCAGGAACTGCGATCGTCGCAGATGGAACATAAACTGGGGGTACAGCGAGAAGTTGTGGGCGAGTCGGAACGACGAGGCGTCGTCCTTTCTGTAGTCGGCAAACTTCTGGCACAGACGGATCAGCATCTTGTCGGTCCATCGCATAATGTCGTTGCCGTCCTCGGACTCGGACTTGAAAATGGCGATTCGAGTCATGAGCACGGCAGCAGCCTCCTGGTCAAACGAGCTGGCAATGTGGGGGTCGCCTCCGGGCACAAGAGCCTTGGCAACAGTGGTCACTCGCAGACGCTGTTGAGTGGACGAGTGGTGGTAGTGGGTCAGGAACTGCACGTAGCCAGGGGGGATCTGGCCGGCGGGAGTGCCCTGCTGCTGGGCCACCTCGAAGAAAGTAGCGTAGGTGTGAGCAGGAGTGATGGAGCACATCTTCCACGAAGAGGTCTGACCAATACCAATCTCGGTGTCGGCCACACTGGGGTTCTTCTTGTTCATGGAAACGGCGTGGCCAATGAGACCGGACACCTTGAGCTCCTTGGAGGGCACAACGTCAAAGGTGGCGTTGAAACCCATCTGCAGGAAGTTGTTGGCGTCTCGTGCAAACATCTTGGTCAGCGAAGACTTGAAGATGGATGTCGAGAAGGCGTCGCACAGCACCAGAGCTCCACCAGTCGAGTTGGTCAGAGATCGCATCTCGTGCATACCAATCTGATCGTAGCAACCGGCAAAAATATCAACGGCCTGTCCGTGGGTGGTGGCTCGCTTGGCCAGACCCTCGTAGTACTTTGTGGCAGTCTTGGAGTGCTTGGCTGTGTCCTTTTCAATCTCGTGGTGAGATCGGATGGGCTCCTTGAGCTCGGGACCCACAATCATACCGGGACCCTCAGTGGGGGCACCACCGGCAAACAGCATGACTCGAGCACCGCAGTTGGGGAAAGAAGTCTCCAGGAGACCGAGAGCAATGCCGAGAGCCACGCCGGTGCATCGGATGGGTCGTCGGTCGGCAGCCACGGGCCAGGGATCCTTCTGCAGAGCCTCCAAGACGTTGGTGAGCGCAAACTCGGCGTTCTGAAGAGGCAGGAGGAACCGGGCAGCGGCTCCCTGGGCGGGAGGGTGACCTCCCTGCTGGGGGGCTCGCTGGCCAACGGGCTGGTTGAGACCCAGCTGTTCCTGCACCTGCTTGGCTGTGTAGTCTCGGTTGCCTCGGAAGACGAAGCTCTTGCCGCACTCTCGGTAGCCAATCTCGTGGACCTGGGCCATGGCGCCAAAGGTGATGAGACCGACGAGAGCGTTCTCGGGGATCAGCGACAGAGTGGCCACCAGGTGGTCCTTGAGAGCAGTCAGGTTCTCGGCGTCCAGACAGGTGTCAACCACAAACAGGAAGATGGGGTTGGGGGCAGGTCGCGACAGAACGTACTCGACGGTGGTGCACTCGGGCCGCAGCTCGTGGGGCAGGTTGTCGGGGGTGATGTCTCGGTACTGAGGGGGCAGCTGGTTTCGAGACAGACAGAAGGGGCAGACCCAGGCTCGGGCCCGCAGATCAACCTGGCAGAAGGAGTTGAGCACGGCTCGACAGGGAGGTCGGCACGCGATGGGCTCATACTGCAGCACGGGGAGGTTGGGCTTCTCCTTCAGAGGCGTGTACAGAGCCGAGATGGGGACGACGGTTCTGGACGCCTCGATTCGGGTAGAGGGGATGCAATTCCAGGAGAATCGCACTCCGTCTTTCTCTTCGAATTCTTCAAAGTCCTGGGTTAGTATTGGTAGGGGTGGGTTGTTGGTCGCGAGAAGGTGACAGTTGGTGGGAGTAGGTTGCCGCTGTCGCGAGAAGGTAACACCGAGTGTGTCATTGTCACCACAATAAAAAGAGCGGGACAACGTGGAATCAAGTCTCTAGCTCCGATCACAACATCGCGCCAGTCGCAGCGGATGGCGTCACGGTTTCGTCCACGTGACAACATTGAGGCTAGGTAGAACACGGACAAAGGCATGGAGTATCGCGCCAGCTCGAAAGCAGCGATACAAACAGATTCTGCGTGCGTGTCACATAATTGCCACATCAACGTTCCAACCGAACACCGTGGTGCCGTGATTGTCCAGCAAGCACCTATCGTAATCGTTCGGTATGTGATTGCTCAAGAATTCAACGGTGGCTAGTAAACGAACACGGTCTCGCTCGCTCAGAAACTCCACCTCCGTCTGTGTCCACACACGTCGTTTGTGTCCTTCGTTGTTCGTTGCTCATCAAATCCACCCCGTGTCATTTCATGTTGGCGATCAACCCCACAGTTTGGGATTCGATTGGTCGGTTTGCTAGAGACACAAAGCCACGTGTCGACAGTCGGTTTGTGTCGCGGAATCGATCCCTCTCGCCCGCTTCGCCCTCGCCATCACCCTGCCACACTCACCATTTGATTGTTGTGTCGAATAGGCCACCTAAGCAAAGTGAACTCAATGTTGAAAATGCCAGGTCGTTAGTGCCAGGTGGGACATCCACGTCCGAACCTAAATGTGTGGTGGGAGAATGTGCGACACGAGCAGAGGGATTGGCCAGACGGGTTATATGGGGAATATTTTGGTGACGACAAGACGAAATTAATGCGGGAATTGGATGGCCGACGCACGATAATTATTGCGGGTAAAAAACCGTCTCGCTGACCCCACTCGAACCGCCAAATGTACTGCCCTCCAAGTACCCCAATTAACACGTCGTACACACTCACTTAACTTCACACCTAATTCACGTACGAACAGGAACTCTGGTGCACCGAACGTACATACCGAACGTCTACCGCAACACACATCGACGGCCGAAATCGTCAACCATGGAAGCCGCCACTCTCGCCTGTGGAGCAATTGCTCGGATACTGGTCTACCATCTGTTTCCAACTGTTCCCGCCACTCTAGACGGTCATGTGGAAATCTCCACGCCCGTCACCTCCTTCAAACGACTCCAGGAGGGCCTGTATCTCTACAAGCAGGGCATCGATCCCTATGACGGCGGCATCTTCTACCAGTCGCCATTGCTGCTCGGCGCGGTGTCGGCCGTGTCGAAAATCGTGCCCGAAAACATCGCAATCAACATTCTATACGTGCTGGCCGACCTGACAGCAGCATGGGCGCTCGCCCAAACCGCCCAGCGAGCCGCCACCACCATCAAATACGTCTTCAAGAAGAAAGACACAAAAGAACCGCTGCCGTTTGCGCCCTGGATCATCGCAGCAATCTACCTCTTCAACCCGCTGCTGTTTCTGTCGTCGGCCGCCAAATCCACAGCGGTCTTCAACAACGCAGCCATCTGCTACACTCTGGCTGCCGCCACCCACGGCCACTTTCTGACCGCAGCCGCCTCCCTTGCATTGGCCACTAACCTCTCATATTACCCCATCTACCTGGCTCCTCTGGTGTCTCTGCTGCTCCATGGAAACAGCGGAACGCCTCTCAAAACAAACAAGTTCCAGTTCGGCTTCCGATTCTCCCTGCTGGCGGCCTCCTACACCGCAGCCATTCTGCTGCTGTCCCAGGCAATTGCTGGATCCTGGAACTTCCTGGATGCCGTCTACGGCACCATTCTCACCGGAAGAGACCTCACTCCTAACATTGGCCTGTGGTGGTACTTCTTCACGGAGATGTTTGACTTCTTCCAGCCCTTCTTCACAGGACTGTTTCAGATCCACGTCTTCCTTTACGCAGCTCCCATCACTCTGAGATTCAGCAGCTTCCCTCTGTTTGCTATCACTCTCTACCTCGGTCTGGTGGCGCTGTTCAAGGCCTACCCGGATACTGCCGACGTGGGAATCTTCTTCTCACTGGTGCCCTTCTTCAGACCGCTCTTCCCGCTCCTGAGGTACCCCATTCCGGCCTTCCTGGCTCTACTGTACTCCTCGGTGCTGCTGCCCACCTTCTTCCACATGTGGATCTACCTGGGCTCTGGAAATGCAAACTTCTTCTACGCCATCACGCTGGTGTACGCGCTCGGAATGACCGTGTGCATTTCCGACCTCACCTGGGCCATGCTTCGTCTGGAACATGACGGAGGAGAGGACCCCAACCTGTCCCAAATCTAGATATCATTAATGAAACGAATTATGAATAGAATGATGGTGAAGCAATAGACTGGGCAATGTAAGTGCGTGTGTATCGAGTGAGTAAAAAAAAAAGAATGTTGCCCTCGTATTTAAGAAGAAAAAAAATTCTGGGCCCAACCGGGAATTGAACCCGGGACCTCTCGCAAATTGCCTAGGACACCCTAAGCGAGAATTATACCACTAAACCATCGGGCCAGATTTTTTCAATGAGAGGCTTAGATCGGGGGTCGCTCGACCCAAAATGTCACGTGACCCGCTTTTCAAACTCTAATGAAGCAGCCAGTGATTTCTTTTTCTGTGACAGTCTCTTTCTCTCGGCGACTGGGAAGCAAGCTAGAGAGATGTTTTCACACGCCGGTTAAATGCTCCTTGCCCACCTTTTGAGTCTGGTTGCTTTTTGTGGATAAAAAACGTGCTCTCCGTAAAGAGAGCACTGGCTGTGCTGTAACAGGATAATTAATCTACCTGCTGATAACAGTGCAGTTGCGGAAACAGCCGGGTGGGTCTTTTTTTGGTGGGTTTAGTTTGGTTTCGATTGGCGTAGAGTTGGCCATTGTCTATGAGACTTGTTCTTTGTCGATGAGGAGTGTTCGTCGAAGACTTGTGATCAAAATGTTAATCAGTTGGTGGTTATCCAGCAAGGACCCGTGCAAGCCGTTTTATTGTAAGACGAGCAGTGCTGCTCATTGGCCGATTGTGATAGTCGCGAGCTTCGAGAGTCTGCTGATTGCCGATCTTTCACTGGACTATCTACGTTTTGGGCGTCAAGCATGTGGGACTCATGCGGGAAGATGATTAACCTGAGGGCAGCTGACCACCGAATATGCACAGCCTCCGACACTGGTTGATTTTTCCGCGGCCCAAATCCTCTGTTTACCGCTGGCTTAATTTATCCCTCACACTCTATGGGCTGATGTGCCGCGATACGGTACTGGCGAGTCTCTTTACCTCTGGATTAGAGCAGAGACAATAGCTTGTGTGGGCTTAGTTTTTTCACAGTATCGAGCCACTCACAAGAGAAGGAAGCTTGGGGGCCCTTGGGTTTGTGGGGGTCACTGGACCGGCGGCTGATCAATGGGCATTGTCGAGGACTCAAGGACGCATGGGATCGTCTGTCGAGGGTGAGTTTCGATCACTACTGAGTTTGCCGAATTTTTCAGAGCTCTCGAGAAGTGAAAGAAGCTCGGAACTAGGGCTACGAAGAAGGTCCAGCAAACGTATAGTCGAGCCTATGAGCGTATTATTCCGATCTTCATGGAAAATTGCCCGTTTTGGTATAGTGCAGTTCCCGCAACCTTGTTCCTGGGGGAGTCTTACAAAAGAGTATCAAGCGATGTGGGTTCAAAATTTTATTCTTTGATAGTTATGGAAGCTTAAAGAGTTGGAAAGAAGTAATAGATAGGGCCAGAAACCGGTCTGGTCAAGAAATTAGAAGCATTAGCCTTGTTAGTCAGAAGAAAGAACTTACTGAGCAGAAGTAGGAGGCAGCTTGGAGGAGACCTCGGAGCCAAGAGAAGAGGTGGCAGAGTCCAGAGAGCCAAGAGCATCACCAAGGTTGTGGAAGATCTTCTTGAAGGCCTCGGTGAGCAGGCCAATGTTGGCAAGCAGGGTCTGGAAGATCTTGGCGGGGTTCTGGATGGTGTTGAAGGCGTCAACGGGGAGAGAGGCAAGGGTGGCGCCAATGGTCTCGACAATCAGAGCCAGAGTCTTGAAGATGGGGTTGACGACAATGGAGCCAAGAGTGCCGGCAATACCGGAGATAACGGGCAGGTTGAGGCCGTTGATGTCCTTGATCAGAGCGGGGATCTGCTTGTTGAGGGAGTCAAGAGCAGTCTCGAGGTTCTGGAGCTGGGTGCCCTTGGAGGTGTTGGTGAGAACGCCGAGGGTACCGGTGATGGCGGAGAGGAAGGTCTCAGCGATGTGGATAAGGTCGTCAGCAACGTCGAGCTGTCGGACCTCCATTCGCTGGAAACCGCCGTTGGGGGCGGGAGCGGCAACAACCACAGAGGTGGCGGCGGCGAGGATAGCGATGTTCTTGATGGCAACCATTGTAAGAGATTAGAGGGTGGTGTTCTTGAAGAAGAAGAGAAGAAGATAGAGAAGAGAAGAGATGAGTTGAAGCTGTTTGCTGATGAGAGAAGAGGGAACTGGGACCTGTATTTATATTCTTTTCAGAGAGACCCAGGACCCGATAGCATCTCTCCAAGTCGAGCTTGCACTTTGCTTTTTTCCCCAGAACCTCCACCCAAACCTACCTCTCAGGCAACTGTACAATTGCGACATTGGATGGCTGATTTGACAAAGACGGTCTCTCGACGTTGGTTTAGCGGCAATGTGAGTTTGCGTCGGCCAAGCTCAGGGATTGACAGACTTGAGCCAAGACGTCTCAGACTGGATTTTCACCCTAACAAGCTTCTTTGACATCTTCCAGGGTCTTGAGGAGTTGTGAATTTGATACGAGAAGTTGACAGAGGTCCAGCTACGAGCAGTTGATTGCCAGATCTCAAGTCTCCGTTCTCTTATCAGCGATTCCGCCCTTTTGGTCATGTGGTTAAAGTGGTACCATCTCAACTTTGGATAACGCATGAACGATAACCGCCACAGCTCTTTTTCTTTGTTCTTACATGTTCTTACAAGTGGAAAGAAAAGAGTTATCCACTTTAAACGTCCTTCCCGGCCAATTTGATCCGTGTAAATGCACTGTGCTGCGTCGAACATGTCTGTGAAAAGTGGAGGTTCCTGCTTGACGCATGTAGCCCGTATCTGGCTGCATTTGAAAGTAGGGCTACCCGAGAGCCAGGACAGGTTTTGGATTGAAGAATCCAGCTGCTCGAAGAATTCCTCGGGCCTTGGTCGGCCAGCAAGCTACCACTGGTTTTATCACTTAACTTCCCCTAAAGGTATATGGCAACCTTCTTACCCGCTAGCTTCTGATCATGCAAGTGTGCACCAGTGATCTACGTGGATGATCGCCCGTAGACCACCGATTGGCCAGTGGACTCCGATCAGCAGCTCGATATTGCATTAAATCAGGTACCAACGTGGGTCCGGGTGCAGAAGTAAGGGGTAACTCGGTTATCAGGTTGGTTTTTCATGTGAATCTGCCGGAGGCGAGTTTAGACGAGAGGTGTGCAGCTTTCAGGCACCCGTACTCCAGTGTGGGTACCTGACGAAACGGTTGGTCGACTGTATCGCCCACGTTTATTTCTTTATCAGTCCATTTCCTCCACGTGCAGTGACTAATTCGTACAGTTGACCGAGGAATGAGGACTTTTATTTTCAGGGGGAAGTAGAGAAAAAAGTAAGTAAGCCCCTGCTTGGTAAACCATGGTGGGGGTGCACTTGTCCTGGTCGAGGCACCTAGTCTAAAGGCGTGCTTGTAGGCCCTGAGGGGTGTCCATCAATCAATTTCACGCTTAGTTTAACTGTGTCAGTATCTGGGAGGACTATCACTTTGCTGGTGAGAAGACAGTCTGTGGGACAAAAGACAAAACGGTGGTCCGCCCGCTGCATCACCGCGGTGATCTACGGGACTTCTTTCCTGAACGAGCTTCCCCTATCTTGCGGTCGTTGCTTTTGTTGCAAAACTGTCCTCGAGGCGGACTGAGTAAACTACAAGTAGGTCGCCACCATGTGACTAGATCGCTTGCGGCTTGTGGTGGTTAACTGTAGTCATCGAGGCAGTTGTGCGGTCCGAAAGGTGTACTACACGTGTCTCATGGTTCCGTAACCGTCCTTGAAACATGTCTACACCACCCACGGCAAATGCGAGATTAGGTCTTGGACCTATAAAAGCCACTTATGAGACCGACTCAAACATTTCGTGGGAATACGAATCGTATGTGCACAAAGACCATAAACCACAGGGCTGGGTGGCAAGAGGTAGAGGCAGCGAGCAGCAAAGTTTCAGGAACAGTTTGCGCTAATGGCCTTCAAGCTCTGGAGAAGAGGCCGCCGTCAGGTCTAGGTTTGTCGTCGAGCTTGAGGCAAAAGAGGTGAGCACTTTGTTCTCAAGCCGTGTTGGTCTCATTCGTGTGCCGTTTGTTGGAGGAGTGCCGTGTGTGGAGAGACAATCTCAAGCGCCGTTCGAAACGGTTTGAGATTGTTGTGGCTTCTCAGCAAACGACGTCTTTCTCTCATCCGGCGTCTTCTATCTGTCCCACCTCGTGCGATAACGGATACATGAGGGATGCGGACAAAGTGGGTTTCGGGAAGAAGACAGTGGTTAGTGCAGCAACTGTACATATGTTATCAGATGAATGGTCAAAAGAAACGACCCACATGCTGTAGAGTCGAGGGGAAGACATATTTGCTCGTTGAAGGCAGCTTTCGGTTGGCTGGTCGGTGACTCTTTCCGCCACCCCAGGGGTCCTCATTCACACGAACCGGGTGGAGACCGTTAACCGTTGCTCAAAGTGAGACATGGATGTGTGGGTGGGTTGCCGTTCCGTGGGGGTGCGAAGAGAGCTTGTGGTTCGGGGCCCGCTAGTTTCGAGGCTGTTTGCCAATGTTGCAATGTGGCTGTTGGTGAAACATGGGCTCTATGGGAAGTACGTTGGCTACTGGTGAAGAGATTCTGCGAATACGTCTGCAGTCAGCATAACCCGCTCATACCAGATCGCACATGCAGCCGTCGTGTATTGTAAGACATGCAGCAGAGAGTGGGTACAGAGGAGAGAATAGGGGAAGACGACTGACAACGTGGGTCCAGGTGAGACAGGAGAATCTGGCAACAGTAGAAGCAGCAAAAGCAACCAAGAATGAGCACGTCAAGAAAGAAGCCAAGGTACGTCATTAGAACGAAATCAGGGTACGATTCTTACCCACACAGCCCGCCTCGGTAAAGCCACACCACTGTAATGTCGTCGACCCGAAAGTTCAACTCTACTCCACCCAGCGGTGCGGGAATCTTACAGTGGTGGAAATACGAGACGGGTGGTGTGATTGACGAGAGGTGCCCACTTGAAACTGTTTGAGGAAATGGCGATCATTTTGGAGCAGGGAGAGGTGAGAGACATTTGGGCAACAACGGTCGGGGTGGAGTAAGCCAGTTAGTCTATCCACCTGGACCACTCTTGTCTCATATCGTGGGATATATCGGTCCAGGATTTACAGCTACAGTCGCACATGCCCGCCCAACGTTGTAAGGGATCTGCCGGGGCGGGAGTGAGGCTATATCATTGGCTGTATTGGAGGTAATTAGGAGAGGTGGGGACGTTTGCAGGGATGGTGAATTGTGAGTGTATAGGTGCGAGTACGGTACATACGAGTACTCGCACCCACTGAACACTGACGACTGGAGGCGTTGGTACGATATTCGATGCATCACCTCGCAAGACGTCACTCACATTGCTGGTCCCCAACACCCGTCACACTAGCAAAACCACTTTAAACGACGCTAACCAACGTCAAACGTCAGTCTCGCTAACGCAATCTGACAGCTGACGTCTGGAGATCAATCCCGCTCGTTTATCGCTCCGCGGATCGCAGCTGTCAATAAATCAGTTCTATGTCTGGTCTATGAAAGAGCACAGCAGTTATGGAGATATACAAGCTGCAGTTATGCCTCCAATACGCTGCTCAACGACACTTGTGCACTTTATTTCGGTTGTTCATACATGACTGATGGCCCACGTTTTCGACCCCTCGAAGTTGGGAGTTCGAGTTGGAGTCAAGACTTTGATTAGTGATGCGCTTGGAGACCTGGAAAGCCAAGACTCCATATCCACACGTGGGACTCTACCAGCTCTTGTATTCGCCACTTGCACTAGTTCAGAAGCAACCAGCAGCTGCTTGCACAAAGCACGCGAAAGCAGTCAAAAGCAACCACGTCTACGCCCCATTACTAAGCACACACATCTCCTCACTCCTCGGCTCGATCGGAACCTATATCGACCCAAGCTTCCGATGACTAAGAAACAAATAGACTGCCTTTTATGGTGCGCGAATTGAACTAATAGCCCACGCGTAGCCACGCTAGCACGCTCCCCTGTAGCTCTGCGCTGTCCTTTTAGCGCCCCGGGCGGCGTAGCCGTGTGCACGCTAGAACGAGCTTTTTCCCGAGCCGGCTCTCCATCATAGGTGACGCTGCAGTCTCACATTCCACTCTCTCACCCAGAGTCAAGAATGTGCCCTGTGAGTCCCAGAAGCCTGCATGGAAAAAAAGTGTGTTTGGATTTAGACCCGAGAAATGAGCCAGTCAGGACAGTGACAGGAGAGGACAAATGGACGATGGAGAAGAGGGAACAACTTGAGACGACTTGTCTCGATGCCAGCTCCATTTCAAGAGCTTCGGCGAAACTCTAGCTGCACTCTGCGCTTGGCTTCGGTACCTTCAGCATTGTCCAGTGCATATTCAGGGCTTAAAGTGTATTCCATAGAGTAGTGTTTGGGTGGTGGTGGTACGGGGTACTTGTAGCAATTGGAGCACCCATTATATGGGACACGGTGAAATGAACCCGAGCACGTGACTATTATTAAATACAGCGGTCACGTGACCCAGCCTCTACGCGGCACCTCTACTTGCGACCCCATCTTGCCCAACATGACTCGGAGTTAAAACTCACTTGGTGCGGTTTAGTTAGGAGCCAAAACAATACAAGCTTGTGCTTTTTACCGTTTTTTTACACGGCAAAAGAGACGAGGCTGTGCGGTGGCAGCAAGACCTAGTGCCCCTGGAGGGGGTGGCCTTGAATACCGCCATTTCAGGCCGCTGTAGAAGACTTGCCCAAGCCGGGTCTTTGTTGTTGCGCCGTTGTAAACACCGCAATTCTAAATTATAATTCGGCAGGGCGAAGAAGCGTATTTCGGAAAAAGGCTCACCATCATTTCTCTCCCTCCTGTCTCGAGGGCTTGCGTCTGTCTCGGTTGCATTACCTTCGCCGTGAGCAGTTGCACCAACACCACAACTTCCAGCCACCACACACACACCATCCCACACCACACTTGTCCAGCTCTCTCTTCTGGTATCCTTGCATAATCTGACACTTGTTAGACATGAGGGCCAGTACCGACGGTGAGTATTTCGGAGACACGATGAGGGAAACGAGGTTTGGACGTGAAAACAGACGACATTGATACAGTCAGGGATACGGACGATGAGGGCGCAGAACGAGAAGGCGACGCGTTACAAGGAGGACTTCGTTACTGTGATACTGCGATACTCCCGACACAAAGAGAACCTGACACTCCTGACAACATCTCCATGCTGTACCTGACACACGGCACAGCTGCATTCCAGAGATGGGAGGAGTAAACAATGGGGTACAACAGACAGTCGGTGTTGTACCAAAGTCGATAGTTCTAGAGTCGATACTGTGCCAGAGTTGACATTAATTCCTTCAGTTGTTACCTGTGCGACGTGAGGATCGCCTGATGGATACTATACTGTTGTTCGCATTCCATGAGTCTGTGTTTACCGTCTGATGCTGTCCGTGACACCTCTTTTGTGACTCAACTCGTCAAATCTGTTCCTGTTCTTACGTCTACTGCCCGATACAACTCCCACATACTAACCCAGCTGAGCTCGCCGAGCAAGGCGACAATGTCGCCCCCCTACAAGAGGTGGGCTCCAACATTGACACGACACAATCCAAACGACACAGATTCGGCACGCAACGCCGCACGCACTCGGTCAACCGACGCCGATCGCTGTTCCAAAAACTCGTGCATCCCGAACGGGTCGATGTCGACAACACCCACGAGATCACCGACGAGGCCCAGGGCCCCTCGCGAACGGTCTACTTCAACGAGCCTCTGCCCGAGGACCAAAAGGATCCGAAAACCGGCAACCCCATCATGCACTACGTGCGAAACAAGATCCGAACCACCAAATACACGCCCATCACGTTTGTGCCCAAAAACCTGTGGTTCCAGTTCCACAACGTGGCCAATATTTATTTCCTGCTGATTGCCATTCTGTCAGCCTTCTCCATTTTCGGAGTGCAGTCCGCCGGTCTGGCCGCCGTGCCCATCATTGTCATTGTCGTGCTGACGGCCATCAAGGACGCCATCGAGGACTACCGACGACAGATTCTCGACATGGAGGTCAACAACAACGTGACCCGCGTGCTGGACGGCATCGAGAACCCCAACGTCGAGGAGGACGACGTGGGGCTGTGGCGACGGTTCAAGAAGGCCAACTCGCGCTTCTGGGGCCCCAAGGGCCGGGCGTTTGTGCGGCTCTTCATGCCCAAGCAGCGGCGAATCGAGTCCAAGGAAAAGGAGCAGGAGCTGCACCGCGTGCTCTCCAACACCACCGTCATCACCGCGCGAATGAGCAGTGAGCTCGGAGGACGGCCCTCGGGAGTCTCTCGAGGACGACGTTCGGACGTGCGACGGTCCGACGTTGGACGGGAGATGCGGCCCTCAATGGACCTCGGTCGACCGTCCATGGACCAGGACCGACGACGCTCGTCTGTGCGGTTCTCGGGCGACTTTGGCGAGGGTCCTGCCGGTGATTCGCGTACTCTGCGTGCCAGCACCGACAACCGGGACGGCAAGAACCCCGCCGAGTTCTCGGACGACCCCACGGTCATCGACTACAACCAACGGCCTCAGGGCGTGGCCAAGTTCCGAAAGAAGTACTGGAAGCAGGTCAACGTGGGCGATATTGTTCGTGTCCTGTCCGATGACGAGGTGCCTGCCGATATCGTTGTTCTGTCCACTTCGGACGACGATGGAGCCTGTTACATTGAGACTCGTAACCTGGATGGTGAGACGAACCTGAAGGTGCGACAGGCTCTCTCTGCGACGAAAAACATCCGTCACGCTGGCGACTTTGAGCGGTCGCACTTCGAGGTCATGTCTGAGCCCCCCCACGCCAACATGTACTCTTACAATGGTGTTCTCAAGTGGCGCAACACCGACGGAGGAGCCCACAGCGAGCCCATCAACTCCAACAATCTGTTGCTGCGAGGCTGCTCCGTGCGAAACACCCGATGGGTCATGGGTCTGGTGGTCTTCACTGGTGACGACACCAAGATTGTTCTCAACACCGGAGAGACCCCCGCCAAGCGATCGCGAATGACCCGAGAGCTCAACATCAACGTGTGGTCCAACGTGGTGCTTCTTGCCGTTCTGTCCATTGTTGCTGCTGCCGTTCAATCACAGCATTTCCGACGACACGATACTTCCGACCACTTTTTCGAGTTTGGAATCGTCGGCGGCACCTACGCTGTCGGTGGTCTGGTCACGTTCTTCACCTTCCTCATTGTTCTGCAGTCCCTGGTGCCCATTTCGCTGTACATTTCGATCGAAATCGTCAAGACGTGTCACGCCTTCTTCATCTACAACGATATCGACATGTACTACGCGCCCCTGGACTACCCCTGCACCCCCAAGAGTTGGAGTATTTCCGATGATCTTGGCCAGATTGAGTACATTTTCTCTGACAAGACCGGTACGCTCACTCAGAACGTCATGGAGTTCAAGCAGTGTACTATTGGCGGCAAGTCGTATGGTAAGGTGTTCACCGAGGCCATGCTGGGCCTGCGAAAGCGTCAGGGAGCCAACGTCGATACTCTCAAGGTGGAAATGGAGCAGGATATTGCCAACGACCGTCAGCTGATGGCCCAGGAAATGGCAAAGGTGTACCACAACCCCTACCTTACTGCCGAGCCCACGTTCATCTCTTCCGACATTATTCGAGATCTGGAGGGTGCCTCTGGTCCTGATCAGCAGAAGCACGTTCACTACTTCCTGCTTGCTCTGGCTCTGTGTCACTCTGTTCTTCCTGAGGTCGACGAGGAGGGTGTGCTTGTGTTCAAAGCTCAGTCTCCCGACGAGGCCGCTCTGGTTTCGACCGCTCGAGATCTGGGTTTCACTGTTGTGGAGCGAACCCGAAAGTCCGTTGTCGTCGACGTCATGGGCAAGCGAATCGAGTACGACATTTTGGCGATGCTGGAGTTCAACTCCACCCGAAAGCGAATGTCCACCGTTGTGCGTCTTCCCGACACTGGCAAGATTGTTCTGCTGTGTAAGGGAGCCGACTCTGTGATTCTGAGCCGACTCAACCGACAGATTAACGAGTCTTCTTTGGTGGAGGAAACTGCCCGAGATCTCGACCGGTACGCCAACGAGGGTCTTCGAACCTTGTGTCTGGCCCACCGAGAAATCTCCGAGAAGGAGTACGAGCAGTGGTACAGTCTCCATTCCGAGGCTGCCCGAGCCATTGAGAACCGAGAGGACAAGATGGACGTGGTTGCCGAGCAGATTGAGCGAGATCTGCGGCTGCTGGGAGGAACCGCCATTGAAGATCGTCTTCAGGAGGGTGTTCCCGACTCCATTGCTCTGCTGGCTATGGCTGGAATCAAGCTGTGGGTGTTGACCGGTGACAAGGTCGAGACTGCCGTCAACATTGGCTACTCGTGTAACCTGCTGGATAACAGCATGGAGCTGATCACCGTGCAGGTCAAAAACCCCACTGTGGAGTCGGTTGGAGCCGTTTTGGAGGAGTACATTGCCAAGTACAATGTCGACACGTCCAAGGACGCACTCAAGGCTGCCAAGAAGGACCACTCTCCCCCCAAGAGCAACGCTGCCGTTGTTATTGACGGAGACGCCCTTACCGTGGCTCTTTCCGAACCCCTGCGAATCAAGTTTCTGCTGCTGTGCAAGAACTGCAAGTCTGTGCTGTGTTGCCGAGTGTCCCCCGCCCAAAAGGCGTCTGTGGTTTCTCTGGTGAAAAAGTCGCTCGATGTCATGACTCTGGCTATCGGAGACGGAGCCAACGATGTGTCCATGATCCAGGAGGCCGACGTTGGTGTTGGTATTGCTGGTGTGGAGGGTCGTCAGGCCGTCATGTCGTCCGACTACGGTATCGGCCAGTTCCGGTTCCTCAACAAGCTGCTGCTGGTGCACGGCCGATGGGGCTACCGACGAATCGCCGAGCTCACCGCCAACCTCTTCTACAAGAATATCGTCTTTGCAATGACCATTTTCTGGTTCCAGGTGCACACGGCCATGGATGGTGTGATGCTGTTTGATTACACGTACATTACCCTGTTCAACCTGGCCTTCACCTCTCTCCCCGTCATTCTGCTTGGTATCTTCGACCAGGACGTGAGTTGGCAGATCTCCATTGCCGTCCCCCAGCTGTACCGACGAGGTATCGAGCGGCTGGAGTGGACGCAGTGGAAGTTCTGGGGCTACATGCTCGACGGCCTGTTCCAGTCGGTCATCTGCTACTTCTTCACCTACCTGACCTTCTACAAGGGCCACGTGACCACTAACGTCGGTCGAGAGATCAACTACCGAGAGGCCTACGGTGCCTACGCCGGTACCGCGTCCATGATTGCCTGTAACATTTACGTGCAGCTCAACATGTACCAGTGGTCTAAGCCGTTCCTCATCATTTGCTGGGTGTCTTCTGCGCTCGTGTTTGCCTGGACTGGTATCTACACCCAGTTCACGGCGTCGCAGCTCTTCTACAAGACGGCCCAGCATCTGTACGGCGCTCTCAACTTCTGGACGTGTCTGTTGCTCATGATCATTGTGTGCATCTTGCCCCGTCTGCTTGGAAAGTGTGTGCATCGATCGTGGTTCCCCATGGACATTGACATTGTCCGAGAAATGTGGTGGCACGGCGAGTTCGACTATCTTGAGGGCCAGGACATTGATACCATCGTGTCCGAGACCACTCAGAACTACGGCACTGCTGCCCGAGAGAAGCCTGGCTACGACCATCCTCCCACCGACGAGTACAGCGATCCCAACACGGACCGCGTCTACAAGTCGGAGCGAAACTCGTACATGGAGTCTGCCACTTTCCCTGGCAGCGACTACCCCGTCAAGGGCTACTCGACGAGTCCCGTGGAGATGGACAATCTGGAGAAACGGCCGCATACCGACGATTCGCATTTGTCGCCGTTTGCGGACCCCAATCCCAACACCAGCTCGCCCATGCAACCTGTTGGACGAGACGTTTTGCATTCCGACGATGACGCTTATTTGGTGCCCAAGTAGCTGGCCAACGGCGAGGAGGACACGAGAGAAGAATAGAGAGGGAACACTGCAGAGGAGGCCTGCCTTTTTGATTCAGTAATATTATTTTTGTAAGCATTTTAATGTGGTTGTGGAGTGGCCGTACTTGTAGTGAGATGTGTAGAACTGTGCAATTCGATGAAGCATCCTGATCGTGAACCAGCCTTAAGCTGCCTGTCATGAAGCCATCCTGATGAAGCGCCCATACTCTGATTAGTTGATTGTTTAATGACGACGAAGTCACTCGATGAGCTATTTTTAGCCCTTGCTACTTGTACTTGAACCAAACATCTTCCACGATCCTTCCTCCCACCCTTCGATTGCCATTGTTCCGTCGTATTTTCCACCTCCTGAAATTGCTTGCTTTCTTCCTCTTTCAAGTTGCCACTATGGTTCCTGTCAGTGCGCTTTCCATGCGTCTAGAACGGAATGTGGAGAAGGGAGATGCGTGACATTTGACGTGAAAAATTACGGGAGCATCGCGTGAGTACAGTCAGCGGAGCCACGTGTCCTTTAGAATCGCAAATAACTACATAAATAGAATGTTTATCCCTCACGCTATAGAAACGGTTGCAAGTCTGCTCCTCGCCACCAGTGCATGGTGCAGCTATTTCCATCCACACGGACATCGGCGATTGTCAACCGAAAAGCAAAAATCGCAAGGTCCTAAACTCAACGCCACCAATAATACACCCCTTGTCACGGTTGATAGGGGCGAGTGGAGACAAGGCGGAGCGTAGAAATAATGCCGCGGACGCCGGTTTGTGTAATTTTCGGGTCCTGAATTGATCACGTGATCGGCTCCGCCACTCCCCTCTTTTCGCCACCTCCACCAGCCAGCCTCTGCGTCCAAAGCTGGCCAACACGGCTGGCTCCTACCCTAACCCTTTGCCCGTTCCTGGCCGGGTGCATGCATGTCCTGTCATTGTCTGCGGTTGCAAAACACCACAGCCTCGCCATCTCAACTTTGGCACGACTCGCACCGCCAGGAGTCATTTGACACGCTTCCCGATACTTGTATCCGACCCTGACGCATTCCATCGAGACACAAAACGCACATCCGCATTCATATCGACCACAAAACCGATACTACTACACACACACACCATGCCATCTCTCCCTCTCGAACGGCGGCAATATTACAGCGACACCTGCTACGGCTGGGGATGTGGCGGCAACTCCGGCTGGAACAGCTGGGGTCGATGGATTCTGCTGGCGCTCATCATCGGCGTGTTTCTCATCTCCTTCCTGCTAGTGTGCACCACCAACAAAAGACGGCTGAACCGTGGCCAACAACCCATCACAGGAACGTCGTGGATCGTGCCCCCGACCTACCACCAGTCCGAGCAGCAGTATCAGTCGCAGGCCGCGCCTCCCTACAACCCCAACGCCAACTCAGACCCCACAGCTGCAGGCTACTACGACCAGTCGGGCAACTTTGTCAACACTCACCATGGGGCTGAATACGGCAACCACCAGGGAGGCTACACGTCCAACGATGCGTACGGTCCCCCTCCCGGCGACGCTTACGGTCCTCCTCCCGGCCCTCCTCCCGGACACTCCAACATTGAGATGGACCAGTACCAGCCTCCTTCTCACCCCCCACCTGCGTTTGTCAAAAACTAGACCCTTTATCCCTCTGACAGTTCGGGAGTGGTTTGGTTCAGTAATTCCGCTCTTCCAGATAAGACACAGGTAATATTTAGATTCAATATTTATTATGAGCAGCTAAAAGACGGTTAGTTTGGCGCTAACCAGCCTTTAGTGGGTGGGGTAGCCCGACTACGTAGTAATTACTCATGCAGACACAGCCCGTTATTATGTCTGGCCAAACGGGGCCGAAAACACGTCCCGTCATCGACCCCGCTGTCTCAGTATTATTCACGACTGAGACACGACGACAGTTGCATAGATACGACACTCGCTCTCTCTCTCGCTCTCATACAACCCTACAACTCAACAGTATTAAGCTTGGACAGGGCCTAGACAGGTACAAGGCACAGATTACATGTGGAGGGGTAAGTGGGTCTCAGATCTCATCTCAACATGTTTAGGTGGGGCCTACTTGTAGCCATATAACCTATACTTGGGCTTGTATCAGTGATCAGACACAAACACGATATCCTCTCTGGCACAATGTTCAACTTCTCGGTCGAAACAGGACTCAAAAACGTCGTCTGCGTCACCAGCAGCTCCGGAACAACCACCTACAGCCTGCCCAGCGACTTCCAGCTGCTCATACACATTTTGCACAAGGACCGATCGGCGCCAGACGAGTATCACCTCTACAAAAAGGGCAATCCGTCGCAGCCAGAGCATCATGGCGAACATACCGTTCACACCGAGTCGGTGGCCATGCGTTTGAGGTATTCGCAGTAGTGGGTTGATCACGGCAGAATGGGTTGGCTCAACTCGACCACGATAATGATGCACTTACAGATGAGTAATGCTTCATGGTACAGTCAGATGCGAATAATCATCTCGAACTCTGGCAGTGCAACCAACCGATACGGGCTTGGAGATAGTTCGGTGAAACGAGTCGTGACTCAAACAGCTTCAGACGGCTTCCCACACAAGCCGTTCGTCTGAGTGATGTTCAACTGCTTCATACGAATTCGTCAGCTCTCAGACGATTTCTACAATTCCTAACAGTTTCCACAACTGTGAAGTTTACAAGAAGGGAATGAACAACCGCTTCACCACCACCGGTACTCTCATTGGAAGTACCCAGCTACACGGCGTCTCGCTCAAAAGCCACGCCCAGCTCTCGCTACCACTAACCCACTTCCACTCGTTCACATACAATCTAATAAATACATCACTTGTCTTCCTCGTCTTCCTTCTCTGCCTTCTCCCCCCCCTCAGATCTCTCCTTGACGGCGTAGAACAGGTCTCCCTTGTCGCCCAGCATCGATTTGATCTTCTCCTCAACAGCAACACCCATCCCCAGCAACGCCGACTCGTCCATTCGGCCCATCAGCAGGGGATAGTTTTTGTGCGCGTATCCAGACACGTATCGATGCAGTTGTTCCAGCAGCTCCGCTTGAGGAAGTTCCTTGGAACACGTAGACGTAGGTTCGGGAAAAGGAGGAGTCTCGAACGCTTTCACGAGCTCGCCATCTTCGTCACGGTATCGACCGGTTTTTTCCTGAAGATCGGCGAAAAAGTCGTCGGCAGCGTAAGGAACCCATTTGCTGGGGGGATCGTCATACGAATACTGACCGTTGACACACGCATAGACGTTTGGCACAAAAGGACCCGGCCGCAGAGCCTGGCGTTTCAAAGCCAACCACCCCGCCATCTGGGCGTTCATTTGCTCTTCGCTTTCGCCGTCCATGACATAGTTGACACCGACGTTCAAACCGTGTCTGCTCATTTCGCTTGCCTTGTCCAGAACCGGTCTGGGAGCTTCAATCACCTCTGCCAGATTTTGGTTCTTCAGCAACTCCTTGGCCCTTGAAACGACATTGGGAGTGACCGTGACAAACCCGGCTTGTGTTCGACGCAAAGAAGCAACATACTTGCGCTGGGGATTTGAGAGGTTCCACTTTCCGAAGGAAGGACGGGATTTCCGTATTCTAGCCCGGCTCTTGTACTGGTCCAGATCACGTAATCTCGACGGTTGAAGCGTTCCGGGCCGGCCCTCATATCGCGGAGGCTCTGCTCCTTCATTCAACGTCTGAAGCATGTATCTTTCGCTGCCTATTTTGTAGCGAAGCTGTTCGAGCCGGGCTCTCGTTCTCTCGGCCCTCTCCTTCTCCAGCAGCTTTCGACGCTTCTCCAACTGCTGGAGACGCTCTTCGAGCTTGCGTTCCGCATTGTTCAGACTGGCCTGCTGCCGCTTCTGCTCCCGAACAAGCCACTTCTGGAGCCCCTCCTGCCGAACTTTGGCCACCACGTTCAGTTGGCCCAACCGCTTCTGCAGTCTCACCTCCCTCAGGTCCCTATAAAGCCCTTTTCTGTACGCCAAACGACGCTCCAGACGCTTCCTGTTCCTAGCCGCACTTCTCACGTTAGCGTCCCGCACCTTCTTCAGTCGCTTCAAAAGGGTTCGACGTGGTAAAGTCTTATCGTTCCAATACTCAGAAGCCGGTTTGCCGCCCATCGTGTAGTTCTGGCTTCCAATCACGGTCTCGGCGGGTTGCTGTCCACCAGAGTCACGCTGTCGGACAGACTGTGGCGATTCTTTCGAGTGGAACGCTTGTTGGCTTTGGCCTCCTTCTTGCGGGCCTTTTCCTGCTTGTTGAGTCGTCGGAGCTCCCGCACGTCCTGTGTCACGAGCCCCATCATCGAAACTAGTAGAGCGATCATTTGCTGTGGTCATATGGGTGAGAAAGAAAGGCGACCCACGCGGACTATATAATTTGTAATCTAAGACAACTTTGATCGCAATCGCACATATATTTAGGGTTAGGGTTGAATCCCGATTTGGACGGGGCGATGGTGGACATTATTGTCAGTGTGGAAAGAAGTGGAGGTGGCTAGTATTTTGAGGAAAATGAGTGGAAATCAATTTGAACGTACAAGTACTTAGTGAGTATTGTGTTATCTTTTCTGCTCAATCGGGGCTTTGTGAGAAGTGGTTTGGGGCATCATCCTGCCTTCAATGTGAGATCTGAGACTAGAGAGATGTGTTGATACTTTTGAGACTGAGGCGGTGGAGATGAGATTCGATGGTGGTCGTGGGCTTTGGAACACTTAAACAATCAACGTCTGAAGTTAACTGCTTCAAATCTTGGTTCACTATCGAATGTATCCTTCGAGCGTATAGGTTATGAAGTTGAGGGGCCATAACTAGATATGCCGATGAATAGACTGACTGAATCTGCAAATATACAGTCTCAATCGAATCATACTTGAATTAAGACTTCATTTATATAGTGTATATCAGTCTTCCGGTTTCAGAGACTGCTCAAGTTCTCTAACCTCATGGCGTGAGATTCAATGCAAAGTACTTGAACTCGCACTCGCACCATCGCTGCTACTCTACTGAACAAATAAATACTTTACCATCTATAGACGCTCTATTCAATTGGCTCTCTCGACCGAGTAGTTGATCATGACTCCGAGACCGCGCTTCTGGAGTTTCTGGGCTGTCAGAAGAACCTCCTGGTGGTCGGTTCCTCCACAGTAGAGACGGTAGACGACCATTTTGACGACCGAATTGGGCACGTACGGAAGCACCTTGGCGCACATCTTGACCATGAACGGCCGGCAGGTCATGAGAGACGCCAGACCCAGGGCCATCACGTCTCCAGTGGACATGTTTGCGAGAAACTTGGGCTGAGCATTAGGCGGAAGAAGTCGTGGAGTTGACGAGAAGGATGTAGAGACGTCGGAGGGCGCAGAGGGCGAGATTCCAGACACCTGGGGAGTGCTGACCATGGAGGTTCGGACGGTGGAGGGTCGAATGAATCTGCAGAGACGAAGAGAAGGGTTCATGTGTGGAGTAGTTCGAGTGTGGAGCAAATCTGTACCCCAGATCCTGCGCTCTATATATACTCTGGGGACATCGCTACTTCCTTCTCACACGCACTCAATTGCTATAACCCGAGAGTGTCTACATGGAGCTGGCAGACACCTGTGTGCGCGGTAGAGTTTCAGTCTAAACAGCATGTGGGAGAGAGTTTCCGTATGTGAAGTGTGACACATGGAAGGAGAGGGAGAGAGTGGGACCTGAAACGGAAGGAGGTGGCCGGATGTGGAAATGTCCGAAAAGTCGCCGGGTCACGTGAAAACGCCATTTGACCGCCATGACGTGTTTTTTCACACTCTTTGGACACCCAAACATGGTTTTAATTACCCCCACGTCTCCCGCCCACCTCACGTCTGAGTGATAAACTCCCAAATGAGAAGCTCTGCAAAACGCGAAACTTTGTTGATACGCCAAAATCTGTCTTTTCAATTTACAGTCTAACGACGCCCTTCAGCTCACACACTTCTTCCATCAACACCACCATGGCCAAACGAGACCTCCCCAACGGCTCGCAGGCGGCCGCCAAGCGTCGACGGACCCAGAACGATCGAGCTGAGCGGCCTGGCGACGACCAGGACGAAGAACAGCAGGCTTACAACGAGCAGATTCGACAGGACGACGAGCAGCACGGATCCGAGATGATTCCGCGTCCCAGTCTCGACGTCTGCCCCAAAACGGGCTACCGGCCGGGCAGCATTCTGCAGATTTACATGAAAAACGTCATGTCCTACGACGAGTGTCTGGTCAACTTTGGCCCGACTCTCAACTTTGTGATTGGCCCCAATGGCTCGGGAAAGAGTACCATGCTGGCGGCCATCTGTCTGGCGTTTGCCGCGCCCATCACGTGCATGGGCAAGGCCGCGCTCAAGGCCCAGCAGCTCATCAAGTCGACCAAGGACGCGCTGGAGGTGCGGGTCAAGGTCAAAAACTTGGCCGGCGAGCCGGATCTCGTTTTCAAACGGACCCTGGCACGTGAGGAGAAGCAGGGCAAGTTCTTCATCAACAACCAGCCGGTGACCATGAAGGAGGTGCGTGCCCGGGCCCGAGAGCTCGACATCCAGATCATGTCGATGACGCGGTTCTTGCCTCAGGACCGTGTCAAGGACTTCACCACCATGAGTCCCAAGGAGCTGCTGACCACTACCATGGAGGACGTGGGCTACAAGAACATGCGCAGCCACTACGACTCGCTGGTGAACCAGCAGGAGCACAGTGCAGACGACGAACACAAGCTCAAGCTGGCTTCCGACGCGCTGGCGGATCTCGATCGACGAGGACAAGATCTGTCCGGCAAAATCGCCCAGCTCGAGGAGCGCGAGAAGCAGGAGGAGATGGTCAGCAAGCTGGAAAAGGTCGCCGTGTACAGCCGAGGCCGATTCCTCAAAGACGAGACCATGCGGATCAAGGCCGAGGTTGCGCAGTTGAACGCCGCCGACAAGGATCTGCGTGAGGAGAAGGAGGCGCTTCTCAAGAAGCTGACCTCGAGCCAGGAAGCCAGCAAGACGGCGGGCTCAGCGCTGGCGCGCAAGGAAGACAAGGCCAAGGAATACTGGCGCAAGTTCCGGGACCTGCGAAGCAAGGAAAAGGCGATTGCGGGCGAAATGTCCAAGTACGAGGGAGAGCTGCAGTCGGCCCAGAACCGTCTGGACAACCACGCCAATGAAACCGACACCCTGAAGCTCAGAGTCAAGGAGGAACAGGCCGTGTTCGACAGGCTGTGCGCGGAGCTCGACGACCCGGCCTTCCAGCAGGAGAAGGAGGCTCTCAAGGCCAAGATGGCCGAGCTGGACACGGACTACAACGCGGCCAAGCAGATTGCGCGAGACCTGGACGCCAAAAAACGAACCGAATCAGCCAAGGCCGACGAGATTTACTCGACTTTGGAGTCCGAGAAGCGTGTCAACGGGCGGTTTCAGCCCGTGCGGCGAAGCAACGAGAACCTGATTCAAAGAGTCAAGCAAATTGCTCCTCCAGACCAGTATCGGTACTCGTTGCCTGCCCTCAACACTGTTCGCCTCAAAAACAACAGTTCCGATGACCAGAGAATGGTCAGTGCTGCGGTCAAGAACCTAGCGACGCATTTTGTGGCACACGACTCGGCTGCTGCGAAACAGATTGTGCGTGTCGAGGACACAATTACCGTCAAGGAGGTGTCCAAGTCGTTGGAGGCCGCGTCTCGAAATGTGCCTCTCGATCGAGTGAAGCTGCGAGCTCTCGGATTCGACGGCTACATTCTGGATCTCGTCGAGGGTCCCGATCACAACCTGGCTCACCTCTGCGAGACTGCCCGGATCCATTCTCTGCCTTTCAGCCGACAGGGACTCACTCCGGAGCAAATGGACAGAGTGCCTCCGTCCATCAGCAGATTCATCTCCAAGAACATGCTGTACACCGTCAAGCAGTCGCGATACGGTCAGCGGTACACGTCCACCAAGTCTGAGCCCATCGACACGTTCCCTCTCCGGAATGACTCTCAGATCATCTACGAAAAGGTGCCCGATCGTTCGCGGGAGAAGGAGCTGCAGGAGCAGTACGACGAGCTGACGCAGCGACTGCGACCCCTCAGGGAGAAGGTCCAGACCGCCAAAAGCCAGCTTCAGGACAAGGATCATCTGCGAACCCAGAACGCCGACGAACTGCGCCGGTACCGGATCAAGGAGGGCAAGAGGGGCATTCTGGACAAGAATCTGCGCACAGCCAATGCCAAGCTCCAGAAGCACCGTGGAAACCCCCCCGAAAGCCTCGAGACCGTCAAGGCTCGTCTGGAGAGCAAGCGGAGCGAGATCCGCAACAGGGTCGCTGGCAAGATGCTGGAGCGGGTCGAGGTGATCAAGATGCTGGGCAAGACGATCCCCGACGCCCAGAAGGACGCCATTGCGCTTTCCCGCGCCAATGCGGTGGTTGCCAGTCTGCGAAGCCGGTTCGCCCAGGTCGAGGCCGAGCGAGCCCAGTACAAGGACAACTTCCAGCGGCTCAAGGAGCGCTACCGAGCCGCCAAGGCCGAGTACGACGCCTTCATGCTCAACGAGGAGGAGATTGGCGACGAGTACGTGCAGTTCTACGAGGAGCTCAGGGCTGGCTACGAGGGCGAGGACTTTCAGGCCCACGTGGACGCCCAGCTGGACGCTCTTCGCCAGGAGCTGACGTTTGCCAACGTCGACATGGACGCGCGAAACAAGTACGAGGAGGTGCTGCGTCAGGCCGAGCGGACCAAGCAGGAGGTGGCGTATCTCACCAGCAAGCGAGACAACGCTGCGCAGGAGATGAAGAAGATCATCGACGTGTTTGAGCCCGAGCTCGATCGAATCGTCGACGTTGTGTCTTCGCGATTTGCAAAGCTTCTCAGCGCCAAAGAAAAGGCTTCCGGTGTGGTCGAGTTGCGAAAGGTCAAGGAGAAGGCCAACCCCAACGATCCTACTCCCGCGCAACCCCTTCCATTCTCTCAATGGGGTATCGAGATCATGGTCTCTTTCCGAGAGGGAGCAGCTCACTGCAAGCTCGATGGAACCACGCAGTCTGGCGGAGAACGGTCCATTTCCATCGGAACCTTCCTTCTGGCGCTGCAGGAGGTTTCTCCCGTGGCTTTCCGGGCGCTGGACGAGATCAACCAGGCGCTGGATGCCAAGAATGAGGTGATTATGAACCAGCATGTGGCCGACACGGCTGCCGAGTTCAAGCAGCAATTGTTCCTGCTGTCGCCCAAGCTCATTCGTTTCGACTACCCCGAGAATATGCGGATTCTCACCATTTGCAACGGATCGGGTGTGGCTACCCAGGGATCCACTGGCGGCTCTTTCTTGGCTCTCAAGCATCTCCGGCATATTTTCGCTGATTAGATGGAGGTATAATAGAGGAGGACGTGATAGAAGAGTAATAGATAATTTATTGTTAAAGAAGAGTGATTCTAGGGAGGGTTTGTACATGATTTTCGCATTCTGTCAAGGCCACGGATCAATGCTGGGGACTATTGTCAGAACAAGTCAGACCAGTGTCGCAACTACAATCAAGTCTCGCCTATGGATCATGAATACATTAGTTGAATATGGTACAGATCGTATAAATACATGTTGAGAGTGTTAGCTTTTGGGGTGTTTTTGTGAGAACCGTGCGGCCCTGTTCAGGTGCTTTTTCGTCTGGTTTTGAGGGGAGAAATGTGGAGGAGTTTGACATGCCGTTTGAGAGAATCTTCTCGAACGAAGCCCCGTTCACAGATTTTGCAGGAGAAGGGCGTTTGTCTGTGGACCGAGTTTGTGTGTCTTCGCATTTCCGACCGTGTAGAGAAGCCCACAATAGACCAGGGACACTCGGTATCTGCGCACTTGCAGCTTCGATCGTGGGAGTGTGAGTCGAGATGAGTTGCAAAGTCGACCATGGTTTTGAACTTCACCGGAGTGCCTTGTTTCGTGCAATGACTGCACACGTAGGCGCCCTTCTTGACAGTGTTTGCAGTGGCCCAGATATTGGGGTTCTCTTTGAGCTGATCGACCAGAGAAGGAATGGTGCAGTATTCGTCAAAAAAGTAAGGGCTCTCGTCTCCAGAAGAAGAAACGTCCGAAATCTCCGAGGGCTCCGAGGGCTCCTCCGGGAGCACGTGATCGGTTGTGGGTGCGTATTCAAAAGGTGGAAATGTCAGAGAGCTCCAGTCCAGGTATGGAGGCGTGATGGGCATGTATCCGAGACAATCGTCTTGTTTGGGGTATTCCGTATGCGGCGGGTGTGCCGAGTCAAAGTTGAAGTCGAATGAGTACATGAGTGAGTAGTGAGTGTAGCTGTGTATGTGACGGGTCTACATGGCTACCATCCCCGCTATATATATACACGCACGAGTGATGTACAAAATTTCATATTGGACAGGGCCTCATCGGCTTCTCCAGATTGGAGCCAAGATTAGAGCTTAGTTTAACTTAGCACTTTTTAGGCAGGGATCGGCGGGTCTCCACTTCGGATCCCGGAAACGCCAAATTCAAAAAGGGCACTAATTGTAGGCTGAAACAGGGGACTTGGGAGTCACACATGGGGTCTACATGACTCGCGGAGCGTCTAGAGCGTCCCAAACAGCCCCGAAACGTGTTGATCACCTCGAAATAAGCCTGCCTAAAACACAGCCTCGCCTAAGCAGGTTCTAGCACCATCTACAGACCTGCACCTTGACTCACTTTGCTCTCAAGATTATTAAATGCGCGTATCCCGTTGAGGACGCGAGCGTTCACAAGGTCGTATTGGTGGGATTAGCGGGGCTTACAATGGCTGGAGTGGGAAGCTAGCAGTAGTCACGTTGTATCATCTCAGGGAGGAATCAGGTACGAGATGACATGGACTGTCGATCGCTGCGGTTGCACAGAGAGTCACAGATGCTCGTAGACTTGACAGATGGCCTGTCACTTTATCATGACAGCTTCACAATCCAAGTACCCCGCACCTTGAGCATGATTTTGCCGTACCCATTGTCCATTGTTGGTGCACGGTCAAACACTGTCCTGACGCACAGTCCATGGGATGAGATGCCGAAAGTCTGTTGATCAAATTGCTTTTTTCACACTAAGTATACGAGTGGATACGTGGTTGAGACATCGGGAGGTTATCGGAGGTGCGCTATGTAGTGGACGGCTGGTCACCGGTAGCTACTGCAACTCGATCGGGCCAATCTCGGGTAGAGACGAACCTGAGCCATTTCTGCTATAGTACACCTTCCAAGCATTGCATCACGCCATGATAACGCAGGCTCATGTCCGTGAGCCGAAACAAGCACTCCAACCACAGCCACGAGAGTGGTGCACCGTTTTTTCTCCTTTCGATCAAGCCATGCAGCCCGGGATCCGCAGACCGGTGGCTGAGGAAAGGGCTGAAAATGTGGCACCGGACCCCGTATTGCAAATAAGCTGTGTTTTTACCGTAACGTTGGTTGTAGGGGTACGTGCAAATTGAGTTGGCCGGGCTGATCACAAGCGTATTGTGTGAGGTTGGCAGTGTCTATCATGTTGACTATACGTCCCTGCGGTGTCATAGATGACAGCTATAGATTCCATAATACTGGGGTTATGAACGGCTGACATACACACAGACTTTTATTGGCAGCCGTCCGGATCCAGGCGAAGAAAACACGACTTCTTTTACTCGTCTATTCCCGTCAGTCACAAGACTGCTCTCAGACTTGTGTCCTTGCTCTTCCAAGTCGGGCGCGGTTTGCCGAGGTGCTGTACGGCTAAAATTCCCCGTCGAATCCCGCAGTCGCTTAAAGTTGCCTCGACGAAAAAGGCTGCGAAAATACATCCATGTACTCGTTCCAAAACAGCCAGGCTGCCTATGTACGAGTTCTGAAGGGGAATGGGAGTGGATATTTGAGACATTAAACACTGAGGCAGTGCCACAGATACCACACAGCTCTCATATCACGTCTTTTGCACCCACCAACCCCGCTAACGGCATCTGGGCGGTTTTCATCTCTGCCCCCAACAATGCAAAGCATAATAAATCGCAAAAATGGAGACGGAAATCACGGACGAAATATCTGGAGCAAACGCAGTCGGTCCGTAAAGCCAGCAAGAACTTGCCAAGCGAGCAGCCTCGTCACTTGACCAGTGGTGGAATGCTCAGGAGGGTTCCAGAAGAACAGGCCATTGAACGTCATCAGAGACGCGTGGTGTTGGCGAAGCCGTAGCTAAATAGTTATGAAACGTTCCCAAAGCTTCTCGAAACGTGATAATATCTTTAAAGTGCTCAAAATACCAATTAATTCGGCGCAATGACTAAGCACCGCTCGCATAGCAGAGGCCACATTTTTTAAAAGTCATGTTAGAACCCAGGGCCCGTGACTAAGCAGACTGATGACTCAGCCTACGGTACGGTCACTGTCGATAGATGAAGAAACGATTAATTAGAATACATGGAATACCGGGGATTATATGTTCACCGGGGTTGCAAAGCAACCCCTGTTCCGCTAGCGCCTTGGCGTTAGCCGCGTCCGGAACAAGGAGACAATCTGACATCTCGGCCGAGCGAGCCCCCAAAGCGGTCTCGATACAACGTCCCAGCGGGACGTTGGCAGACGTCCGAGAATGACTAATCAGCGCGCTTAGTAATAGCCGCTGTTCCCTAACATCATCCTCCCCTAAGATTAAGTCGTGCAACGACTTCAATCTTTCACGATAAAACCTCCATGTCAAGATGCCAGAGACAGGCATCTCTATAACACAGTAGTCACAAGCAGAGGCACGAGACTAGGAATAGACTCACCAACCTCACAGGTAACGGTGATAACACTGTCGGCGACAACCACCACAGACAACACACTTGAGCACAAGCAACGAAGTCATCAACAACGTGGGTCGCGTAACGAAAAGCAAAACTCCACTGACTAGAGACCGTCAGTCGACAAGTTTTCAGAGACTTCAGTAAAGAGCAAGACTCTCCACTAGTGCATGAGTAGAAACCACCAGCACCAGTTCAACTGTACTCAGAGCCAGTAGCTCGTTACAAGATCAAAGATCTACAGGATCAGAACAATCCAATACGATGCAGCTCTCAGCGGAGTAATCCACGAAGAACATACATCACCACGTTGACTCCTCAATGAGCAGAGAACAACACAGCCAACGACATCAACTCGAGGTCAACATCCAGAGCAAACAGCAAGGCATAACGCAACCAACGACGCAACAACGGCGACTCGGCTTCAGCAGTTCCAGATGACTGAACCACGCGCCTCGAAAAGCAAACACTCACATCTCTATCGGACAGAGACGGCTGTAAACAACGTGACATCAGCAAGAACACTGATACATCCATCCCAGGGGAACCAAGGAATGAACCAACAGGCAGAAGAGAGACTCAGAAACATCAGAAACAGCTTCATTCCTTTCTCATCCCACCTCAAGATGATAACATCATCTTCAATGCGACTTAAACACACCTCAAGGGATTCACCGACGCAGACAGAGAGAGCAGCCTGGTCATACCCTTAGCAAAACGCGACACGACGATAGAAACACGTCGTAACTCACCTCAGAACGACAAAACATAGCCGAACATGGTAGGCAACAGCAATTGGCAGTGGAAGCGACTTCAGCAAGCATGACAGCTCACTTAACGGGGAAAACATCACGAACGAGCCATGACCAAGTTCAGTGATAACGGCGACAAGCCGTGACAACAAGTTCTTGCCTCCAGCGACTCTATCCAGCAGGTCGCAGTCGAGAACTTCCGTTGGCGAACACCGGTGACTGAGCTGATAAAGAACCTCAATCCTTGGTAACACCAACCAGTGCCTCGTCAAAGCACTCTTGAATTGCTTACTCTTTCTCACGGATCCAAAGTGACGTCCCGGACCGCTTTTGATGACGACGAGACAATAGTCGTCAGAGTTCCATTTGTGTAAGTAAAGACAGCTGGACACAGCTCAACACAAACCTAATGTGGCAGATAATGCACACCCTGCAGCAATTCAACCCGGAAGACAGCAGCACGTAGCTTAAAGCATATCTTCCTCAACCAGCATGTTCTCATTGCACTCCATCGACCATGGTTAAGTCACCACATGAAGCATCCTTTCAGCAATCAACGGACACACGCCAGTTCCGCGACATAGTAACCTCGATGCGTCGTAACCGAATAACACGACAACGCTGAACGGAATCCGCTGGAGATTACCCCAGAAGATGCCCTCCACCGCAGCCGAAACGACTCTCGAACCGTTCCTATGAAGCGCCACCGAACCAAAGACTGTCGGCAACCACTCGGAGCAACCCTGCTTCAACGAGTGCCAGAAACGTCTTCTTGCCGAGCACACCTCCCTGGGTAGAAAGGCGTCACTCCCGTGAACTCTTGAGTGTCCACGTATGGCAGCATGAAGGCTTGGTTCCTTCGCTACCTCTCAGTGCAGACACCACGTCTGATGTCGCACTCCGTGAGCTCCATCGCCGGCGTCGCCACTTCATGACACATGATCCACAAAGCCTTCAACCAGCAATACCAACACTCACTCGGTCACCTCCTTGACAGCTAGAAGCGTGACCCCCACGACAACCACAGGATGGGGCTCTCAGACGATATGACATCAGGACATGTCGATAGCCATCGCCATTCTTCTCACCTCTCCTCCTCCAAGAGCAGACATCGTCAGTCCTACTCTCCCCCACTGCCAGCTACTCACTCTCTCCTCCTCCAACGGAGGCCTTGCCGTTACTGCGACCCGAGGGCGATACCATTATCACCCGTCGAAGAGACGCCGACAACTAGAGAGGCTCGTCCACACTCGCCTCTACCTGTACCCAGCCACCCCTAAAAAAATTTCCGGGGTTTTGGAACGACAGCCTGAACTGAAGACAGCTCAGCGGTAGTGACTTGGCGAATGAGACGACAGCAGCGGTGTTGTGTTGTGTCGTGTAACCAATCGAGCCCCCCAGCCCTGGTTCTCGCCCAGAATCGCAAGCAACTAGTGCATCGCTACCAGATGTTAGAACCCAGGGCCCGTGACTAAGCAGACTGATGACTCAGCCTACGGTACGGTCACTGTCGATAGATGAAGAAACGATTAATTAGAATACATGGAATACCGGGGATTATATGTTCACCGGGGTTGCAAAGCAACCCCTGTTCCGCTAGCGCCTTGGCGTTAGCCGCGTCCGGAACAAGGAGACAATCTGACATCTCGGCCGAGCGAGCCCCCAAAGCGGTCTCGATACAACGTCCCAGCGGGACGTTGGCAGACGTCCGAGAATGACTAATCAGCGCGCTTAGTAATAGCCGCTGTTCCCTAACAAGTCAAAAAATCTTCCGCAATAGTTTAGTGGCTAGAATTTCCGCCTGTCAGAACACTGTTCAGCACGCGGGGGACCGGAGTTCAATTCTCCGTTGCGGAGCTTCTTTTTTGCCCTCCAAAAGCCGGCCGCCCGCCCGGAGAAGTTTTTGCGGAACACGTCAAGTCATTATTACGCACGAAAATTACTTTTCACCGTGACTGTCTTCATTTTTCCACCGCTCAGGGTTCTCATCTCGAGTGCATTATCTGTTTGTCTGACACTTGCATAAGCTGTGCTGGCCCTTGTGCTTAGCTGCAGAAACGTGGACATTAAATTAATTAGCGCGAATTCCAGACCTCTGCAGGCACTGAGGTTTTCTGGAGAGGGACATGGCTGTGATCAGAGACGAATCACGTCACAAAAAACGGAATCAACCACCACTAAACACCCGATCGCACCCCTTCAGTCTCCGCAGCAACGTTACCGTATGTACCAGCCCCCAAGTTGTTTAACTCGATTAGCTGAGCCTATTGTCGTCACATGGTGCCACGGTTTTGGAAAAACAAACTTGAGCTCTTGACCCACTCCAAAACACCTCCAAATGGCCCCCAGAATCGCAATTGTCTACTACACCATGTACGGCCACATCCGGCAGCTGGCCGTGGCCATCAAGGAAGGAATTGAAGAGGCTGGAGGCACCGCAGACCTCTTTCTGGTGCCAGAGACGCTGTCCGACGACATGTTGGCGAAAATGGGAGCCCCTCCAAAGCCTCAAGACCCGCTGGTGACCAACGAGATTCTCACCGAGTACGACGCGTTTCTCTTCGGCATCCCCACACGATTCGGCAACTTCCCAGCCCAGTGGAAGGCGCTGTGGGACCGAACGGGAGGCCTGTGGGCCAAGGGATCGCTGTACGGCAAGTTTGCAGGCATGTTTGTGTCGACAGGAACCCCCGGAGGAGGTCAGGAAACCACTATTGCCGATGCCCTATCTACTCTCGTCCACCACGGCATGTTGTACGTGCCTCTGGGCTACAAACCGGCCTTTCCAGAGCTCACCAGTCTCGAAGAAGTGCACGGAGGCTCGCCATGGGGAGCAGGAACATTTACTGGAGGAGACGGCAGTCGAAATCCCTCGCAACTGGAGCTCGAAATTGCCCGCATTCAGGGCCGGGCCTTTTATGACATTGTCACTAGAAAATAGACTAGATTTGAATGTGTTGAATGTGTATCAGCGGTACGGTACAAGTACAATTTACTATACGAGCACCTGTGTAGGTACAAGTATGGCTCCAACAGATTGTATCAACAATGTTCTACAACCGTGAGGTTTGCTGTACCAGTACTTGTACCTCAATCGCCTGTACTCCTCACCAGATCACTTAAATATTCCAATTAATGTACATATAGCCATGTCATACGTCTGTACAACTGAGAACGCTTTACGGCCGTGGCAAGCCGACATTCTCTCTATTACCGCCACTTTTCCCTCACCGGCTTCATCTCTTCTTAGAACCGGAAGCCATGCTGAAAGTGACCCTGGCCTCCCCCTCCTCCTCCGCCACGCCCCTGACCCTGTCGAGCCTGCTGCTTCATCTGCTCCTGGAACATGGCGGCGAAATCGAAGCCTCCTCCACCCTGCTGGAACTGGAAGCCTCCACCTCCACCTCCAAAGGGGTTCTGAGGCTGATGCTGGCCCTGGCCATCAAACTCGCCTCCATTGTCAAAGGCAGCCTTCTTCTGGGGATCAGACAGAATCTCGTATGCTTCGTTAATCTCGGCCATCTTACGCTCCACAGCAGTCTCGTCAAGATCGCCCTTGTACTTGTCGGGATGGTACACCTTGGACTGGGTTCGGTAGCCCTTCTTGATATCCTTTTCAGTGGCATCTCGTGCAATCCCCAGAATCTTGTAGTAATCCTTGGATTTGGACTGCTTCAAAAGCACAGCGACCTCCTGCTGACGGTTTCGGAGCAGCTGCACCTTGTGGCTATCGCCCAGAGACTGCCAGTACTGAACCTGCTCGGCCAAAATCGCGTCAGCCTGCTCAAACTGCTCCTCATCAACAAGCTTGTTGGCCTTGAGCATAACAGCAGGCACAAAATGCTCGTCTCTCTTAGAAACGAGATCGCAAAAGACAGCCCGCGAAGCAGGAGGCTTGTTGGCCTTCTTCTGGGTCTGCTTGGAGTACGCCTCACACAAAACCTCCTCCATTTGACCCACAAGATTGGACACAGAGCCAATGTTGTCGATTCGTTCGATCGGAGCAATGGTTAGGGAGTCCATAAACACTCGAGCGTCCCGCACAATGTCGTCAAACAGCCCCTCTTCCACCCACTCCTTGAACAGTCGCTCGTAGAGAGGATCCGCGGGCTTTCTGTCTCGTTTGCTGTCCAGCAGAGCCAGTCCGGGTTTCAGTGCCTTGTCTCGCTTTCGAATCTCCTTGGCAAGTCGTCCACACGTCTTGTTCTCGGGATCCTGTCGCAGACACTTTTGTCGAATTTGCTGCAGCGCCTTCTCGGGCTCGTACAGCATGTAAAAGTAGATCTGGGCCATTTCCTGAGCCAGCTGCACATCTGCTGGGTTGGCCACCTGCAGGTAAGACAGGTCGACCAAAGCCGACTGAGCCTGGCCTAATGCCAGGTGGCAGTTGGCCTTGTATTTGTGCAGTATGGTGGACTTTTTGGCCACCTTGAGAGCGTCGGTAGCGTGGAGAATACACGACTCGGCATGCATCTTGTCGATGGGCTGCTCCTTGTCCTGGGACTCGAGGATCGACTGGTATGCGCCTGCGGCAGCCTCGGTGTTCACCAGACCGCCGTTGGCGCCCTCCATGATCCGTTTGCGGTCTCGCTCGTCCATGCCCTTGAGTTCTGTGAGAGGCTCGAGGCGCTGGATCGACTTGAGAAACTCGCCCTGTCGCAACAGCGCCTCGGCGATCTTGATGGACGCCTTGTGCATCTTGGGGTTGAGCGCCAGAGCAGCCTCAAAGTCGTCCAGAGCCAGCTGCTGCTTGTCTTTGAGCAGCAGCACCGTTCCTCGTCGGTACATGACTCGTGACAGCTCGACGGGGTCCTCCACAGCGTCTTCGCCCTGCGATTTTTGTCGTTCGAGAGCCTTGTCGTAAGAGTCCAGAGCCTGGTCGAAAGCTCGTTCGGACAGAAACTTGTCTGCCTGGGCAATGAGATCTCCCATGAGCGGCTCCTGGGCCATCGCCAGCGGTAGTAGCGCTACCAGCGGATAAATGAGCTTCATTGTGTGGCGAACGGGAGAGTAGTGAGTATGAAGACACAAGCTGAGTTGCAGGTTGCACCTGAATAAAGCGTGACGTGGAAATCAAAACTCTAAGCACCAAAACGGTTAAACTGGGGAGTGTAGTGTGACGTGGCGTTGGAGGCAGTTTGGGGGCAAGCCAGTGGCGCAAAAAGGTGTTTGAGGGCGTGTTTGGTCGCGTGATAAAAGAATGGTGCTTGTTTTTCGGCTTGGTATCACTCAAAGCACCCCCTTCTTACACCCTCTGCCTTCATATCGCCACCTCCGATCAGATTCGAATTCTAACCTAAAGAACCGTTTCATATGGATTTAGCATACTGACGGAGTTTGAATTTGGGAGTATTCGTTGGGAGTTTGATGGCAGTTTATTTGGCATAATAGTTGGGACTTGACGGCGGTTGATGTGGAGTAGAATAGAGCACGATTTCAAGCGGTATCTTGACCCAAATCACTCAGCCTATAGAAATAACAGCCACTATCGTCTCCTGAGTGACCTCCCAAACAGTCCACCACCCCTCGCACCTCTAGCAGCCCATAAACTACCCCTTTTGGAAACGTCGTACTTGCTGGTACCTCATGAGGGCAGGTACTGAGGCTAATGCGGCATAGAGTTTTTGATACCCGAAAGTGTCGACAGCCTTGAAATATGGACGAGGCAAGTGGATGAGAGACACAATGTGAGACTGCCCAATAGACGCCACAGAGAACGGTATTGATGCTACCAATTAATGACACCAACGGAACTTATCGAATATGAAAAATCGAGCATCGTGTTTCCAGCTCTCCCTCTCCATCACCCCTGTAGGACCCTGCTCTATCTAATCTATCTAATGCACGGCTGATCAGCCTTGCTTTTGCACTACGATACAGCCACACATCCAGCTACAACATGCCCAACCATACAGTGAAATCCATCTCCACTCATCCTCCATAATATAATTCAGTTTTATTAGCATAAATAGTGCTTGATTTCTTCGAGAAGGGGGTCCTTTCTTATTCTTTACCCAATCAATGCCCCTTCTCCACCTATATACGTGATCTCAGACGAGGACTCGGACGATGCCTATCTCTGGCTGCCTGTCTCTGGCTGCCTATCTCTGGCCCCGATCAATGGAAATGGACCGTCGGAACTGCTCGTAGGACGATCGGGATCGCACAGACGAGGACGACGATCGCCGTCGGTTTCGACGGGCAAAATGGGGGTCCAGGTCCGAGTTGCCGGCGTGTCGGCCCAGAACATTGAGAATGTCCGTCAGCGACACCACGCCAATCAGCTTGCCGTTGTGGGCGGCGTGGTGAGAGGGGCCGTGGGTCTTGGAGGGCGTCTGGCCGGAGGGCGTCGAGGGCTGTGGAGAGGGCACGTCGGGCTGGACGACCCACAGACGGTGGGCGTTGGTGGCGACCATTTTGGCCACGGTGCGGCCGTACGACGTCTGCGGGGTCACGTGGAAGACGGGGAAGGAGTCCTTGCCGTCCTCCAGGCCGCGGGCGTTGAGAATGACGGACAGGAAGTGCGAGCAGGTCGCCTTGAGCAGGTGCGACTGCGAGCTCTTGGACACGAGCCGCACGTCGACCACGCTGATGTTGCCCAGCAGGTTGTGCTGGTTGTCGACGACCGCCAGCGACGACACGTTCTGCGCGTTCATCTTGCGCAGCGCCGCAATCACGTACTCGTCGCCGCCAATGGTGAGCACGTTGGGGTTGGGCTGGGCCAGCCCGAGTTCTGTGAGCGGCGTCTGGAACAGCGGCTCCAGCGTCTTGAACAGTCGTCCGTTTTCCCAAATGTATCGCACCGTCCGTCGCTGCGACAGAATGCCAATCACGGCGTCCGACGCGGGGCCCTCGGTGACGGCAAATCTGTGCACTCCGGAGCCGAGAATCTCCACTGCCGTGGCCAGAGTAGAGTCTCGAGGCACGCAGATGAAGGGATCCTTGGCTCCCAGGCCGGCCACAAAGTTGACGGGCACGGGCTGGCCCGAGCGGGCCTTCTTGACGTTTTCCAGCGCCTGCGGAGTGGTGTCTGCGGCGTCCACGTAGCCCATGACCAGCAGCAGGTAGGCGTTGAGGTCTGCGTAGTCGAACGAGTGCGAGACGGACTTGTGTTCGGGCGCGGTGCGCACGGGCAGCGAGGTGAAGTGGTTCTCGACCAGCTTGTCAAACGCCTTTTCCACTGGCGTGTCGCCCTCCACAAACACCAGCTTGTCGGGCTGCACCATGAGATCCAGCCGGTCGTCTTCCCATCGGCGGTAGTGTTTAGCGTTGGAGTCGTCGTAGGCCGGGAACACGGGCGACATGGCGGCCTGGTTGTTGTTGGACGCAGCCGACGACGATCGAGACCGGGACGGCGTCACTGCTGGCGGAGCCGTCACCAGCTCGGCAATGGACGACTCGCCCACGGTGGGGGAGGCCGGAATGGCAAAGTCGCGGTTGTTGGGGCGTTCCATCTGAGAGGCGTGACTTCCTTTTCGAGCGCGGGCAAAGGTGGCTTGGATGGAGGAGTTTGAGGGCGATAGAGCGGCCTGGGGCGATTGGGGAGAAGCCTGGGGGGAGGGAGCGGCAGGCACGGCCAGAGACGGGGTCGACGGGCCCTTGTCCGCCACAGCCTTTTCTTTGTCCATTGTTATTTTTTTCGTTTCGCTTGTCTGCGTGGAGAGAGAGTGTGTGTGTTCCGGCACTGTGTGTTGTTGCACTTGTTGCACTGGGTTGCAGTTGCGTTTACTCTATATGAGTGCAGTGCGAAATCTAACCGCATGTTTAAGAGCACAGTTGGGAGTGGGTCCGGTGGAATGTGGGGGATCTCGTGTAGAGAGCATCGCTGGGAGAGCCACAAATCAACCGTCCAAATCGAATTGCTCATTTAATGACTTTTCTCACCTCCCTCTTAACCCCATTGAATCTTCCAGGACCCTCGCCACCCTTGCTTTTTTTCCCCCGTGCAGCTCCGAGCCCTACCTTACATGAAATCTACGTACGGTTCAGTTGAAAATGGCGCCATGCCAAGAGACGCGGACGGGAGCTGAACAAAGTGGCGTCTACTAGTTGGAGCTGGGGAAAACCGGCACTAAATATAGCCGGCGATGATGGACCTGTTTGTGTCCAGCGCTAGCGCTCCACCTCCTCCTCCTCACGCTCCGATCTATAGTCGTGACGCTATCGCATGCGCTCCATCGACCAACCGTTTGGGGCAGCAAACTGATTAGGTTGCAACCCAACAGTGCTATCAAAAGCCCCCAACGTCATGTGAGCGTTGGAGGTGAGAGGTCGGAGAGCTTGGAGGTATTATTCACGTGTGGATGGAGCAAGTGTTTGTGAAGTTCGCACGTGACCGCAGTTGTAACAAGTACAGTAGTCATAGTCTGTTTACTCGTACTTAACACATCTCACCCACTCAATTCCCCCCCAATTACCCCAAACCCCATTGGATGGCCGCGACTGAACGACGATGAAGATGCGGGCTGATACCGGGATCTTTGCCGGATATTATTTCTTCGCGTCTGTTCGAGAGCAGCGCAGATGCATTGAGCAGGTGATACCGGTCTGTCAGCTGTCATTGCAATACTGTAACACGGCATGTGTCTACTTCTGTTCGTCGTAAGTAACTATTGGCGTGTTTCGTGCTGCAAATGGAGCTTAGAGATCAACCTCAGCTTTCACAGCAGATAGAGGGGCCACATCTGCATTTCTATGATACCATTGGAATCAGCTGCAAATCCTGAGTCGATTGGTATATGTTTTATCGTAATCAGCCCAGTCAGTCTGATTCCAGGGACTGTCAAACGTCTGATCATTGCACCGTCAAAACTCTCGACAAGCAGCACCTCTTGACCTAACGACCTTCAATTGAGAAGGTCATATTTTGCCGAGCGCTATGTACACGGCACGTGACCTCTTTCGTAGTTCCATCGGTTATGATTCTAGTTGTATCATTGCCATTCTTTTTGTCACATCCCCTTCCTCGTACCTCAGTTTCACTTAGTCACGATCCAGCACAGCCCAGGTCACAAGACCAGCTCGTAACTTGCTCCCTGAAGCTCCATGAAGCTCCCTGAAACTCCCTGAAAATCAACCTTGGCTGAACCAACTTTGAGCAATAACTCCGCTTCCCAACCCATGCCGTTACAGCTCTTTGGCGAATCGCCTCTTCCAGCTCACTTTTCATCCATTTTCTTCTTCCTGAAATTTCAGTCCTGATATTTCAGCCTAATTATTTCAGCCTAAACAAGCACCGTATCCTTTTTCCAAACCACACCATCTCCACCACCTGACTGCCGATCGTTCAACGCACGCTCCTGCAGCCCTTACATTCCAACGCCACCGCCCAAACGGCAATTCGGAGATTGCGGAGATTGTCGTATTGGTCGTTTAGATGTGAAGTTTTGACAAAAAGCAAATATCAGAGTACGACAAGGCTTCTACAGGAGCTCATACATACCAGAGTACGACAAGGCTTGTACGACTGCAGGGGCTCGTACTCGTACCATTGTGGTATTCCCGTACTTTCTCACCTCCATCCTCTAATGCACTCGATGCTTACTTATATATTTAGTTATCTGTTTAGTTTAGTTTAGTCGTCATAATGCCGTGATGTGATGCTCGTGAGTAAGTGGTCCGTGTCGTAGCTCCTACTCGACTCGAGAAGAAACCACCTGCTCTGAAGTGGACACTCCAGTGGACTTGCCGGCATCGGAAGCCTTGGTCTTGGACTCGTCCTCGGACGAAGAGCCGCTTCGAGACTCGACCCACTCCTTGTACTTCTGGGCGGTGATTTCCTTCTGCTTCTGCACGTAGCCCCGGGTGCCGTGGTACTCCGTGTCCAGAATGCGGTCCCAGAAGGTGAAGAAGGGCTGCGAAAAGTTGGTCTTGATGCCAAAGCTCTGGTGGTGAATGTCGTGGTACACGGCGTTGTTGGGGAAAAAGATCTGGAACGGGTCCCAGGGAATGCAGTAGCCGCAGTGGTCATCGACCGTCTTGAGCGTCGAGAAGCAGAAGAACCAGATGGCCTCTCGAGTGGTGAGACCCGACACCATGTAAGCCAGGCCGGCACCGCACGAGTCCATCAGCACGCCCTCCAGAGCAGTGTTGTAGAGCGCTCCAATAGCATAGGGCACGTAGAGACGGTGGTGCCGCGAGTGGAACTGCTTGTACAGCCACTTGCTCTGGTGCATGGCCCGATGCAGAAAGTACTGCCACGAGTCGAGAATGAAAAACGCAAACGAGATTTTGAGCACGGGCCACAGATACGTGTAGGCAAAGGCCGCGAGCCAGGCCTTGGTGGGGCTGGTCTGGCCTCCAAAACGCACCTGCCACGCCCAAATGTCGTGCTCTTCGTGACCAGTGGTGTTGGGCTCCTCAAAGTAATTGAGCAGCAGCCCCAGAGCCGTCTGCAGCATGTGCTGCTTGATGACGTCCCGCACCACCTCGCCAAAGGTGCACTTGTTGCGCTTAGTCACCTCCTCGGGAGTGTGGATGCGGTACTGCTCCAGCAGCTCGTACTGGTCGATGATGTGGAACATGATGCCCGACGTCCAGTAGCAGATGATGGGCAGCAGCAGCGCCAGATTCTCGTCCGAGATCCATGACACCAGTGGTGGGATGGAGTGCTTGTAGATAGGAGGCGGTATCGACGACACGTTGGGGGCCGTCAGCGTTATTGGGCCCAGGTTGAAGGTGCCGTTGTACATTGCGAGCGGAGATGTGGAGCCTGAGAGAGCTGTTTGTGGAGTTGCGGTGTAGCGGGGTTGTGTGCTCGTCCAAGTTGCAGGTCAGGGGAAGATACGCGCGCCAAAGTTGGAAACTCTTAATTGTAACGCTCTTGCCATTTTTGGTGACAAAGACACATAACCTTCCAGACTTATCAGATGGGCATGTGGAGCGATGAGCAGAGGACCAGTCGGAAGCAGAAAGCCGAATACGCGGTCTAGACGGCCGGCTTCATGTCTCCGAGCCCTCCAATCCCCCAAAAGTCGCCACCCACTCCCTCTTTACAGCCCCTTCGTGTCCCGTGCCTGCTTCTACACTCTCGTACCACAAGTTTCGCCACAGCATAGTTGCACAAGCTCCCACAGAAAAAACCACCCTAGAAAAACACTAATGGCACCATCCGAAGGAAGTCAAAAAAGTAGGACCATGTTGTAGGGGTTTATGGGGTCACCAGGAGCTGTGTCGGGGGTGCGAATGGTGTCGATCTGCCCGTAATGTCACGTGATTTGCTCTGGAACTCGCCCCGCACCTAATATTGCACTATTTTACACCCCTTCTCGATTCTTCGATTTCACGTTTCAGTCGATCCATGTCTCGCTTGACGCGTCCCCCAAATTTCAGAGTTCAACCTTGTTGAGCCGAGACCGAGCTGAGTCAGGCGGCTGGTGGCCTGCTGAGTCAAACGGATGAGTAAGCCGATGAGCTCTCGCCAGTTCGACCCTCGCCAGTTCAATCCTCGCCAGTTCGATCCCCGCCGAAACCGCTTATAATTTTTCGCACGAAACCTCCGCAAACCCTAAACAGGATCACAAATTTCACTCCTACCGTCATCTCCATCAACAATGTCACAGTACACAAAAGCCATGGGCACCGTACGAAAGTACACCCCCGCCCTCCTCAAGCGAGACGGCAAGCCCGCGTTTGTGTACGTCTACCGACACCTCCAGACCGGACAGGTGGCCTACACACAGGTCCCCGGCGTGACCGAGCACCATCTCAACCGACAGTTCAAGGACCCCAACTGGGAGAACAAGCGACCCACCATGCGTCAGGATCTGTGGCGACCCATGGCCGTGGCTGATTTCGGCGACCACCAGGCCGCCTGCGACGCCTACGATGGACTGGTGTACCTGCGATACAAGCGAACCCACGATGGCAAGAAGGACATTAAGGGCTGGAGAAAGACCAACGCCGCCGGTAACGTGTGGCAGGACGGCCAGTACCGGCCCGTTTACACACAGGAGGCTCTGGCAGACCTGTCGACCGTCACCGAGGCCGTCAAGGTGCCCGTGACCATCCACTGGGAAGATCTGTGGAGACGGGGAGCTGTCGAGGCCTGGCCCGAGAATGCCGACCACAGCGTTCTCAAGCGGTGGGACGCCGTCTACCCCCAGTCTCTGGAAAAGCGTCTTGCCAAGAACGCCAAGGTGGTCGAGACCGAGACCGAGAAGACTGCCGAGCAGTAATGTACATAGTTAAGGAAGATCAGATGAAAGGAGTGGGTGGAGAGGAGGAGTGAGTGCGATCAATGGGGGGATTCAAAGTCATGCATGAACATCTTGTGTTTTGCACCGAGTAGTAAAACGCCCTGGTGTGTAGTAGTGAGTTACCCATACTTGTAGACCCGGTGAGCAATGAAAGAACACGGCTGCTGAGTGTATCGAGACAGACAATCGATTCTGTAGACGTTTGAGAAAGAAAAGATTAATGAAAAGACTCCATAAGGAGGTCATGTTGATGTACTGATCGTTGTAGATAGGCGAAAGTCCTGCTCTGTCATATGAGTGCAAGTATTTGGGCCGTGAGGAAGTATCTGAGATGAACTGACAGGGACGGTTGGCAAAGTTCGCCTGCTTTAAAGGAGATTCTTTGGTGACCCTTCAATCTCCTGACTGAAGAGACTCACGGGCGAACATTGCCAAACTACAAGGGTTCAGAAATACATAGCTATCTCTTCGAAGCTAACCGGTTGTATCCAGTACTCTTCAGCACTGAGCAGTATGGGTTCAACTCCAGAACATGTAGACAAAGTGAGTACAGTATGATTGGAAAGACAAAGAGAGACGTTCACGAGTGCTACCAAAGCGGTTTGATGGCTGTTCTCCAAGTTCCTTCAAAGCAATGGAGTGAATATCGACTCTCATTGTCACATTCGAGCTAGCAGAGCGAACTACAAGACGGTGTAAAGAGTGCAAGTATGTGCAGTATGTTCTCGTTCTGCTCCTAGACTGAACTATCGAGAGCTTCGTGACTTGGGATCACTTGGAACTTGCAGCAAGACTTCTCAGTGGGCTCTACACCATACTATGTACGCCATGGATATCATCTGGCAACAGGCCTACTACCAGGACACTCTAATAAAGCTGTTGAAGGGAGCGAACTCCGTGTATTCATAAATAAAAGCCGTTTGGCCGGGTCATGTCTGTTGAAGGGTTAAGAGGTGAAGCGTGTGTGGTTTACTTCTGGGGAGTGTTTCGGTAAAAGTGAGTGGGGCACTGGTATCCGCCGGGCTCCTTGAACAGGTACTCCTGGTGGTAGTCCTCGGCGTCCCACCAGTTCTGGATGGGCTCAATGTCTGTGGCGATGGGGTCCTTGAACCACGAGTCCTGCAGCTTCTGCTTGACCGCCTCGGCCGTCTTCTGCTGCTCGGGCGAGTGTGTGAAGATGGCCGACCGGTACTGCGAGCCAATGTCGGGGCCCTGGCCGTTGGCCTGTGTGGGGTCGTGGATCTTGAAGAAAAAGTCCACCAGCTGCTCGTACGACACCTTGGCGGGCTCGAACGAGACCTGCAGAGCCTCGGCGTGGCCCGTGGAGCCCGAGCACACGGATCGATAGGACGGATCGTCGGTGTTTCCGCCGGAGTAGCCCACTTTGGCGTCGACCAGACCCTGGTCAGCAAAGTGCTTTCGGTACATGTGCTCGACGCCCCAGAAGCAGCCGGCAGCGACGGTGAGGAGCTCGGAAGTGGGTGTGGTTTTGAGGGTGGGCGAGACGGAGGGCATTGCGTGCTTTGCGGAGGAAAAGTGGCGGAGCAGAAGAGTGGATCTGAGCATGGGAAACGGAGAGAAAAATAGATCCGGCGTCTAAAGGTAAGTTTGCGGGTGCATATCGAGCTGCACGGTTGGGTGCATGTCCGTTGCTGTTTGGGGAGGGGCCGTTGTGATTACACGGGTTCAACGGCTAACGTGCTAGCGACTAGTTGTGTCATGTCACGTGAGCAAGGAGTAGACGGCGAATGTTTGTGCTTCAGTAACGGACATCTTTATTGCATCACCTCTTCCCCTGGGTAAGCCACATCGCCATCGCACTATCTATTGTGGCGTTGATTTGTCATCAAACTGTGTTCCGAGTCTGGTGAGGAACTCTTGAAGCCGAGTTTCAAACTGTTCCTGTATAGTACTTGTACAGTACAAGTACTCGTACAATTGGCACGTATGTAGTCCGTACATACTCCTCTATCCGTGCACCTTTCGTTTAAATCCGCCACCAACTTCCGCTTCCAACTAAAGACGCATCCCGTGCAGGCTCAAACCGTTATTCTGAACTGGACCCAACGAACCGAGTCAGCTCAGGCAGGACAGCTGCACCTAGCACCACCACACAGATTTCAGCCACACTAGAAACATGGCCATTTCTCCCTCGCCGTTTGCCGCCGTGGCCTTTGAGGCTCTGTGGGCCCGTTTGAACAATGCCTCGCCGCGTCCGCTGACGTACTTTGCTGACAAATTGTCGACCGACATCAAGCCGTTCGAAAACAACAAGTTCCCGCTGTTTGTGACGTGGAACACCGTCGAGGCCGACGGAGAGCACGACCTGCGCGGCTGTATCGGCACGTTTGCGCCCATGGAGCTGGAAAAGGGCCTCACCCGATTCGCCCTCGAAAGCGGACTCCATGATACCCGGTTCGACCCCATTTCCAAGTCTGAGCTGCCCAGCCTCGAATGTGAAGTGACGCTGCTGTCCAACTTCACCAAGGCCGCCGATATCTGGGACTGGACGGTGGGCGAGCACGGAATCCGCATTGCGTTCGATTATCGAGGCTCGGACTACGGAGCCACTTTTCTGCCCCATGTCGCGTCCGAATACAATTGGACGCAGAGACAGACGCTGGAGCAGCTGGTGCGCAAAGCTGGAGCCCGGGCCAAGCTCGACGACCTGGACATTGAGCTCACCAGATACGACGGCAAGGTCTACTCCATTGACTGGAAGCAGTACAAGAATCTCTAACTGGGTACATGCCCACATTTATTTATAATCTAACAGTCGAAAGCACAGATAAGATGTCCAAGTTGACTTGAACTGATCCAAATATCTCAAGACGCTCATCGTAGCATCGAAAGTGAGTCGGTTTGAAGGACCGGCTTATCGACAGACTGTGGACAGACTGTGGAAGATACTGGCCATGAAGCTCAGAATCAGGTATATTGACAGACCTAAGTTTTGAGCTATGCACGAACAGTATCATTCAGATCAGTAGCCTATTCCGAGGCCAGTGGGATGGCCTATATTGATATCGTCTGGCTCTGTTAGATGGTCTTACCCCTCAAGACTTCACATCCGATACTCAACTGACTGTGCTCCAAGAGATAACGCTGATAGAAGTGAATTCTCATAGTGTCATCCAAATCAGCAGAGCATTCTGAGTCGAATGACAAGTCTACACTGGCTATGGCTGCTGAGTACCCTTCTCTTGGAACCGTTTGATAGTTGAGAGTCAAAATACGCTCCATGGACTCTACTGCTTAATCTCCGCCTACACCCCTCAATCACTCTATCATTATTCATTTATCGTCTATTATACAATAAGGCTATGGTTAGTATTTATCTTTGATGCTGTCCTTGTCGTCCTCCGTCTACTTGGCCTGGTAGCCGCCCTTGAACACAGACTGGATCTCTCCGGCGGCGTTGAGGACCACCAGATCGGCGTCGCAGCCAGGACGAAGGTAGCCCTTATGAGTGACGCCAATTGCCCGGGCAGGGTTGACCGTCACGGTTTGAAGAGCCTTGGCCAGAGGAATCTGGGCCCAGTGAACGAGGTTTCGAATGCACTCGTCCAGAGTGGTGGCTGCTCCGGCAATGGTCTTGGTGCCCTTGAGAGTCAGAATGCCGCCCCGTTTCTCAATCTCCTGGTTGCCCCAGGGATGAACTCCGTTCTCCAGACCCATGGCGAACATGGCGTCGGTCACCAAGAAACACTTTTCGGGGTTGGTATGGTAGGCAATAGCGACGTAAGAAGGATGCACATGGATACCGTCGACGACGAGTCCATAAGAGGGCTGCTGGCACTCGTGGGTCTTGATGAGACCAAACAGGCCGGCCTCTCGGTGATGAGGTTGCAGCATGGCGTTGTAGAGATGGGTGATCATGGAGGCTCCTCCCTGCGCAGCCTCTTTTGCGTGAGCGTAAGAACAAGTAGTGTGGCCGATGGAGATGGTCAAGTGGGGGTTCTCCTGCTTCAGCTTGGGGATGCACTGCTGCATGTTGGGGAGCTCGGGCGCCAGGGTGATGACTCGCACGTTCTGGAGGTTCTCCTTGCTGCCGTAGGTCTCGTACATGTGTTCGACGGACTGGGGGTTTTGCAGAGCGTCCTGGGGGTGGCATCCCGGCTTCTGGGGCGAGATGAAGGGGCCCTCGACGTGGATACCAATGTTGTCGGCTCCCTGGGAGGTGTTGGGGGCCAGCAGGGGCAGAACGTGCTTGTAGACGTTGGCGTAGGTGGAGGGCAGAGTGGGGCAGTAGGCTGTGGTTCCGGTCAGAAGCAGCGTCTTTTCCATCTCCAGGATTCCGGCCTTGTACTCGTCGGCACTTTCGGGGATCTTGGAGAAGTCGAAACCAAAGGCTCCGTTGATTTGGAGGTCGATGAAGCCCGGAGACAGGTAGCAGCCGTCGAGATCGATGACTCGGGGCGACTGCTGCTCGTCGGGAGCGACAATCTGGCCCAGGTCCAGATCCACCCACAGGTCCTGGACGTACTCTCGGCCGTCGTCCACCAGCACGCAGTTGGTGAACTTGACCAGGTTGGGCGAGTAGGACGACCGCGAGGACATGGAGTCGAAGGAGAAGGATGCTGGAGAAGACATGTCGGGGTTATGGGTCGGTTTTCTTTGCAAAAAAAGAAAGAAAGACTCCGTCACCGCGCCATGGGTATTCTCTTATATATAAAGCGGCTTGCGAGAGCGTGGGTTCATGGTCAAAGTCAACTTGATGGGCCTCTGCTGCGTCTGTCATGCACTTTAACCTAGCTGATCGACGGCTACACAGCTCTATCGTGCAGCTTACCCTTGGGTCCCAATGTAACATTGCAGGGTTACATTGTCCTCAGTGCAACGTGTGCGGGGGGAAGGTCCCAAGACACGATAACGGTATACGGGGTATGATAAGACGATGAGAGTGGAGACTTGATAGGGTGGTGAAGAGGGTATAGTTGACAGTCCGGAATTGGTCACGGTGAATAATACCACCTCCTCCACTCCACCAACGCCCTTTCCTACCCATTATCAATCAAGATCTAGACTCGGCTCGAACCATGCAAAGCACCACTAATTAGGACGCTAACAGACACATTCCCCATCAAAGGGAGCAGCCCGCCCTTAGTCCCCGCTCCCCGGAGCTGCCTCTCCACTCTAATACATTTCAACCTAATGCAACGCTACACCCGCTACTATTCCCACCGCATCACAACATGGAGGAACTGTCGGAGGCGGAACGAAACCAAATCGGCCAGCTCTTCATCTGCGGCTTACGTAATGCGGAGCTGGACGACGACATTGCCGAGCTAGTGCGCACCTTCAAGGTCGGCTCAATTCAGGTGTCCATCAAAAACCTACCTTCGGTGGACTCGGCACGCGAGCTCGTCCGGGGAGTTCAGCAGCTGGCGTATGAAGCTGGACATGAACAGCCCATGGCCATCTGCATCGATCAGGAGGGCGGGATTCTCAACAATCTCAAGGGCGTGACTCAATTCCCCTGCCAAATGGCTCTAGCAGCCTCCAAAGATAGCGATCTAGTGGAGGCGGTGGCTGAGGCCGCGGCTAAAGAGCTGCTGGCGTGTGGAGTCAACTTCCTGTTTGCGCCGTGTGTGGACGTGCTCAAATCCACGTCTGCTAGCGCGGACTTTCTGCTGGGCACTCGAGCGTTTGGGGACGATCACGAAATCGTGTCGCAGTTCGGATGCGCTTTTCTCCGCGGACTTCAAAAACAAAACATGATGGCGTGCGGAAAACACTTTCCGGGCTACGGAACCGCGTCGCTGGACTCCATCATGGGAGGAGTGCCCGTGGTGGGGGACAATGAGCTCCAGATGCAAGCCCAGGCGTTTGTGCCGTTCAAGGCCATCATCGACATGGACTGCGACGCCATCATGGTGGGCGGATGTTCTGCTCCAGGTCTGGATCCCACTGAAGCCCACGCGTGCTTGTCCTGGAAGATTTGCACCGACATTCTGAGAGAACAGCTGGGGTTCAAAAACGTGATTGTCTCCGAGTGTCTGGAAATGGAGGCTCTTTACCAGCAGGTGGGCGTCAAGCAGGGAACCGTCTCGGCCAAGCTGGCTGGCTGCGACATGATCCTGTGCTGCTCGTCGTTCAAACTGCAAAAGCAGGCCTTGGAGGGTCTCTCAGGCGCCTATCTGGACGGCCTGGTTGAGCCAGAAAGTATCATAGCGTCTGCCGAACGAGTCCGACACATGAAGGCCAGCAGGAATCTCACTTGGCAGAGCATTTTGGGGGAACGACCGTTTGTCGCAGAGCTGTTGGAGGAGCACAAACTGTTGTCAGCAAGAGCCTACGAGTCTTGTGTGGCTATAGGCAGAGACTATCTTCACATGATTCCGTTTTCGCTGAAACGCACAGACACAATTCTGCTGCTGACCCCGTTGTGTGAATCGGACGATGTTCACAGCGGCAGGTGCACTCCAGCTCAGACCAATGGCAACGGAAACTCGGCCAAAAACAACGTCCGTCTGCTTCCTGGAGAAGCCACCTTTCAACATCTCGGCAAGACCATCGCCTCGTATCACACTGGAAAGACGCTGCACACGTCGTATTCGCAAAACGGCATCATCAAGCTGCACGAACAGCTGATAGCGCGAGCCACCATTGTCATTCTCGTCAACACCACTGCCTACTCAAACATGTACCAGACGTCGATAACAAAGTACGTGCAGCTTCTGTGTGACCAAAGGAGGATCCCGTTTGTGCTGGTGGCAGCCTCCAGTCCCCACGATATGGCTTCCTCGAACCACACGTCGGACACAAAGACCTACGTTTGTGCGTTTGAATTCACGCCCGAAATGCAGGTCACCTGTGCCAAGGTCATGTTTGGCAAGCTTCCTGCCCTGGGGACCATTCCCTTCTCGCATTTCTGGGGCAGACAGAGATCCGGATCCAAGTCGCTCAGCACTCCGTCGACCAGAAAAACGTGGATGGTCGAAATGTATGCCGGCGAGAACGTGCAGCCGCTGTGGGACCTGTGTTTCCCCAAACGCAAGCTGCCGGCCGAGGCTTTTGCAGTGCTGAATGAGATTGACTGCTACGTGGTCAAAAACTCGTCTACGGGCAAGTTGTACGGCTTCTGTGCGGCCCACAAGTCCCAGGTGGCTCTGCTCATGGTGGACCCGTCTCGGCGCAAAATGGGTATAGCTGTGAGTCTGTACAAGCGAGTACAAAGAGCCAAGGGAAGAAAGGACCCCTCTTCGGCTCAGCTGACCTCGTTTGGATCTGAGCTGCCAGCCTACTTTGCCGGCGCTACACCTGAGAGTCTGGCGTGGCTACAGAAGGTGGATCGAGCGATGATTTTCCGCGACAACGTGGTTGTTCTCGTCAATCAGCGACTCCAAGACTTCCGGGTCGACGCCGCGGTGATCCAGGAGCTGCAGCAGAACAACCTGCGGTTCTCCATCGCCAGTGTGGCAGAGACCGACGCCCAGGACCTGCCGGAGGAGCTGAGAGAGTCGGACGCATACGTGGCTCAGTGTCTCAAGGACGGCGCGGTGGTGGGCTCGGTGGTGCTGTTCAACCAGGGCTCGTCGATCGCGCGCTGGCTGCCATGGATCTATGAGTTTGGGCCGTCGGTGGGTGGCATGACCGGGCTGCGGTGCGACTCTGACCTGATAATGCAAGGGCTTGTGTGCTGCGCTATGAGGTCGTTCCGCATTGAGGGTTTCCAGACGGTCGTGCTGGACCACATGAGTGTAGCTCAGCGCGACAGTCTTAGCGGGCTTGGCTTCTCCGTCTGGCGGGTCGAGGAGAAGTTCAGCCGGTAGTCCGGGAGAAGCGGATGTATTTGTACAACTAGTGTAATGAATTATGACAGTTTGGGGTTTGATGGTCGACCATACGGTAGCCCAGTAAGTGATTAGAACGATTGCAGGTACCAGTAGTGTACTCGTCAATCAACGCGACGTTACGTTGGTCAATCCCACCCTCAATACCACCCTGAAAAGGCCCACCTTAGCCGATGGCGCTAATGCCAACAGGCTGTTGAGCTCCGGGGTAGCTTTCTGGGGTATTATGATAGCTTCCGGGGTTTCTGGGGTATTTGTCAGGTGGTATATGAGGGGTATTTTTCTGTGTATTGTTTTCGGCGTTGTTCCAGAGTGTTGGGCTAGCTCTCGAATTTTAGACACTGGAGATAATATGGGGGGGACCGTTAGTGACGGGTAGATGTGGCTATTTTGGGAGTGGAATGGGGGAACGAGGAAAGCAAGAGAAGTGAGTAAAAAGGCGAGTTCGGATAAATTCAAACCACCCAGACCACCCCCCCCCCCCCCCCCCCCCCCCCCCCCCC